>CM050416.1:4721256-5182051 GCA_027564155.1 Gymnocypris eckloni scoliostomus | reverse complement strand
TTAAATAGGGATAACTGCAGGCTTGCGCAATGGGTGTGGCTAGGTACAACACATCGACGCACATCGACTGCTAATCGACGTATTTTTATAGTCGACGTAATCGATGACGTCGACGAATCGCTGCAGCCCTAAATGTAACCATGTAGTAGGGATGTAACAATTACCGGTTTGATGATAAATCATGATAAAATTCCCCACAGTTAGTATTAACGTTTCATTATTAATTTTTTTATCATTAGAACCGTATTAGATTACCACAATTTGAACATCTCACGATACAAAAATATTGTCCAGCATAAAGCACAGTTTTCAGTAACAGTCTCACGTGCGCACAGCAGCAGAGTAGTTTCATTTTGAGTGAAAATAAAGCGGAAAAGCAGGGATGGTTTAAAAGAGTGCTTAGGGAATTATACAAATTATTATATGAATTAATTAATTACATGAAAGTACCTCTGAAGGTTCTGACTGTCTTCAGAAATGATTCAATGGCATTTTGTTTTCATCTTCGCTCCATGTAATACCTAAAGGAAGTGTTCTTAATCGCAATACTGCTTTGTTCACGGAAAACAGCTGTAATTCAGCTTTTCCATATAAAGCGCCACTTGCTGCCAGAGAGTGGATTTACAAAGACTTATTTATATTTACATTCAGCCTGTGTGCAGTTTCTGTCTGGCCAAAAATGGAGAGAATTTGCATGCCCTGCTGTAGATTTTGACCAGTTGAGGAAAAACAATCGTATGTGGATTCTACACATTTAAACAATTCAGATAAGGTATCTAGAATTATTTATGAAGCTGATAAAATACAAATAATAATTTATTTATCAATTATAATTTTGACTTAACCCTTTTCTTTATTTAAAGGCTGAAATGTGATTTCATTAAAAGGTTTACCTTTTTAATGAATATTTTTCAAAGGTTTATTTGAACATGTACATTAGATATTTGAACATGCTATTAAACTGTTGTCCTGCTATTATCACTATTGTTTTAGTGATTATGCAAACAAAAACATTTTATTTGTTAAAATGATTTGTTGATTTGATGATTTGTTAAAATCACGATGGCATATATAATGTGCAAAAAGGGTTGAAATCACATTACATTCTAACATTGTAACGTTGCGATCTAAAAACTAAAAAAATACTTTTAAAACAAAGTAAAATTTACTAGACTAAAAAATAAAATAAAAAAGCACACACTAGGCTATTTTGATTACCCCATTACAGTCACTTTACAGTTAGCGCTATCATACAAATACACTTACTTGTAGGTTTAAAATGTCCAACTACAAACATTTCAGCAAAATTTATATTTTAGTCAGAGTTATTGCGCTCTATTTCTTTGCACTCTTTCTTTTGGCGCCGGCACTGCGTTCAGAACCAAGTCTGTGAAGTTTAGCGGAGAATCACAAAGCAAAAGCTCATGCACGTCTGACAGCAAAATGGAAATTTTCCATGGCTTTCTAACATTTACAGATGGAGAATATACCTGTGAAATGTAAGTTATGCATTTAGGAAAAGAGCCCATAGCTCAAAACAGAGCGTCTGTCAGGGCACACGCAGTCTTTCTGTCAGAGCCGCTTTAAACTCAAAGATTTATCATTGCTGATACACGTAATTTATTAACATTTAATCATATGATCACAAGGTTCATGTTTACGCTGTTAATATGCACATTCGCTAGCAAGCTAATTTCTTAATCTAGTAATTACATGTGGTTTTTTTTTTACTTGAATTTACATTGATTTTACATTGGCTCTCTTGTGTGAGACGCGAGTGCAACAGTGATAGATGTCCCTCTAGAAAATGCAATCAATATGCGTTCTGTGTGAACAGCTTGGTTTCAGTTTTGAGGTAAACAACATCTCCACATCGATGTTCTCTTTTTCCGCAATATTTAGAATGTGCAGCTCCTCATCGAGTGGGTTCAACTGGACAGTCTTAAAAAAAAAGCATTAAAATGCAACGACACCTCGTCATCGTATTTTTTGTGCCAAGCTGCCTGACGGACTCCTAAAATTCGAATGCAGCGTTTTGCATTCGAATGTAGATTTTTTTATTTTAAATTTGATGAATATTCGAAATTCAATTTTTTTGACAGCCCTAGTGTATATACACTAATGTTGAACAAATAAAACTCTATTTTGATACCCCTGCTTCTGAGGCTTCCATGAAAATTACCCGTGTTCCATAATTATGACATTACATTTCTTCCATTTACCAAAACCTGCCATGCAGAAAAAAAAAATCTTGACATTTATGCCATCCACATACATCCTCCGATCCATAAAAGTGCCATGTTTCATCTCCATGATGACTTAATGTGAGACATCTGTTTGTCATGGTAAAATCTCAAAAAGAACCATCTGCTCAGATCACTTTTGGTCCATTATGGGCATTTCAGGCTGTGTAAGGACAGCAAGAAGGTTTAGAAAATGTAAGCTCTCCAATGATCCCATACATACTCTGATTGCTATTTACTGAATTTTATGTTTCACTGCAGTTAGAAAAAGATGACATCAAAAACAGATTTGTATCATCACATGTAAAAAATCGTTTTTGTATTTTACTGTGAAGGTCTGATGTTGTGATCTGTAGTGGAAAAAGAACAATGTTTATACGGTCTAATTTTACATTTGTATTGTGTAAAAAAAAAATGGAGTTTGGAATTGATTCACATTCTTCCGAAATGCATTAGCCCTGCAGTTTCATAACAATGGTTTCATTTCCTCCCTCCTGCCTGTTTATGTGTTGTAGCAAATCAGCCATTAGTGAATGAGACCTCTTGGAAGGCCTTTTAGAAAAAAGCAGAATCACATGTTGAGTTTTAAATAGTGCAGAATTGCGTGTTGTTTTGAGTTTTTAAACAATAAAAACACTTCTTCACTGTTATCTTTCGTAATATCACAAGACTAAAACAAACAGTTGATCTTGATAACACACCAAATACCTAAAATGGTTGGTGCTAGTTATTGGTAATATAATTAATTCCTAGTTAATGTTTTACTAAGCGTCTACTAGTTTAAAGGGGTCATCGGATGCCCATTTTCCCAAGTTTCCCAAGTTGATATGATTCTTTAGGGTCTTAAAGTCTATAGTATACTTTGGTTAAAATTAAAAGGGGTTTGGATTAAAAAAAACATTGGGTGGATTTTTATTATTATAGGGTGTTTGTGTACACACACTGCCAAGACACATTTCAGTTCAAATAACATGTAAAAGTGAAGTTTTGCATCCAATGACCCCTTTATCTAGTCAATCAATTTTGCATGCAGAAAAGGGCTGGTTAGTATGGTGTATATATCATGACAGTATAAAGCAGTGGTCAGCAAAAGGCAGCCCACGGGCCAAAACTGGCCCGCAGCCACATTATTTTGATAGCGGATGGATCTGAAATAAATCTGTCATGATAGCAACAGTTACTCATAATCGGAGTGCGGAGTGGAGCGGTGTGATTTTGAATGGAGTAAGGAGTGGATTTTTCGTCGTGGTTTTCACTTGCTCCGAGAGCGCTCCACCACCATCACAAGTACAATTCATGCCAACAACCCGTAATATAACTGCATATGTTAATATTTAGCTAGCTTGATAGAGAAGGATCACTCAAATCAGAAAGAATGTGAAGGCTATATGATGACGGCAATGAACGGTAAGTTATAGTTCTCAAGAAATTAGTTTGTTGCTACTAGTCTAAATACTGAATATTTTCAGCTGAAAGCATGATTTAAACAAGTACTACAACACTTGTTCACACACAGACGCTCTCTCAATAATGCATTCAAACAAATGTAATCTTGTAGTGGTACTACATCTGTATTAGAGATGTTCATTTTACCCGCTAGCTGACCGATTAATACAATCAGTTAAATGGTTTAAAGTAACTTATTTATTTAGGCTATTTGTTTAGGCTAACATTCAGCCTAGGAATAGGATAAAAAATGGAAAAAATAGGAAAAAAATGTTGCAGAGAAAAAAAAAATCAGGTTTAGCCTGATAGCTGTATTATTAGTCTTGTCAAACAACAAACATCTTGCTGTTAACTCAGTGAAAAGTGCAGCAGAGAAAAATAAATTCGACACAGTCTGTCATTTTAAAATGATAGGATAAGCATAATACAAAAAAAAGGAAAGATGAGTTGAACGTCCTTCAAGGACATCGCATCCACAATTTGCTCCATCCTTATTCTGCTCTGTCACTCCTCGGAACCTGCCTGTTCTGTCTGAGAGCCGTATATTATATCTGCTAGCCTGCTCTGAGCATTGTTGCACATGCTGTGCTCAGACCCCACAAATAAAACAAAGCACTGGTTCATGCATGCAGCGTGTGCATAACGGTCCGAGTGCAGGCTATACCGGAGCTCGATAAGAATAAAGCGCAGATATGCTGTTCTGAAAGGACGTCGGGAACGGGATAATGTTAGACCGCCACTCCCGTTCAAATTGCACCAGAGTTACCGACTGATACCGCGTTGTATTCGGGAACTTAATCCCCCAGCGAAATCTGTCCGGGACAGCCGCGGCAATGTAGACCTAGACTGCTGTGATGCAATACTCTCATTCGTTCGGTGCGCTGCATTGAGCAGCTGCGTTCAGTTTTAATTGTAGTGTCCTCTAACTGAACAAAATTATTTTTATTACTATAAAAAAAATGTAAACGATGGTGGGGGATGGTGCCGCGGTGGGCAAGTGACGTTGCGGCTTAACGCCGGTATCACCGCCAACACAGTCTATCAAGGCAAGCCTAGTCTGTAACGCCTGTAAAGTGTAACGCCTCTCTCAGAAAGCGGTGGTTGTGAATTTGGGACATGCATGATGTTTTACATGACTATTCATCACTTTTTATGTTTAATAAGAATCACTTAATATTTTATTCATACCGTGAAAATTATGCAGTTTATTTACTTGATTATTTCATTTCTGTAGTATTTCTTACTACATGTAAATAAACCTGTAACTGAAAAACTTAGTTTTGATTTGTATTTTGTTCTGTTGTATTTGTCCTATTGTTTGTAATTTGCTTCTTTTCTCTTGTTTTTAATGACAAAAATAGAATAAAATGAGAGGAAAATGGCAATTCTGAGATAAATACCATTATCGAGAAAATAAAGCAGTATGTAAGTAAAGCAGTATGTTTCTACTTTTGAAGTACACCTCTCTGAACCCTAATATAATAAAAACATTGCTGGATGGGTTGGAAGTCTGGGGCCAAATTCTCTGCTGTGATTTCATTTATTAGTTTCCCAGAACTTTGGTGACATCATTAAGGTCAATGGTGAACTGAATTGGAGTATTTTTAGTAAAGGATGTTTCCGTTTTTACCCCATTTAGGCCCACTGCGCATGTGAGGGGGAGTGAGAGTAATTTCTCTGATCCAGTTTTTCTGTTCCTCTCTCCCTTCATTAAAGTGATGTGTCAGTGCTGATAAGTGCATTGGCACACATTGCTGTAATAATAATGTCTTATCAGCTTTTCCTCTCCTCCTTCCATGTTCTTCACAATCCTGTGTATTAATCAGAACTGAAGTAACTCCTCCTCGCTTGTCAAAATGTGGATATGGACACACATTATTACACATTTGAGCAGAATCATGACTGCAAAATCTTCTGTAGCCTTTTTATAAATGCATGTTTAGTTAAATAAAAAAATTGGCTAATAGCAGGAATGTGAAGGCGGGTGTTTTCATTACTTTAGTTCTGGTATGACAGGCCTTCACTGCAGTGTGTGGGATCTTTTTAGATTTTCCAGAGGAATGGTGACTCAAAACATGGGGACTTTGTTTTAAATAATGAAAAGACTGCCTTGACTTTACTAAACAGGTGGTCTTGCAGTGGACATGATGCAATGTTTCTGCTTTCTCTCGTGTTCTAATATTAGAACATTTTGTAAAGCCTGCCTGTGTCTGTAATTGTTTTGGTGAGTGGATCTCCTCTCTGATAACCTTAAGGATTCTGATAGCTTAAAGGAGTTTGTGTATGTTATAGAAAGACACGAACCAGAGTAGTATTGCCTCATAGTTATTATTGCCTTCTAGTGGATTTTTACTTGGAATCAAAAGTTGTTCCAGGGTCATTAAGTGTAATTTCTGTTGCACTCAGAAATTACTGTTTGAGATGCTCAACAAATCTAAATGTTTGCTCTTATCTATGACGGATTCATAATTATCTTTGCAAGTTAAGCTGTGATAATAGAGAATATTTAACATAAAAATTTACATATTTAGATTTAAAAGCCAATAATAAATCTGGTCTGTTGTGTTTTGAATTTGAATGAACAAGAATTCCGTAACACAGATACACAGCATAAGCAATACGATGTTGGTGTGCTTTTAATGGACTAACTGGAATGTGAGTAATTCAGGGTCAGAGATCAGAATCTGAATTTATGTGTAGTCCTCCTAGGCAATTGTTGTATTCAACATGTATGTGTACCGGATGCATATGGAGATTTGGTGCATTAACAATGGCTTATTCACCATCTGAACTGTAGCTCAAACAATGTTTTACTCAATTTAGCTGCACTCATTTCTCATTTGTGGCATTACTCTTAAATCCTTCCTCGTCTTGTTCACCCAGCTGGCTATAATGGTTTTTCCCACCTGCTAACCCTGCCACCGAGACACCGGGGTGGGGGGAATTTCACGCTTTACACAGAATGCGTTGTGAAACTCAGAAACCACACAAACACAGATGCTGGGCAACCGTTAGCTTTTTAGTTTTATTTGTACTTTTTTAGTTTGCATTTTCACAGACACTTTCTTAGGAAAACAACTTGAAAATAGTTGTTGGGTCAGTTCCCTTAATAGGAAAACATTGAATCGTGTTCTAAGTCATATATTCACAAGGACTTTTTTTGTGTCATCAAAGATCTCTCAGGGCTAATAAGCCATTTGTTCTGGATTATAAAAAAAGTCATCAATTACATAATAGGTGACCACTGTGTTTAGACTTGGTTACTTACCTCTGTGTTTGCCAGTGGTGCAATCTGATCAGGACCTGATCAATCTTCCACAATTAGAAAAAAACATTTCATGCAAGCCGATAATATGCTGCTCTTTTCTGTTGACAGACCTTCATTATAAACTGATACTTGTATATATGTTGCATATAATTGTCCCTTTATGAAACGTGCTGTGGCTGTAATGTTCCAATAATTTCAGACAGTAACTGTGCTATTTTGTAAATATCATGGGGCTTATAGTACTCCAAAGTATTTCAAAGAACCATGGTGTTGGCTACATGTCCTATAAAAAATTGGTATTTCCATGGTACTTTTTTGTTCTTTTCCATGGTGGTAATGTGTGCTCAGTGTATTAATAATAGTATTTGCATCTGATTTACACTAATGTAATAATATTCTTTGCTAATTTGTGTGATTCGTGACTCACAGTTAGTTGTATAACTGTTCACGTGGCTTTACTTAAATGTACCTTTGAACAAATCCATGAGAGAACTGAAAGGAAAGTGGGTGTAAAGTTTCTTTCTCTGCAGCATGTGTTGGGTTGTTTGATTTTGAGGTGGCTATGTGAATAAAAGCAGTTTATATGTGCAGGAAAGAAAGAAAGAAGGAAGGAAGGAGGGTAAAGAAGAACTTGTACACTAATTAATGTAGAGGAACATTGGTACATTTCAACAGTCGATACTGAGAACTTCATTAAAGGTATCGACTGAAACAGCGTACTGATACTGATGTCCTCAACTACACAAATGACAGAATAGGAATCTATGAGGAAATAGGTGTTGTTTTTGTGTAGTACCAGTAATTTGGCTAGTAGTAGTTTTCAGATGGAGGAGTGGTGCAAAACTTTTAGATAAACTTTTAGAAACAGATTTAAGAGCTCTGAAGAAAAGGAAGCTCAGGATTCATTAAGAATAGAACGTATTTACTTTTAAGTATTATCCTTTTGTGGCCTTGAATTTTGATGAAAATCGATCCAATTGTAAACATGTTTACGAGAAGGAAGTTGTGCTGAAAAGCCTGTCACATGAGTCAAACAGAAGACCGAAGGTATTTCAGTTTCCCTGAAGAAGCGTGTTTGAGTGTTCCCACACTCAAAGTTTATCTAACTAATTTATGTATTTATTGAGGCCTGGAAGTGTCACAGATGTTAATAAAATATTAAAAGTGGTGTAAAATTATTGAAGATGTTTTTGTATCTGTTAATATTTAATCAGCTTATTATTGTTGGTTAGTAGAACGAAACAAATGAGTACTGTGCTATCTGTAAGCTAAATAGTTTGAGTGTATTTTTATTCAGTAAAAATAGTTGAACTGGTTTTTAGATAAATTAATTTCAAATTTGAATTGAATTAGTCTGAATTTGAATGGTTCAGTTGTTCAAAACCATTGGAAATAAATATTGCACATTTAATTGTATAAAAACCCTGTTTATAATGGGTTATTTTTATTTTACTTGTTTTTCATATTTAGTCTGTGATTATCTGGAAAATACATGTAGGGCTAGTTTAAGGATTTGAAACTTCTTATGCCAGGCTGTGGGAAAATTAAAATGAACAGTAACTGTTGCTATTTCACTGAAAAGGAACTAACTTAGTTACTCTTACATAATTAGCCTGAAGTTTTTTCATCGTTTCAAAAACATTTCACTTTTTTAAGTGAAAATGAAAGTGAATGTCCTATTTTTAAACGGGACATGTCAACAAGTGTGCAAGTACGTGTTTTCCAGATTTGATTCATTTAATTGAGTGATCCAGTGGCCAGGTCTTCTACAACTAACTGAAATGTGACCTTGGTCTCTTGACTCAGAGGATTCATTCCATTGCCATAATCAGAATTCTATGTGCGTGTCTGTCTCTCAAAGAGGAAATGCCATAGCCCAAGAATAAACATCCCTGCCCTTCTACTTAAATCAACCAATTGCAGACCACAGCACACCACCCCTGACTGGAACCCATTGGGCAGTTTGAATTTAGTTTGATTTGACTGTAGTGAGTGCCGATGAGGGAACGATGGATGGACGGGTTGAAGGGGAGTGAAAGAACATGAGAAAGGTTGTTGGAATGTCAGGAAGGAGAGAAGGAAAGAGTGACGCTTCTAATGTCCCATTTGAGTGAGTTTACTGTGAAGAGCTGATGGTACAGATTATGTGAATGTTGTGGCCTTTAAAGGTCTCCACACTTCACTTCACACCAACTCTGAGACCATATTGAAAATCTGGGATTCAAATTCAGTTTTAAACCTAGAATTAATCAGTTTCAGAATTGACAAATAAAAAAAAATGAAACCTTGTGATGTAAAATTAAGAAATCTCTGAATTGTATGAACATTTTCACACACACACATATGTATATATATATTATTTGTAAAAATGTATTTTAAATTATATTTGGACCTCATTGTATGTAGTTTTTGTTTTTTCTTTTCTGACAGTATGAATCTGTCATCATAACCTTAGAGCCAAATGACCACATCACATCCGTGAAATGTTGAAATCTCATACCAAGTTGCAAGAAATGCCTAGTTTGTAACACTAAACTTGTGTTAACAGGACTGCATGACCATCCCTTTAAGAATTTAAGCCAGCCAAGAAGTTAATAAACCAAGAGAAAAATTGAGGATTGTGCCAAAAATACGTATTGTCAAAAACATTGGTATTTTTTTATGCTGAAATATTTGAATCGATACGATATCGCGTTTCTGCATTATCGATATTCTGGTACCAGCTGCGCTTTTTCTGCAACATTGAGTTCACTCACGTCTATGTCACGTCACTCACTCAGAGACACTTGTCTCATTCGATCCAGTTGAATTTTTGTTATTGTGTTATGGCCCACTACAGTATAATCTGTCCCGACGCAGTTTCACTTTGTTCATTATCCGTGTTGTCAGCAGCCCAGTTCACAGTTGACACTGCAAGACACTGCGTGTTTAATTCTTGTCAGTTTAAACATTTAAGCGCAACAACACACGATAGAGATATCGAATCGTGATGAACCATCCGATTTACACCCCTACTGTTTACTGTGCGCCCATACAGAGACCAGCGTCTCTGTCATCATGCAAATGCTGAATTGTGCTCTATTTTGTGTGTTCTTGCACTTGAATAGATAAATATGTCAAGGTATGTCAAAAACACATTCAGTTATTTCTTAAGAAAAAAGAGAAAATCACCGTTAGACCTGCCTGAAAAACCTAAAGCATTTGAATGTTCTATTCTGTTTGTGTCTTTGGTTGTAATGTGTTTATTTGTTCTTATGTTATTACTGACTTCACTTAATTATAATTAACCTTTGTTAATGTTTGACCTTTGTATAAATTAGACTATATGTTTTTGTGTAATCTATAAATTGGCATTGAGCCATGCCTAAGGGTGTAACTCTGGCAAATGAAAACATGAAGACATATATTGCAATTTTACCACACTAAAATAATATAATTATAAAATATAATTTTTCATTTTAAAGGGCAGTTGTATTACAACATAATATAATTATTTCTTAGGTATAATAATTATAATGATAATAATATAAAGTTATTATTATCATTTAAATTGTTTCGCTTTCTAAAATGTGGAATTGTTTCGAAGTTAGAACCAACTTTTTGGTTACTGTTATGAAAATGATTTTGGGTCTTTGAAGGTGCTTGTACTTGGCTTGAGGTTTTTTCGTCTCGCTGTTTTCTTGCATTGCAGAAGTGTGAAATAAAGGGTTTCTATATTAGCATTAATGTGGTTGCATCTGCTTCTGCTGTGTATAGCGCTTTCCTCTTCTTGGTAATTGATATTCTCTTGCATAATACGCTCATATAGCTAACCTCATTGAAAAGAATGATTGTTCAGCTGCATTAACAGAACAGTCTTTGACCATGAAATGATTTCTCCCACCAGATTTTCCTAATCTGTAATTTGCTTACCAAATCATCCATTGTCTATTAGACCAGCAACATGTTTAACAAAGACACAATTCTTGACTAGTGCGTTGACACACAGTCCTGTTGTATACCTAACATTGCATTACTGTGGCAGTAACAAATATCAACAACCGTTAAATGAATTTGCCATTAAAACAAAAGTGGTGCTTTTACCTAAAAAGCTAGCTTTAAATATTTTTAAGATTTGCTCAGCAATGTTTTGGGCCAACATAATGAACTACTAAATTGCTAAAATGTGAGGCACATCAATATTGTCTTTTATTTTATCAAAAGATAAACTGAATAATGACAGAAGTAGAGAGGAAAGACAGAAGTGTGGAAAAAAAGAGAAGTGAAGGAGTGAATGGATTATCTGCAAACTGCAAACATTCCATTCTTGTTAAACACTAATTGTGTAACTTAAGATGGGCGGAGTTAAATAGTGATTAAGTCTGCTTGTGTTTGATATATGTGTGTTTATTGTTTGTGTATATATTCACATAGAGCACCTCCTACTGGTGCTTTGGTGTATACATAGGCAGGTTTTAAATTACTTGAGGGAAAAAACAACAGGTTTAATCAGGGTCCTTGCATATGTTTGTAAAAAAATATTTATTTGCTTATTTACTTATTTATTGCTGCTCATGTTGGTTGTGTTTGGTTTGCATAAAGCATTATTTCACCCACTAAAAATTGCAGGTGAAAATGTGCTTAACCTTTCAAAAATTGTCTTCAGCTAAATTAAAGTTTAACTAAAAAGGTTTGCCATGTTTACAAAATTTGAGAGTGATCTATCTAAATATAGATGTATTTTTCCATCAATGAACATAGAATAAACAAATTAATTATGTAACAAAAAATCTTTAACATTTCAAAAAACACAGATATAATTGATACATGCAAATGTATTATTTTCTTCTTTTTTCTCTCCCCACAATAAACGTAAGTATTGGTTGAATTGTTGAGCTTGACAAATACAGCCAATAATACAATTTGTGTTAAAAGTTGAGAAATCTGAGATTAATATTATTTGCCTGTCTTCATGCCATGCTCTAGAAAAGGTTGAAATTACTTCTTGGGTGTCACAATTTTTAGAAATTCTAAATGTGAAATCATCTGTTTACAGCAAATGGTTGCAAGCAAAATGTGGCACAGGGCTAAATGTTATGTTTTTTGTAGAAA
The DNA here is from genome assembly GCA_027564155.1 of Gymnocypris eckloni scoliostomus. NCBI lineage: Eukaryota > Metazoa > Chordata > Actinopteri > Cypriniformes > Cyprinidae > Gymnocypris > Gymnocypris eckloni. The sequence goes on along the minus strand of CM050416.1, from coordinate 5,170,003 downwards.
ATATCAAAATTCATGTAAACTGGCATCACTGTAAAAGCAGTATGTGGCGTGCGTGACCTTCTCTATGTCTCTGTTTTGCAGGATCTGCAGATCGTGTACTCGTACCTCCATGGCATGGAAGCGCTTTCCAACTTGAGGGAACATCAGCTCAGGTACCAGTGTGTTTGTGTGAGGGTACTTTCATTACTGCATTACAGAGGGAATGTGCTTAACACTGTTTATTTCATTTGCAGGTTGATGTGTGAGACAGTTCGATATGAACAGCATGAAGCTAATGAGGTTTTATACTAGTGAGTATCCAAGCGCGCATGGACGCGCGCACACACACACACACACACACACACACACACACACAAGACACACCCACAAAGCTGTCAAAAATTGTATCTCTATCTAGGTCAGTTTATCAGAGTTTTACATCCAAGTCACAATGAAGATTTTGTCCACATACACACATCTGCTTACTCTCCCTCTCTCTGTCTCAGACACAAACACACCCCGACATCTGTCTGGTGCTCAGTTAATTTAAATCTGTAATGTCCATCTACAGACGGGGATTAAGCTTCTAAAGGCTTTTTCAATGTTGACACACACACTCTGCCTATTAAAATAACACATTCTGTTCTGGACCCCCTGTTTGCTTGGGTTACCGCTGATATCATTAAAAGAGTTAAAGGTATATTTAAACATCATCAACCGTATTAGTGACACAATATCAATTACAGAAAATATTTTGGGGTAAAAAGCAGTTACACTCAGCACATTGAGCAAGACAATGAACATTAAAATACACACTGTTTCAAAAGTACAACCACAGGACATAAACCATATACATGTTGTCATGAGAGTAGTGTGATAAAATCATTTACTGATCTTTGTTTGTTACATCCAAGCTGACTTTGTTGGCCTGTAAGCATGGCAGAAAGGGACTGTTTACATGCACAACAGTAGCACACCTAGAAAAGTATTCCACGTGATAATGGATGACTTATTGAAGTCAGGGTCTTATTGAATGGTTTGTGATCCAACAAAAATACAAACTTCCTATTTTATACTTTTGATTTACTTGTATTTTTGTGAACATTGCACCTAAAATATTGTTGATTGAGCCTAATTTGTATTAAATCTATTCTAGTACATTCCCTTTTTCCCTTACATTTTCAAGTAAACTTTTACATAGTCTGGCCAAAATGTCTTATGGAAAAGTGAAGTCATGCTAGCTCATCAAAACCTGGAACATTCCCCATCACTTATGTACTTTTCCCCCAACATTTTTCTTGCTGTAACCTCCCATTATCTGCAGTAAATCACTGTGGTGCAATGCCTACATTAAGCAGGCTGACACAGTCTGTCTTTTCCAAAACACACAAAATCAGCCATGCACTTCTTTTCACTGGGAATTGTGTTGTGCAAAATGCGTAGGCTCATATGGTTTCCTTCAGCATAGTTTAAAACCCACCAGTCTCAACCTCACATGGCATGCCCAAGGACCACCAACGGTTTGTTTTCTGATTATTTTTGCACACAAAAATGGCAAGTGCTTTCTCAAACTGGCATGTTTCAGTCTGAGGAACAAAATCATGTTTGGGTGCTTGGCTTCTGAGGAAGAACTATCTTTTGGACATTCTGTTTGAAGAATCCTGAAAAAATGTATCATGGTTTCCACAAGAAGTACTAAGCAGCACAACTGTTTTCAACATTATTAATAAGAAATGTTTCTTGAGCACCAAATTAGCATGTTTGAATGATTTCTGAATGATCTTGTGATACTAAAGACTAGAGTAATGATGCTGAAAATTCAGCTTTGCCATCACAGGAATAAATTACAATTTAAAATATATTAAAATAGAAAACAGGTATTTTCAATTGTAATAACGTTTTAAAATATGACTTAGTCTTCTTGATGTGTGAACCTTCTTTCTTTGAAAAGTATTTGAAAAATATTGTATATCCCTGAATTTAATACATTTGGAGAGAAATTCAGATCAGTCTTAACACATTTATGATCATTTCTGGGGGTGTAACAGTACACATATTTGAAAATTTTCCCATCAATTTATAAATGCATACATTTTGTTGCAAACACATCTAAAAAATAACCGAGGACTCAGTGACCTGATGTGGGAAAAGTGTGCAATGTAAGTTGTCCTTAAAAATGCTTTAAAGTGTTCTTTCTAAATCAGCTTTTTGATATTGCGTCCATACACATAGCATTATAAAATGTGTGGTTGGTCACTTTAAATGCTGGCCGGATGGACTCTTCCTGACTAATTGGATGGTTCTGCTGCAAGACCTACTTCGAATAGTTAAAAGTCTGGCTATGCGAGGCTAGCAAACCACTGGTGCCCCTTTGCTCTGAAAACGACTGAATTTACCAAGATACATTCGCTCACATTTGTGTGATTCATTACAATTGTTTCCTTTGCCCAACGTGGCATGTGTGTTAGGTCACTGCTCCACCCGGAATGTAATAGTTAGAATGGCCTAAAATAGAAGCATTGTCTTTGTGGGTAATGTTGTAATATATGTCTTTGTGTGTTTTAGTCCTGATGACATTGGGACCTGCTGGTATATCCTCCTGTCTGGCTCAGTCTTTATAAAGGAGTCCATGTTTCTGCCCCGCAGCAGGTATGAATGTTTGAGTTTGATTTGCCCCATTATTTCCTCTGTGTGTCCTGTTAAGTGTTTTGTGTGATGTATGCCGTTTTATTTCAGTTTTGGTAAACGTTCTGCGGGTAGTTTGCGTCGTGGTTGTGAGTGTATCGTCCTTGAAGCTTCAGAAATGATTGTGGTGAGTTACACAGGCCTGTAAACGTGCAATAATCCAGTATCAGTTAGATGGGGATACAGTTAACCACTCTCTGTCTCTGTCAGGTGGACTACATGGATGACAACGATGAGTATTTCCAAAGACAAGCATCTCATCGGCAGTCCAGGAGAAGATTCCGCAAGATAAACCAGTGTGGAGAGAGACAGACTATAATTGATACGGTTGATCATTATCCAGTCAGCAAGCCCCCTCTGCCACCAGGAAACCACTCGGTATGTTCACACATATATACAATATTAAATCTGCCCTTTTGATCACATTATGAATATACAAATAGTTGCAAATGTTAAAGTACCATCACATTAGCTAAATTTATCCGGCAAAGCTTCTCACATAGAGGAAGCTTTCTGTTGGTCAGTGCAGCGAAATGTGTGACCGACTTGTAACAGTTGTGAAACCTTTCATCGACTAGCATATTAGATTCCTATTAAAATACTCTATTTTTAAGAAAATGTCCCAAACATTGTTAATTGTGACTGCACCACAGCACTTTAATAAACATTATTCATTTTGTAATGCCAGCGTGTGCATCTTAACACACAAAAGAGCTTATTAATATCATCAAAAAACGAATATGTAATGTGTTTGTCCTCAAATTAACATGTGGAATGCATATTAATTTGTTTTTCATTTTGTCTTGCTGCAGGAATGCTCAAAATCCCAGGTAATGTACCTTTTAATACTATTAAATATATTCAAAGCTACTTGGTGTTTTGTTTTTTGTTAAAAGGCTATATTCTGTCAGCATGCAAAAAACAACTAAGTAAACAATTACACCTTTTGAGGGAACCAACCTTTGACTCTAGCACAATGCTCAAAGGTACATTGATGCAAGTTATCAGATTAAAAAAACAAATATTCTCATTATTTTGATAGTACCACAGAAAAGTATACATTGCAGGTTTCACAGTCAACCACAGTGACACGGTAAAGCTGAAAGTATATTTCCCTGGTCTGCATTCTGTTCCGGCTCCACGACAGTCTGCGTGATGTAATTTTCATCATCAGCACAGTCTGCTCGTGTCCACACGCTTTGTCTGCGTGCAGCCCACATTTTTGCATTCATGCGGACTTGTGCGAAGACAACAGTGCATGTATAAGTGACTTGAACACTCCGAAACAAAGGTTCACTAGATAATCTCACTTGAGGAGCACTATTTGGCCATGATTACACCTAATTAAGATGCAATTATATAAATATGATCAGAAATTAAGACACTAAAACACTTTGAAGTTGTCCACTTCCAAAGGTAGTCGAAAACCCATTAAACTGTGAAGACATGCGCAAAGGTGTGCATGAGCACTTAAAGAAAGCATCTGTGAGCAGGCGATTATTGTTTCTTTACAAAATGACATCACCAGCTACTGGCCTGTCATGCATAAAGCATTGATTTTAGACATTTTCAGGGATCCGTGTGAATGGGTGATTTTCAAAAATACATAGGAAAAACATTTTAGTTTTGTGTACATTGTTGTCATGCAAACATACCCTAAAATGTATGTTACAACCAGGTGCAAATGGTAATGCATCTCGGCTGAGCACTGCAAAAACATCAAATATACTTGATTGAAACAGGGCCTTTGTCCCACAGAGCTGCTCTCTATAGAGTTCTACCTTATAAAATAGCCTGTGTATGACCATGACAATTTATTTATATAGTACAATTATTTCTACTTCTGTCAACCAATATGCTTTTCAGTAAGTCGTTAAAAACAGAAAAACACACAACAAAAGACATTGAAGTTACACTCACTGGCCACTTTATTAGGTACACCTGTTCAATTGCTTGGTAACACAAATTGCTAATCAGCCAATCACATGGCAGCAACTCAATGCATTTAGGCATCTAGATCTGGTGAAGACGACTTGTTGAAGTTTAAACCGAGCATCAGAATGGGGAAGAAAGGGGATTTAAGTGACTTTGAACGTGTAATGTTTGTTGGTGCCAGACGGGCTGGTCTGAGTATTTCAAAAACTGCTGATCTACTGGGATTTTCACGCACAGCCATCTCTAGGGTTTACAGAGAATGGTCCAAAAAAATAAAAATATCCAGTGAGAACTCAAATAACCACTCGTTACAACCAAGGTATGCAGAATACCATCTCTGAACGCACAACACGTCGAACCTTGAAGCAGATGGGCTACAGCAGCAGAAGACCACACCGGGTGCCGCTCCTGTCAGCTAAGAACAGGAAACGGAGACTACAATTCGCACAGGCTCACCAAAATTGGACAATAGAAGATTAGAAAAACGTTGCCTGGTCTGATGAGTCTCGATTTCTGCTGCGACATTCAGATGGTAGGGTCAGAATTTGGTGTACAGAACATGAGCATGGATCCATCCTGCGTTGTTTCAACGGTTCAGGCTGTTGGTGGTGGTGTAATGGTGTGGGGATATTTTGTTGGCACACTTTGGGCATTTAGTATAAATTGAGCATCGTTTAAACACCAGAGCCTACCTGAGTATTGTTGCTGACCATGTCAATCCCTTTATGACTACAGTGTACCCATCTTCTGATGGCTACTTCCAGCAGGATAATGCACCATGTCACAAAGCTCAAATCATCTCAGACTGGTTTCTTGAACATGAAATGAGTTCACTTTACTCAAATGGCCTCCACAGTCACCAGATCTCAATCCAATAGAGCACCTTTGGGATGTGGTGGAACAGGAGATTCGCATCATGGATGTGCAGCTGACAAATCTGCAGAAACTGTGTGATGCTATCATGTCAATATGGACCAAAATCTCTGAGGAATGTTTCCAACACCTTGTTGAATCTATGCCACAAAGAGTTAAGGCAGTTATGAAGGCAAAAGGGGGTCCAACCCGGTACTAGCAAGGTGTACCTAATAAAGGGGCCAGTGAGTGTATCAGCCATACGCATTAGAAAATAAAAATATCTTTAGCCTGGACTTAAAAATATTAACAGAAGAAGCTTGTCTAATAGATAATGTCTAATTGGCAAGGCATTCCAAAGCCTGGGGGTATCAATACAGAAAGTACGATCTCACTTAAGCATGAAAGCACTTAAAAGATTAGTTCACTTTCAAATTAAAATTACCTTATTTACTCACCCCCATGTCATCCAAGATGTTTATGTATTTCTTCAGTCGAAAATAAATTAAGGTTTTTGATTAAAACATTCCAATATTTTACTTTATATATACTGAACGTCAATGGACTCTAAACGGTTGAAGGTCAAAATGCACTTTCAATGCAGCTTCATAGGTTATAAACGATACCAGATGATGAATAAGGGTCTTATCTAACCAAACAATCTGTCATTTAAAAAAAAAATGTATATGCTTTATAAACACATGCTCGCCTTGCTCTGTTCTGCGATGCACGCTTCACGTAATACTTAATTACGTTGAAATGGTCACGCTTGACGTAGGCTCCATCTCATCTTCACCAAGTTCAAAATCTTCCGACATCGTTGTTTTACCTTGTAAACTCGTTGAGTTGTAACTCCCTTTTTTTGTAAACGATGTTTAACTTAGTATTTGCACTTTCAACTTGTAAACACTGACTCTGTATTTCCGCCTACGTCAACCGTGACCTTTTCAACGTTATTACGTGAAGCACACATCGTACACAGAGCAAGGGTAGAATTTGTTTATAATGCATCATTTGGTATCGTTTATAGCCATTTGAAGCTGCATTGAAACTGTAATTTTGACCTTCAACTGTTTTGAGTCCTGGAATGGAAAAATCCTGTAATCTTTTCATCAAAAACCTTAATTTATTTTTGACTGAATAAATACATATTTAAACACCTTGGATGACATGGGGGTGAGTAAATTATCAGGAAATTTTAATCTGAAAGTGAACTAATCCTTTAAGCCTCGACTTATAGGGATAAACAATAGATCCTGGTTGGAAGACCGAAGGGATCTAATGGGTTGATACTCAGTCAGTAACTCACAGAGATGGGTAGGGGCCAAACCATTTCGAGATTTATAAACAAGGAGCAAAATTTTAAAATCCACTCTAAAACAAACAGGCAACCAATGTAGTGAGCGTAAAATAGGAGTAATATGCTCCCTCTTTTTAACCCCACTCAAGAGTCGAGCCGCATCATTTTGAACAAGCTGCAAATGGGATAAAGCTGTCTGGCTAATCCCAAAATAAAGTGAGTTACAATAGTCCAGCCTAGATAAAATAAAAGCGTGAATTACTTTGGCAAAATCTTTAAAGGGGTCCTATTATAATGTTAAGTTGAATGGCTATAGTCAAAGGTTAAATATTAGGGGGACATTTTTTTATAGGGAAATCAGTATTAAATGGTATCAGTGATACTGGCCTTTAATCATAAAAAAGATGACATTAAACAAATATTAAAAATATACTGTCTTTGTTGATTGTACACTAATTTGAAGATTGAATGTGAAATTATTGCAATATAAAATTATATTTAAAACCTTTAGTTATAGGTGGGATTAATCGAGATTAATTTCAGCAAAATGTGCAATTAATTAGTAAAAAATCGATTGACAGCACTAATTATTACAATAAATTTCTCCTCAGCCTGCCACAAATGACTCTATTAGTTCCGGGTTTGATGAAGGCCCGCCTTCCAAAAACGTAAATGTGATTGGTTGGTTAGCTGTCCCAGTGCGTTGTGATTGGCCAACATTTTGTCAATATCAATTCAGACCCCAAGAATATTGAACAAGAGGATCATGCAGAACCTTTGCACGCACGGATATTGCAAGACATATTAAAGTGGTAATGTTATTGTTGTTGTTTTTGGTTAAATCACGTTTTAGATAAGATGTCAACAACAGCTTGAAAATAACTGCATTGACTATGTACAAACAAGTGCAATGGTAATATGTATTATGTTTATTGTTCTTTAATTCTAACATTATAACATGAATTGCAGTGAAACTGTTATACAGTTGAATTTATTTATACCATAGTCCCAGACTTACACTATTTGTGACGGCATATACCTGCAAATACATTCTCTGCCAGCGGAGGCGCTGTTGAAGTAGAGATCAAGGTTTCCCCGGTAACGCTGTACACAAAACAGCTCTGCTCACAAACGCTGCTTTATCAGACATTATATGCAAGATGAAATGAAAATGACATCCAAAATGTACTTAAGACAGTTGGTTTCCATCAGAAATAGTGATATAAAAGCACCCGCACGGGTTTCGATTTTGAAAACGTGCTGTGCTCAACCAATCGTTCTCCCCACCTGCCAACCAGTCGAATTTCTGTAGGCGGGATTTATCTTTGTGATATCACAAATACAGGAAAACAACTTTGTAGGTCGTTTTATGCCCAAACATACACACTACACACTGACTAAAATTTTAAAAGCATAATAGGACCCCTTTAAGAGAAAGAAAAGACCTTGCTTTAGAAAGCAAACACAGCTGAAAAAAAAATCAAGCTTTGAGAACTGAATTTATTTGACTGTCAAACTTTAAGCCATCATCAAAAATGAAACCCAAGTTTTTTTACCCATGATTTCAGAAACAGAGACATCCCACCCCAATCCAATTTCGGGGAATCTGAAAATTCAGACGGGCTTAAAACAATAATTTCAGTTTTCTTTTCATTGCAAATTAAAAAATGTAATGAAAGTAGACAGCAATCACTAGGTTTTGGTACCGAGCCATAGTTTTTGCTACATTCTTAGCAAATCTAATCTGGCAAAAGCTTCCCTGTCTTATTTTCTATCACTCCCAGTTTCTCCCTTGTGGCACTTTTAGCATGTAGTCTCTGCCTCTCTGCATTAGTTTTTTTATTATCCTCTGACTTGTAACGGGCCTGGTTTTGATTGACAGCAGGGAGGCGGGCTCTTAACAGATATATGTGCCTTTCTGATTGTTCAGTGAGCTGTCAGTCATTGCAGGGTTGACCCTGGTGACTGGTTTAGTAGGGCAGTGGGTGTCCACCATCCCCCACACCCCTCTGCTTGAACAATACCAGCCTCTTGATAATCCCATGATCTCTCATTGGTGTGTGTGTGTGTGTGTGTGTGTGCTGAAACATCACTCTCTTCCAGAGTGCTGTCTGTTACTGTGGTGATGGGCTGATTTCAGTAGAGAGGGATGCTCTCTCTGAGCGAGTGCATTGGGGAGATAAATATTTGAACAGTAAATAGGTGCGGTTATAACGGTGTGGTACAGAAAGAGACTGATAGTGTTTTAGAGGTTAGTTGAAATGCACACAGGATGGTTGGGCATTCAGTATTGCAGGCTATGAAACAGCTAGTCCTATCTAATGGTTATGGAGACAGGAGACAGGAGACCAGGACTGTGAGTATCTCTCTCACACACACTCTTGAGAAACACAAAGGCCTGCATATTTAAAAGCATGCATAATTATTTTGCAACAACAGGCTAATCACAAGCATGCATTAACTGTAAAAAATGCATTTATTCTTTGTTTAGCTATGCATCCTTCATTGTATAAAGTATTAGGGTGCAGATTAATTTAAAGGGTGGACTAAGTTTTGACATTAACAGTTATACAAGCATAAAGTATGTTTAAATTGAGCAATTGGTGAACAAATATTCTGAATGGGAGATAATTATTTTTGTAAATGTAACTTTAATTAAAGTCAAATTTATTTGTAATAAAAAAAATATTGATTATATACAAATTATTATATAAAAAAATTACATGCTTTTCTTGTTTTGTTGTGCAATTTAAAATTGATTATTGATCTGCATAATTTTGTTTTTGATTGTTATTCAACTTAATACTTGATTTGTTTTTTATTAGTTTTGCAGTTATTTTCCTGTCATTCCTGTCCTGTCATCAGTTCAATACATGTCATTTTTCATGTAGTCATATCAGTGATTTGTTTAAGGGGTTACATCGAGTCTTTGATTTGCGTGAGTGTATTCTACATGGGATTTTGTTGTAGGGTCACTGTATGTAGGCCATCTGATCTAGGACATCAGTACATGAAGTACATCAACTTTACTGTAGTAAGCCTCAGGGAATGTTGTACATTAGGGTGTTGGTAAGGGTGTGTGTGTGTGTGTTAGCAGATCTAAATATTACTTTGGGTTTTCATCACTTTAAGTGAGGAAAGTTTGTTTCTATAAAAGAATTGTGATTGTCAGGCCTGGAAAGGGTTGAAATGTCACACTGCTAGCAATAATACTTAATTTTGTGTTTTCTTTTTATCGACCAATGACTAAAATGATTCAGAGTAGATGGATTATTAGATGTTTTAAATGCCACTGTCCAGCTGAACTTGTGCGTTAGAGAACACCGCATCCATTCCACTAACGAGTAATTGTGCTGACACTCACATGGGTTTAAAATTAATCCTTGGTTTCCTGATGAACTAGAAGGGGAAAAACACTACATTTGCACCAATGCTCAAAAGCTTGTGTCGGGGAAGAATTATATTGTTTTTATGCATATGCATAGTTGACATTTATAGCAATGACAGCAGTGTCTTGTAATGTGACGTGCACTACTCTATTAAACCATAATTTAAATTGAATTATACATGCAGTACAATTATATTAGTTCAATTCATATTAATTTAAGTCTGTGTGGAATATTTGTAGTTTTAAAAATGTATTTGTCATTGCGGGACAATTTAGATGAACTTAAAGCTAAAAAGTATTTAAAGAAAAAAGAAGTTGCCAATTAGAGCACCAAAACTATTAAATGTCCCTTATTTACATTACATAAAAAAATCAGTTAAATCTATTTCATATTTATTTTCTAGAATAATCTATCTATCTTTAACATGCTTATTTATTTGTTTGTTTATCTGTTTATCACTCTTTTGTAAAGGTGTATGTTTCTCTTGCAGCTTCCTGCCGACTTCTCAAAGCTTCACCCCTCCGACAGTTGCCACTCCCATATGACTTCCAGCCAATCACGTTCCAGCATTGCCAGTGATTCAGGAAGTAGCAGCCTATCAGATATTTACCAGGTGATAAAAGACTGAGTCTTTATCCCTCTATAAAGCAATCTCCTTACACACTCTGCAACAGAAGTGCATTCTGACAGATTTATTGTGAACATCTGGGACACACTCACACACATTTAAATCCTGTAGAGGACTCCCCCACCCTCCTCTGTGGTCCATCTGTCACCTCTCCATAACCTATTCATGTCAGTCCTCAAGCACACATAGCTTTTGATCCACAGATCAGCATTTCACTCGCACACACAAACATCCATCGCATGTACAAACACAGTCGCTCAGAGTGCCAACACACACTTCTGTACTGACACACCATCTGTACACACGCAGCCATATTCACATGATTCACTTTGTTTGTAAATGCAGGTCACAAAGTACAGAAAGCCGTTAAATGCCTATGAACATCATTTGCTGAACATGTTATTTATTTTACAGGCCACTGAAAGTGAATGTGGGGACATGGATCTGAGCGGGCTTCCTGAAACAGCAGTGGACTCGGACGAGGATGATGATGATGAGGACGAGGAAGGGGAACGGACCTCTTATGAGTCGAGATATTGTGAGAGACTGTCTGGAGAAAGATCCTATGGACCGTACAGATGATGACATTGGTACACTTTTGTGCTTTGAATTGTTCAGTGATGGAAATTGATTAAGCTACTTTTATTTTAAGTTTCATTTACACTTTCTCTTTCATTTTGTCATTTTCTTTCTGTAAACAGAGCAGTTACTGGAGTTTGTACAGCAGCTTCCGGCATTTGCCAGTCTGAGTGTTTCGGAGGGAGCTCTGTGCTGTCATGGTGTTTGCGGTCGTGGAACGGGCCGGAACCATCGTGCTCAACCACGGTGAAGAGGTGAGATGGGTCCCTTTGCAGCATTTCATCTCTACATTTGTGTTCAGCTGATAACAGGCAAATATGTGTTTTAGCTGGACTCATGGTCAGTCATTCTGAATGGAGCAGTAGAGGTTATCTATCCAGATGGCGGCAGTGAGAGTGTGTATGGGTGGAAGTTTTGGTGTCTTCCTTCCATGGAAAACAGCTGATGACTGGAGTCATGAGGACCAAAGTGGACGATTGTCAGGTAAGAGTGTGTTTATAGTAAAGATGGGCATAATGGCAGGGTTTACACTGAGTCTTAAAAAGTCTTCAATTGTACAAAAAAGTCTTAATTATGATTTCAAGAGGTCTTAAATTTGGGGATGGAAAGACCATAAAAGGCTATGATTTCGTTAGATAAACATGAGCGCTGCAAGTTCAAAGTCCAGTGCTGCGATATATTTCTGTCAAACGCGACACCTGCTGGCAGAGAATGATTAAGTTAACAGGTTACACTAGTGCGCGTACGAGTGCCTTCTTTCACTGCACGATTCGGTCTATTAATAGAATTATCACATAATTTAAGATATGAGGTGAGAAAATGTATAGCCTATATTTATATAATTTCATATAATTAATAGTGATCAACCGATATTTTTTTTTTTTTAACTGATACCAATTATTTGCATGTTTATGTACCCGGTAACCGATATCCAGAACCGATATTTATTTACTGTTATAAAGTAAATAAATAACTGAGTGAAGTAAGTCCATTCTTCATTTTGGTTTTTCCACCTTTCAGTCATCTTAACAAGAACAAAAAACAGTTGAAAATTAACATTCTTTCATGTTAAATTTTATCTTCAAATGACAACAATAAAAAAAAAAATATTTATAAAAGCATCATCAGTAATACTGATATTAACAATAAGCAAAATAATGTCTAATGTTTTCAAATGGAGAAAATAAAGGGCAGGAGTCATATCAACTTCATTTTAAACTACAGTTTTAGGTTTATAAGCTGTTTAATAAGCTAAATAGTGAAGAATAATTCACTGAATAATGTTAATTCACTGAATAATATTCTCTGGAATATTGAAATAAGATATAACAAACAAAACATCATATTTTATTGCATTTCTCAACTGGCATGTTATATCAGAATTATTAAAATGTTTTTGTCATTCTAGATTATGAAAACACTGCTGACAACGCGGCTTATCTATGCCTTTACACAGAACTATACTCAAACTGCGATCGCTATGGAGATAATACATAATTAATTGCATTTCCTGAGCATCAACTGCTGAGTGAACAGCAATATGAATCACGAGACTAAGATGAGAATAAAATGTATAGAACATATATAACATTCAATTCAGTGCTAGTGCTATATTTTTCCATTTATGGCTGCATATGATTTCATTCAGTGTACGTCTTTATTGGAAGAGGACTTGACGGATTATTTTTGTGACTGCTTCACGAGACTAACGATGAGCATAGACAACAAAGAGAGACTTAAATTCAGCACTTTTATTTCCAACATGCTCATTCATAGCTGCATATAATTTCATTCAGGCAAAGTTCGTCTTTATTGGGAAAGAGTGATGGATTATCTTACGTGACTCCGTGAGTTTCTATCTGATAGAGCCAAGCTGCATTTTTATTTAATTTATCCAATGTGCATTAATGGCTGTTATGTTAAATAAAGTTTACTAACTACAGCAAATCAAGTACCTGTGCACGCCGCCGTTGTTGTTGTCTCGTCAATTTTCAAAACAACCACAAGATGGTGGCATTTATTGGTGAATCTGATATTACAAAACCGATATCCGATTATGGTAAAATGCTGAAATATCGGTAAGATGATATATCAGTCGATCTCTAATAATTAATCACACGAAGAGTGCCTTTTTTTCTTAAAGTCAGCATGATTACAAATGTGATATTGATTTTATACAACAATTCAATAAACAAGTTAATATTAAGAGACTTGCGTTTTAGACACCATATTTCCTGCTTTTGCTTTATTTCGGCAACAAAAAGTATAACCAAACAGCCACAGCACTGTTTTGCGTCTCTGAGCAACATGACCGTAGCTATGTTTCTATCCAAAGATTCAATTTTGACTTATGCGCAAAACTGGAATATCGCATGAAACATATGCGAATAAAGCACCGTTTCCATCCAACGAGTCAAAGAGAACAAAATCACTTCCTGTTAAACTGCGGCACTAAATATCACTAAGAATATAGGAGAAGCCATTGAATATAATAATTTTCATATATTCTATAAATTATTTGCCCCTCAGAGAGAGCAGACGTAACGCACTAAATGCTGTCACTGCGTTCGGAGGTGGATGCCGGCTGTTTGGGAACACCGTCGTGTCAGACAATCATACAGAAATACTTTGATGACAAACTTTCCTGAATGAATGACCATAACTTATAGATGCTGTGAACGAGATCGGTCCGCTGCTAGTAAAGTTATCCCGTCTCATAGCACAAATGACATAGTCACATGACTTTTTTGATGCGCATGGAGGAACTTATTCGTAAATGTGTTTCCATCGTAGTTTATGCGCATCTTTTCTTACCGGATAAAAGTTTATCCTACTCAAATGTGCACAAGTATTTATCGCATTTTAGAATTTATGTGCATCTTGCCGTTTCCATCCAGCATTTTTTTTTATGCGATATTCTAAAATGCGCATAAAGATAGGTGGATGGAAAAGCAGCTAGTGATTAGTTCCTTTAAACTAATTGTTCAATCGGAATTTATCGCAATTAAATTTCACATTTAAAGTAATTTCTTTTTTTTTTTATATTATTTCAAACATCAGTTTTCAACGTTTTAGGTTTCTAATATCAAAACATTATTTATGCATTTGTAACATGCAGTTTAAATCATTCTATGTCCCTCTGAGCTGCATATTAAACAGTGTGTAAATGCATGCCTCTTTAGATGCAGCTTCTGTGTTTCCTCTGAATTGCAAAGATACATTTTGTTGATACTTATTTCATTTGCTTGGTAAAAGCCCAAATACAAGAATTTGACTCAAAAGATGATGCACACTTTTAGAAAAAAATAGCTTAAAGGTAAAAATGCCCATAAAACTTATTGGAAAAGATACATTTTTATTGCTGCTGTGGACCACACAGAATATGAAGAATATAAAAATAAGTCAGGAGTCAGTTGTCCGTGGTATATCACACACCACTTATTTATGTTATTTAATTTATATAATAATTTATTGATGATAATCGTTTCAATCAATATAATAATTAATACTTTTGACTGTAAAGTTAGTCATTTTATAAAACTTTTTTTTGTGAGAAACTGTATCTGAATATAAATTATTCATATATTTTACAGTTTATTATGGTACTATAGACGTGTCACACTCATGGTATTCATTTTATTTGTGCAGGTCTTAAATAAGGTCTTAAAGTCTTAAATTTGAGCTTAAAAATCCTGCAGAAACCCTGAATGGTGAACTAGTACTCAAGCAGCTTGTTTATGTCGGTACATTTAATCTTGGTTCTATTTTTGTAAACATTAGTATTTTAGTTTCGAAATGCAGTTGAATTCAAATTGAATAGCTATTCAATGTGGTGATTGTGTATTTAATAAAAAGCCCTGTTTAAGCTTTATTTGTAAGGATTAACAAGCATTGTTGATGCAAAAAACACCAGTTAACATTATTATTTGTGTGTGTGTGTGTGTAGTTTGTGTGTATTGCCCAGCAGGACTACTGCTGCATTCTGAATCAGGTTGAGCAAAACACACAGCGAGTGGAGGAGGAAGGAGAAATCGTCATGGTAAAAGAACACAGAGAACTCGATCGGACGGGCACCCGCAAGGGACACATTGTTGTCAAGGTATTTTAGTTTTTTGGACAAATCTGACTGACTAAAAATGTACTCCACTGAGAAATCAGATTTCGGCTTTACAGCCCTGAAGTTGATGAATCTGGTCTGTTTTAATCTCTTTAAATGTTATGTGAATATAGTAGCCCATAAAAACTAGTACAATATGGCTTTGAGAAGTAACAATTGAACATCCCCTCCACATTTTGTGTTTTAAAGATCTTTTTGTTTTTACTTTTTATTGTGGGTCCATTAAATTGATCCAAAGTGACAGTAAATACTTTGAATACTGGAGTAATGGTTGCTGAAATAAAAATCAGTTTTGCCATGACCGGAATAAGTTATATTTTAAAATATATATAAAAAAAATAAATGTTTGTGTAAGTTGTAATAATATTTCACAATATTGATCATATGAATGCAGTCTTGGGGAGAATACGATACTTTCAGAAATGTTAAAAAAATCTTACCGACTTCAAACTTTTGAACAGCATCATATGGTTTATTCACTTGGACAATTTGACCAATTAATAAACCTAAATTAATATGATTTCAAATGTGTGGTTTTTAGTACTTAGTTTGACCAGA
This sequence comes from Gymnocypris eckloni scoliostomus, assembly GCA_027564155.1. NCBI lineage: Eukaryota > Metazoa > Chordata > Actinopteri > Cypriniformes > Cyprinidae > Gymnocypris > Gymnocypris eckloni. Next base: position 5,153,981 of record CM050416.1, on the reverse strand, counting down.
ATAAGGATCTTTAAAGGTGGTCATTTAAAAGAAAAATCTGATTTTTTAGGGCACTGCTGAAAGGCTGATGCAGCACTTAGTGGAGGATCATTCGGTTGTCGACCCTACATATATTGAGGACTTCCTGTTGACCTATCGTACCTTCCTGACCAGTCCTCTGATTTTGGGACAGAAACTTCTGGACTGGTTTAATGACCACAGTTTACGGGACAAGGTAAACCTCTTTAGTCAACCTTTTCTAAAGAAACCCGCATTAAGCTTCAGCTGGACGGTACTCACATTTCTCCCTCTCTCCTCTAATCAGGTAACCCGAGTTGTGTTGTTATGGGTTAACAATCACTTCAGTGACTTTGAAGGAGATACTGATATGACCAGTTTTGGAGGATTTTCAGAGCAATCTGGAAAGAGAGGTATAAACAGCATGCAAGCATTACTTTAATGCATATTTAAAATATTTATTCATTCATCACTTTATCAGACAAACATCTTTATTAACTTCCTCTATTTATCCTAACAGAAAATGACAGGTCAGTTGCGGTTTGCTCAACATAGCTTGTGCAGCTAAAGCCAAACCCAGAGTGATTACTATAAATAGGTCTGCTCGAGAGATGCCCCTCCCTTCACACTGATTGGAGGAGCTGAACGAGGAACGCGCCTTTATCAGCAGCGTGGAAGTTGGAAGCAAAGCAGAGGAAGCTGGGCTTAAACGTGGAGACCAGGTGACACCTTACAAACCTCTGTATTGGGGGTTGAATGACTTCTGTTTTTTTCAAGTCAACTTTTATGTGATGAAAGTCGAGTCAAAGTCGACTAGTCACTGATGACGTCATTAATGAACAAATAAGCCTGGAACTGTGACTCAAACATTGTGTGCAAAGCTGGCATATGACACAGCGCTGCCCACATGGCTATTGCTCCTATAGCAGCTCATTTTGATCAGTTCTTTTGTCTTTGGATCGTTATAGTTCTCACAGTTTGCTGCTCGTTCTAAATCATATACAGATAAAGTTGCTCAGTAAAGATTACATTCATATGAATGCATTACTGAGAGAGCGATTGCTTGTGTGAATTAAATATAGCTGGCAGCGTCTCTCTACTAGTAGAGAAGCTGTGGGATTTAGTTATTAAGAAATATATGCTAGAACTTCTCAGTTTCTGTTCCTGTGGCTCAGTGGTAGAGCATTGCGTTAGCAGCGTAAAAGGTTGTGGGTTCAATTCCCAGGGAACACACATACTGATAATAAATGTATAACCTGAATGTACTGTACGACTTTGGATAAAAGCGTCTGATAAATGTAAACGTAAGTTATTTTATTGAGAAATCACAGAACCGTGTTAACAATACATTTCCGCACTGAATGATTCTTTGCGCGCGTGATGTACGTGCTACTGTCTGAAGCCTATGTTTGTGTGTTACAGTCCAGCAGCGCATTAGATTAGAACGGCGATTAACTTACCTGTGCAATAAGCTGTTTAAAACGTGCATTCTCCGTTCAATTTGAGCATCCAGTAATAATCTCATGGCTTGTGGAGCACTTTCGAGTATGCATTTAGACGTCTGCGCGGGGCTGTTTTTAAAGTCCCGCTCCCGCAAGTTTATATTACGCACCCACCCGCTGCAGCTATATATTCACTATTTGTTCACCCGCAGTAGGCTTTGAATAATTTTCTTCTGGTCGTGTCCCATGGGAATGCAGACCTCTTTATGCATTTATTTGTCATTTGTTTAGAAACGGAGCGTAATTTCTTACCCTGTTGCGCCCTCTATAGGACCAGCGACTAGTCTACGTCAAGCTTAAAGCGTCATGGCAGAGCACTGAAGTCGATTAGTTGTTTAAGACACTAAAGCATGTTCTTTACACATATTTTTTCTATCTTATTGTCTTATATCTTTTTCACTTGTGCAGATATTGGAGGTGAACGGGCAGACATTTGAGAATGTGCAGTTGTCCAAAGCAACTGAAATTCTCAAAAACAATACACAGCTCTGTATGAGTGTCAAAACCAACCTCCTGGGTGAGATTCCTACCTGGAAACATCTTCCAATACACACAGGCTGTTGATAAATATAATTTTTTTTCTTATCTTATCTTTCACTCTTCTCAGTATTTAAGGAGCTGGTGGCCAGTTTGGCAGAGGAAAGGAAAACGCTCCTCATCTTCCAAAGATTGGTGACGGAAAGAAAAATTGCCGTTATTCTGTACCTGAACTTGGGGCTGGTTCTGATGTAATAGGTCAAGAAAGGTCAACAAGAAGGTCAAAGCACATACAGTGGGCAGCGAAATAAACTCATGAAGATTCTAGACAAGACACGCATGAGCATCCTACCTCAGAAACCTTACAGGTATACAAGTACACAAACTCTTCTTCTGACACTATTTCTGACTTAAAGAATCCTGAAAGAGAAAGAACATCAGTACGAATCTTGTCATCTTAGTGATATTTTCATAAACAGAAGGGCATTATTTCACATCCACTGCTTTAGACGCATGTGTTAAATTCAGATTGATGTTCACCTCATACCGAGTCATGCTGAGTCATTGTGCTTTTGTTGTATAGTGACCTCGGGTTAGGGCAGACTCAGGATGACAGCATTGTGGGATTAAGGCAGAACAAACAGACTCCTTCCACAATGGCAGTCAGTGGAAATCTCTCATCCAGTAACCCTGACCTGGCCCAAGGCCAACAACGCATCATCGACTACAGTACACAGCCACCCGGTAAATATGCATACAGAATACTCAAATGCATGCTCAAAATGTAATCAGTAGTGTGTGTGTGTATGTTTGTGTGTGTGAGTGTATATTTATATATACACACAAAACGCATTTACACAAAAATAATGATTTTGATGTTGAGACATATTTACATAGCACCTTCTGAACTTCACAACCTAATAACTGTTTGCTGTTTTTAACACACAATATAATGCTGCACATTACATGCTATATTCTACATACAGCACCTTCACTATAATTTTCTGCTCATAAATGCATTCCACTTTACTGTTGCTTTTTGTGTTCCTTTCCTTTTGTCATATTTGTGTGATTTGCTCTAATGATCCCGCTACCCTCTCCTTGCTCACAGCACCTGGATTCACTCGTCGTGAGTATTTGTGCACTGCTGCGTTTCTGCTCGTCTTTTTAGACACCTCTCGTATAGTTCCACTCGTTTCTCTAGATAGCTGTTTGTCTTCCTAGATACCCGTAATCTCTCTCTCAAAATCTGTAATAAAGTTTTATCTAGGTGACTGTATTTCCTTCTCTCTGTTCTGCTGACCTTTTAGCCGTGTATAGTACCATTCTTGTACAGATATTATACATTTTGCAAACTTGGGTCAGTGGCAACATTTTCACTTTGATGGCATCACCATGGATAATCTGTCACTTGTTAATAAAGAAAAAAGACTTGTGGGAAGTTCTCGTTTTTGTGAAAGTAAGATGTAGCAGCACTGTTGTCATGTTTTTGCCAATAGACTGTTTTGCCAGTTGTCTGGCAAGCCTGACTCATACTCTGTGTCAAATTAAACACGCCTTAAGGCTGTGGGACTATATACACACTTTATTACATTGTTTCTGGTTTATTTCAGTGGCCTGTCTTTGTAGATTAATACACTTTGTGCCATTTGCTAAACTTGCCACTGGGCCAAGTCATGTAATTAAATTACATTTCTTTTTTCGGACTTTGATGTACTACTACTCGTACTGCTTTGTCTTTCTATGTACAACTCTCTTTCTGTAGCTTCTGTTCATGCTTAGCATTGTCTGAAGGGTTTTCAAAAGTGAACATTGGTTCTCAATGTTTTACGTTAACAATTGCAAGCTCTAATGTAATGAGTCAAGTAAGTAGTAAAACAAAGATACAAATTAAAATGTTTAAAATTTAAAAAAGAATCTGATATATTTAGATTATTTATTTTTAAACACCATTTCTTTTTATCCCGACTGTGTACACTAACTGAAACATACGATGCTGAGCGGTTAAATGTAATGCTTTGAGGTATACTCATGGTTATCTGATCATCAAACCTGAAAACAAATTTTTACTAAATAACCAAGATCACTGGTGGTAAGAGGAACGTCCTACAAGACATTTACAAAATTGAGTAGCATATTGACACCATAGTAGCCAAAGCTTTTTTGTTTACAGGGGACGAAATGTATTATATATCATCTACTGTTTAAAAACCTGTTATGTGTAAGTATTTTGTCATGACTTCCAATTTATCCCTTGCTGAAGGGTGGGCTATACGATCGATATCTTAACCCTGTAATTTATCAAATTAATTTACATGTGGCAGTGATACACTTCACCACATAATCATTAGGCTTGTCACTACATAAAATGATTATAAATTGAACAAAACCCTGCTTGTATTCAGTTGTTTTATGATTTGTTGATGTTACAGAATTGCAAGACCAGGTGCTGCGTGTTTTCAAAGCAGACCAACGTCTTACTGATCAATAGAGACAGCACAGCAAGAGGCAGCCAAAGTTTGGCTTGACAGCAAGTCCTGAAGCCTATTCGCTCTGTGAGGTGTCAGTCACACAGGAAGGAGTTATCAAACAGAGACGTCTCCTGATCAACTCTCTAAACTGGCTGACAGGATACAGCTGAGTGCCAGGTTTGGTCTTGAGCTAAATTTGAGAAGTTAAATTGGCAATTTTGTGGTTTAATTTTATGTGATTGTTATTTTTCTGCTTGCTTTGCCAGGTATTACCTAAAGAGCAACATGGAGACAGAGACGCTGTGTTCGGATGTGGAAGCACAGGAGATGCAGCGAGTCTGTGGTCCCTTTGTTGTCCTTGAGCTCCATGGAGATAGCCAATCAGCTGTCAGCAAGAAACTATCTGCTCTTCTCCAGCATTGAACCAACGGATTACATCAGTGACCTCTTCAAGCGTCACCCACAAGATCCTTCCAACTTTTCGCAACTTTGAGGGTCTTGTAAACCAGGAGACCTTCTGGGTCGCCACGAGATAGTACAAGAAACCAACCTGGCCAAAAGAGTAAAGATCATCAAGCACTTTATAAAGATTGCCCTTCACTGCCGTGACTGCAAGAACTTCAACTCCATGTTCGCCATAATCAGGTAGGTTTTATGTGCCATCTTTTTAAATGTGTGTTTCCATTCTTCTTACGATACAAATATGTCAGTGTGCTTTTTTCCTTGAAAATGTTTAAGTTTGTTCCTACTAATGCTAGGAGTAGTCCATCTTCTCTCAATTACACAATGTCAAGTGTATCTGTGTATCTTTTGCAGTGGGTTCAATCTATCTCCCGTCTCTCGGTTGAGATCTACATGGAACAGTTGCCTGAAAATATGAGAAGCTTCTGGCAGAGAATTTTCGATTCTTAATATGGCCAAATACCGCAAACCTCCTCAACAAACACAACCTGCAGCCGCCGGTCATCCCTCTGTTTCCTGTCGTTAAGAAAGACCTCACCTTCCTCCACGAGGTAACTTACACCTTTATCTTCCTGTTGCCCAATAATTGGGAATTTAGTTTGAAAATGTAGTATGAATCCATCAAACCTGTGTGCTTACAGGCAATAACTCCAAGGTGGACGGTCTGGTGAATTTTGAGAAGTTGAGGATGATTACGCGAGATCAGACATGGTTCGAATGGCTTCCATCACTATGGACCCTGCATTGCTTTTTAAGACTAGGTACACTCACTTCCAAGTGTATACTTATTCAGCAATGATATTTCATACACAAACACATTTAATACATCAATAAAACTTTTGAGATAAATGCATAATTACAAAGGCACACTAGCTGTTTTTAAAATTTACTGAGCAGCACAGGAAATGAACCGTATTATTGGCCAATGTGAAATGCACGACATGGGCAAGTGCATGCCACACAAATAGTGCTCTATACTAGAGACTCGATATAAAGCATAAAATACAAATACACACAAACATAGGTTAAAATAATCTTTTCACCTTATCCAACTTTTTATTAAAAATAATTTTTTGCCTTTTGTAATTTTCCATTTGTGAAAGCGTTCTGGGTTTACTGTTTGCAGCAAAATTAAGATACATATTTGGGATGCCTTAAGATGTTTCCTATGTAGGCAGCTCAGGGATTGGAACCGAGCTAGTCTCTTTCACAGTGTGGCATATATCCAATGCTGATTGTTTCTGCTCAGTCATTTGTGTGCTCGGTGTCTTACTGGACTTCTTGTTTTTGGTCTTTTGCTCTGTGAGGCTTCACTGTCTAAGCACTAGTGTCTTATGTCTCCTACTCAATCTCTCAATGTTCTTGTTCTTTGGCTCTTCGTGGCACTCTGTTGTAGGAAGAAAAGTGGAGAAGTCTTGGGTAAGTGGGACTGCTTCTTTCTCTCTTTCACTTTCTGTAAACTCGTTTTTTGCTGCGTGATACTAAACCACAGCAACACTTCCCTTATTAGTCTTAGCTTGTTTTAGTTCTGCTGATATGGCAAATATCATCTTTCACTTCCTCCTCCTGAATGCTCATTATCATTCTCTAATGATGAGTGTTTTCAATGATGATTTATATGGTTGTATAAAAGTATTTATTCTGCTTAAGTAGGAATGGGCATTGAGTAATATTATAGTGGAGTATTCTAATGTAAAAAAAAATTACATTAGTATTTAAAAAAATTTTTTTTTATTTAATCATCAATACCAGTTTAAAATGCTTTAAAGGGCATATTAAAGAATGGGACACTAAAAGGACATAAATATGACTAAATAGTTTTTAGTTCAGTTTGTAGTACTGATTAGTTATTGCAAAAATAAAACATTTACAAATAATTTGATTGTTATTTTAATAGTTGACTGCTTATTTGCAGAATGAGTACCTGATTACTCATGCACATCCCTACTTTCTAGACATGTAAATATTTAATTAACCTGTAGATTTCTGAAATAGTCACTTATCTCATTTATTTTCTTTGTGCATGTTAAACATACATGTTAATTCCCCAGCAAAATTCTCTGGCTGATTTATCTAGTTGTCTTGCTAACTTCTACAGTTGATTTGACATGTTCAGAAATGATATTTTGCATTAACATTGATTGTGTCTTTTGTTCTAATGCGTAGTAGGTCTCTAAGTCAGGTGAGCAGCTCTTCTCTCTCTGACTTTGGAACGATGGGTGGGAAGAGGAAGGGAGGCGGAGCTCTTTTCTCAGCGCTAAGAAAACTCTATGAGGTGGAGATGATGAGCAGACGTGCGGCAGTTTCTGGAAACGCAAACACACGAGAATGATGAGGAGAAGCTCCCAACTTTCTTTGCAGTGTGAGCCTGCCCACAGCTCCAGTGAGTAGAGTGAAAACTATCACCTTTTATGTTCTAAATTGTCATCTTAGAATAATGCATGTTGTTGTAATTATTATTATTAATGTTATGTTATCTTATAAGTAATTTAGTATAAACACCAAAATGTGATAAATAGCTTTGTATAAAACTGTATGTGCGCTTGTGATTTCAGCTCTGAAGAACTCCGGGGAGAGGAGACGAGTGGATGCATCTCCTGTCAGTCAAAGAAGTACCACTCCACAGCAGACTAATGGAAATCATGGACGCAAGAAATCACTTGGCAAAGAGTTAGCACCATTTGGTAAGAGCTTTCTCTTGTTTTACTTCCACAAATGATCTGAATTCTTGTCGTTCGAGCGCCCTCTGCTGGTGACTTGTAAGTCTTGTTTGTAATGAGATGAGGTTTTGTGTCTGCAGGTGCCCAGTCTCCTCAGTCTCTTCATAAGATTTTGTCTCTCAGAAGAAGCACGGACAGACAACGAAGCTGCCTGAGGACAGCCAGTCACATGCTTCATCTGTCCTCTCCTCTCCTCACAGCACACCGAGAAAAGGTATGTACTGATGATGTGTATTGAATCGGTTTAAGAATAACGGGTTGCACTATATTTTACAGTGTGCTGTTCCTGCAGAGATTGCTGTAGATGTTTTCTGTTTACTGTTTTAAAGGAACTGATTTATAGTAAAATGCTATAAATAATTTTGACTTGGAATATAATGTTTAAATATGATGATAAGTTATGGCTTTCAAAATTAAAAAAATAAAAGCTTTAAAAACAGTATTAGCTGATCAAGATTGCATTGAAATTATTGGAAATTCTGTTTGGAATTGGTTATAATTTTCAGTTTTTGATATGGTTTACATTTAATTGATTTTCTTGATTAATCGATTTACTTGATTATTATCGTATCAAACTGAATGTTGCATTATTTAACTAGTTTGTGTTAAAGAAATACATATTTTAATAAACCAGTGTAAGAAATGAATCCCTGTTCAGATGTTAAAATTGAAAACCAATGAATTGCGAATCAATTCAAAATGAACTCAGATTAACATTTCTTAAGAGTAATACATTCTCAGAATGTATTTAATTGTTTGATTATTAATGCTTTTTTATAGCTCCACAGTTAGTGGTGAGTGGCGATCAGATCAACGGAGTTTGTTAAGCTCTCCTCCTCTGACCTTATCATAGTTGATGACCAGCATGCTCAACCCCAAACTATGACACACCCACTCCAGCACGGAGATCTGAACCTGACCGAATAAGCTTGGGGTAAGAGGTTTTATATATATGTGCATATAAGTACCTAATAAGTTGTTCTAGGATGTCGATCAGTCAATACAATTGGCCTAGTACCTTATTTCTCTCATAAGTCTCTATATTTCTTTCTCTCAGATCCTACCCTTGACTCAGGATCAGTGTGACCGTGCGTCATTGGACGCAGTAGACAGTGGCCGTGGCAGCTGGACGTCCTGCTCAGTGGTTCCCATGATAACATCCAGAGTATTCCACAGCGTGTGGGTTATTATGACAACCGCAGCTGGGAGACACTGTCAGAAGGGATGACGAATCACGTGACCACACTACGGTTACTGGGCAGATGAATTGGAAGGAGACACAGGAACGATAAAACGCAGAGGTGGAAAAGATGAAACTCCAAACATAAACAAGAATACTGTGAGTCGGAGGGAGGGACGTTTTAGAGAGCCACCACCCACACCACCTGGTTATACTGCTCTGTCATTGGCTGAGGCAGACAGCAACAGTCATGCGCATGGGCGACGCCCACCAGACTACACAGCGGCTCTGCAGAGGTCTCGATTCCTTAAAATGTCATGTGATCCTCCTCCACTTCACACATCCAGTAGATTGCCAGCATACAACCACTGCCAGTCACCACGGCGACCACAACCGGATGGTGAGTATTTGATTATGAATTATGAATGAATCCAATCCAATAAAAGAAAAAATAAATAAATGAATGAAATAGGCTAAAACTAATGTTTGGATTCTTAAAATAAAAAACTCAGATATAATCTGTTACTTTTACCAGTATGCATACCTTTATTTAATTTATTGTTTGATAGTCATTCAACCTATTAAATGACAGCCAAGAAAGAAATATGTAGTTTAACAATTGCACAGCTTATTTTTGCATAGAAAATAAAATGTCTGATTCATATTTTGAGTTTATGGCTGTAGTTTGTTGAACAAGAAAAAATATTAAAAGCAATTCTGCACATTGCTAATTGTAAAATGAATTATGAAAATAATCTGTATTGTTCATGGGCAGTGTTATTTTAGTATCATTGAAAAACTATTATAGTTTTTATTAATATATTGAATCCATTTTTTTATATTTTTCATTGTAATTTTAAAGTTGTAGTAATTTTGTTGTGTTTGTCATTTCTGTAGTTTATGTATGTCTATATAGTTTTAGTTTTTATTTATTTTTCCCCCTCAGATAATTGTTTATTTTATTTCAAATAATGAAAGTTTTTTTTAAATAGTTAAAAAAAAAAAAAAATTATTGTATTTTTACTTTTTTGTAAATGTTTGGAAATAATAAGTCAATACTTTATTTTGTCTATTTCTTTCAGAAAACGAGCAAATATCTGCAGTTTAATCAGAGACTCTTCTATCTCTTTGCCAGGAAGTTGGACAACATTCATATGACAGTTGATATGGAATCATGGCCATGTACTGAAATACAGCAAAGCATTGTGGGACCTTCACAGAGATCACTGTGAAAGAGGACAGGAGCAGATAGGGATGGGCGAAAAACGGTTACTGATATGAATCGCGAAGGAGACACAGTGATCGATATCAATAAAAAATGTGTTCGATAAACGTTCGATATTTTTTATTCCGTGAGGAAGAAAACAGAGGGCACAAGTTTGGTTGCATTAACAAAGGCACTCGCACCTGGTAACCTAGCAACGTAGGGAGTGACATGCTAACAGCCAATCATGTATCAGTATCAGTTTGGTTGCGCCATATCGTCTCGTGCTGGTCTGCTGGATTCCTTTTCATAAGCAGAAAATGAGTGCCGCAGCGAGCGAGGAAATTGTAAATAAAAGAGGAAAAGTCAGTTCGCCAGTATGGCAGTTTTTTGATATTATAAGTCTGACTGTAGTCAGACCAATGTCTGCAAATTATGCAAGACCGTCGTCCCGCCAAGACCACGAACCTGATGTACCACAATTGCACAGCTTAATTTTGGAGCACATAAGTATTCAACCATCAACATCTGTAGTTTGTTGAACATCACAAAGCAGCAGACCACCATATGGTACTCTGCATCAGTGTTAAGACAAAGAGAATCGAAACGGTACAAAAGATATAACGGAGGCAGTGGCATATCATATAGCCAAAGACATGCTTGTCCGCTTAGATCATGGTTAAGTGTTCATTGTGACTTTAGTTATGTTTATAATTTATTTATTTGAGTTTTCCATGGTTGTTGACATTTCTGTTTAATAACTGAGGGATTATGATCAGAGGAAGGTTAAGTTTAAAATAAAAATGTTTAAATGTAATATATTTTCTTGGTCCTTATTTTAAATGGGTCATAAAAAATATCAATAATTATCGGAATCATGGACCGATATGAAACACTGATATCGTGATACAGTTCAGCCATATGGCCCAGCCCACTAGGAGCAGATCAAAAGTTGGCACTTTTAACATAAGTTCTGCAAAACAAAGAGATGGAAGTCAGTCTCATTTTAATTATAGCATGATGAGAGGTGTTGCATGATGCAAGATCAGTGTTACAAAACCATAGAAACAGTATTATTTCATTAGAAGTTTTAATATGCAATGTTACTTTAGTACGTCATGTGTTAAAGACACTGTATGTGTGTGTTGTGCTTGTGAGAGGCAGTGTTGAAATAAATCACAAAGGGAGACGAAGTTCTCTTCGGACATTTGAAGACAGAAAGAAAAGACTGAGCTGCTGCCTCTTACGAACCTCTGTAGTCTCAGACATCTTATCTGTGCTGATATCAGTGTTTTATGTTACTCATGAGTATATGACAGTTTTAACATGCCTTTTCTCATCTGATCATGTTCCTAAAAACTTTCCAAATGTTTCCCTCATTTCTGTTTGAAAATATTTTATGTTTTGTATTTTTATTTAATTTTATCTGTCAGTACCATTGTTTCCAACTATTCGAGTATGTGGCACACATCATGAATTGTTGCACAGATTTTCAGAAGCAAGTGATTGTAGTCAAGAATATATAAATTATAGTTGTTACATAGATGATAGGTGGTCATAATATGGTCAGTAAATGATTACAACAGTATATTTTACTTAGTATGTCATGAGTTTGTGATAGTTAAAATGTATCGCTTGTGTTTCTACCCAGCCAAATCTAAAAGAATCACATGTATTTCTACGTCTTTTACAAAGACAACTGGCAAAGTCTGTAACTAATTTTGTATTTTTAATACAACTATTGTAAATATTGGTTATATTTTGTTAAAAATTTCAGAGACTTATTCTGTTTATTGGACCACTCAGCTACAAATGACTGATGGAAAATAAACACTGTAGCAATTAAATCTAATGTCTCATCTAATGTCTGAAGTCCACAAACAGGATCCTCACATAAGTCCCTGGTCTGTCCAAATGCTACAGGATGTAGTGAAATCCCATGTTGACTGCATTGTCCACAGGCCTGATTGCTCTGCAGGCAAACTGCAGGGGGTCCAGTGATATCCTTTAGATAAGCCAGCACCAGTCTTTCAAATTATTTCATGGCCACAGATGTTAGAGATACAGGTCTGTAGTCATTTTGGGCTTCTTTGGGATGGGAATGATGGTGGAGCATTTGAAGCATGAGGGAACTTCCTCATGCTTCACAGCTCCAGTGATCTGTTGTAGATATGTGAGAAGATGGGGGCCAGCTGGTCAGCACAAGTTTTCAGACAAGCCGGTGTGACACCATCTGGGGCTGGTGCTTTTAGGTAACACTATTTCGATAGTCCACTTAAGACATACTACTTACAGTAAGTAACTTTGCAACTACATGCCAACTAGCAGTCATTCGAGTATTAGTAGACTGCTTACTATCTTCTCACTTTATGTTGATGGGTCCACAACATACTGACTATGAGAAACTTTACAAGTATATGTCAAGTTATTCTACAAACCCTAAACCTAACCTAACAGTCTATTCTGAGAGTTAGTAGACATGTAGTTGCAAATTAATGAGAATTAGTTGACATGTAGTTACTGAATGTCTAATGTCTAAAGTGTACTATCAAAATAAAGTGTAATCTGCTTTTCTTCTCTTGTTCTTTCTAAAGACCTGATGCACATCATCTTCACTGATCTGAAGTGGGGGAGAGGGGGGTTGCTGGAGGTGTTAATGGTGTTTTTTTTCAAACCTGCAATAGAACTCATTCAGATGTTGATTCTCCACAGTGCTATGGGATGGTGTCTTGTAGTTGGGGATGTCTTTCAGACATTTCCACACTGATGCAGAGCCACTGATTATCTATTGTTTTGTTAAGTTAAATATTTACATTCTTCATTGGATCGTTTGCAGGGAAGAAAAGCTATTTTATCACTTCGAATGATAATTCGATTTTTTTCTCTTAGGTTTTGTAGAATTTAGTTTACTTTGATCTGCTTAGCATGAAAACAATCTCGCTCATTGCTGCTTCAGCCATCCTATGGTTGATTATCCCAATAAAGTGTTTTCAACAAGCTGACAGATGGCGATCCATTTCTTTGTTGGAAACATTTCAATGACGAAGTATAACTGTTGTCTTTGTAAACAATTTTTTCCATGGCCACGGAGGAGAATTATAGATTGTGGGTCACATTCATCAGACAGACACAAGCATACTAATACCCTATTTATATTAATTTTAACAAATAACATCGAGAATTAAATCCATGGAGACTTGAACAGTTTTGTAGCATTTTAAAATGCTGGCTTAGTAAGAGAAATGCTAGAAGACATGCAGACGGAGCCAGAATATTAATGCAACTTGTTTAACTCATTAATAATTTTTCTCCCTTTAGAAAATTGTAATGAAGAAAACACTTATGCATTAAGACAGCATAAGTTCATATTTTGGGTTCATCAGTTTTTCTGCAGATATTATGCTTTATTAGGTAAGGTGTGTACAGAATTTGGTCTTTTAATATCACTGTCGCGGTACATTAAGCATTCTTTATGTATGAGAGGAAAATGCTTAAAGTGTAAATAAACAGGTTGGGTTCATGTTTTGGGCTTACAGGTGCATCTCAATAAATTAGAACGTGGTGGAAAGTTCATTTATTTCAGTAATTCAACTCAAATTGTGAAACTCGTGTATTAAATAAATTTAATGCACACTTAAGTTTAAATATTTGGTTCTTTTAATTGTGATGATCTTGGCTCACATTTAACAAAAACCCACCAATTCACTATCTCAAATTAGAATATGGTGACATGCCAATCAGCTAATCAATTCAAAACACCTGCAAAGGTTTCCTGAGCCTTCAAAATGGTCTCTCAGTTTGGTTCACTAGGCTACACAATCATGGGGAAGACTGCTGATCTGACAGTTGTCCAGAAGACAATCATTGACACCCTTCACAAGGATTCTAAGCCACAAACATTCATTGCCAAAGAAGCTAGCTGTTCACAGAGTGCTGTATCAAATTGCACTGGTTTGCAATTGACTGCAAGCAGACAGAGTGTCAATCAATGCATTGGAGAATACGGCGAACATAAATAAAGAAACGAAGTGGCTTGTCAGATTCCCTAACAAGCAACCATATTTTTTTTAAATAAGCCCAAAAAATGCTACCTGCGACCAGGGATTTTTTCCCACAACTTTACAAAAAAAGAAGCCCAAAGTCACGTATAATAAGCGGACTTGACAACTGTGGTGCAGGGGCGTGTCAAAGGGGGAGTAAGAGCAGAATGAGGGGAGACAACTAGCCCCCCGTGCAATTGTACTAGCAAAATGAGTGTGAATGGGCACGGTCTAATTTTGAGCTGCAGGCAAAAGAAGTGAAAAATTTCAGTTTTGGACGAATTTGAGGTTTTCACAAAAATTAGTTCATTAAGCCGCCTTCTAGCGACCCCAATGCTCAAAATAGTAACTAAGCATCTAAAATTATCTTGTACGTTTTCTGAGAGGAGTACATTTTCGACTAAATTCTGGACGACTGCTGCTGCTTCTCACCACAAGTTGTAGGTCTATCGTTGCAATGCGCAGCATTCCAGCTTTGTAAATAATCGAATTCTCGATTACATGAGTCCAACCCAGTGAAATATCAGTTTCAAACCCATCCTGATGAAAACAAAACAATTGCGCTGACTGACATTTGCAAAGCGTGCACATAAGATGCACCTTTCCGTAAGCGCGCGATCTCCCTATTCATTATTGCAAAATATGTTTTGGTGAGATTCACACAAACAAAATTTGTTTTGTCTGACATAAACCTTTATGTTTACCTCAATGGTTGGGGGGAAATCTGATGTGTAACATTATATCAGATCCATGCATTACAGTAGGTCCTAGAGGTCTCAATGTTAATTAAACATTAAAAATAAAAATAAATCTCTTTTTTTTCTTTTGTGTTCTTTTTTTTAGTAACAAAGATAAAATAAAAAAATAACTATATTGTGATTAATAATACAGTAATTATTATTAAGAAAAGAATAGGAGGAAAATATGCAACGATGATTGGTGATTTTGCTTTGGAATCTTCAGAAAAGTTAAACATAATGCACATGCTATTTTGAAGATATTTCAATAGAGAATGAAAATCAAAAAAAGGCTAATTCCGACTAATTTTATCAGCACGGGTCACAATTTATTCCCTAGAACTCAGAAAACTTTGTCAATCAGGGGAGAAAAAATTGACAAAGATGCCACTTTCCTCTCCCATTATTCCATACCACAAAAAACATTGCCATATTGCTCCCATTTTAAACAGTTTCTTTAGTTATCTAAATTTTGCCTATTTTTTATATATTTACTCAAAAAGGAAGCATTATAATATATATATATATTTTTTTTTTATAAAATCAAATTATGTAGATATTTCATTGAAAATGTGCCATGCAAGGGGAAGAAAAACACTTAGCAAAATGAAAATGACTTGATATTACCTCTAAGACCAGTAGAAGGCTGCAGAGGATCACTCATTGGTACATTTGCCATTTCTAATACAGGTATTTTCACTGTTTGCTTTAGGATTTATATTTAGGCATTAAAAAAATCACTATTGTAACATAAAAAACACAATTTTTCAAATTTTAGCACTGTTTTGTACTAAAGGATAAATAGTATGAAGGGTTTTCAAAAACTTGTGATCATCAGACATGACTTATTTTGAATTCAAAATGTTCTACGAAATGAGACTGTATATATTTTAATGCATTGCTTTCCCCCCTTTGTCTTTTTCTGTTCTGCACCACAGAACATTTCCTTCCTCTATTCATTGTATTTAGGACAATTCAGTGTCATGATGTCAAATAAACGACTGTTGCTCACTTGATACTACAATTTATTTTTGGAAAAAATCTAATAAAAACGTACCTTCCCCTTTTGTCCGATTTGAGTGATAGACTACAACCGTATCAAGCTAGATAATCGCGTCTGTGTATGCGTGCGAGAGAGAGAGAGAGAGAGAGAGAGAGAGAGAGAGAAGACATGCTTGTCATCACAATACTGTAATGTCAATATAGAGTAAATCTGTTCAACCATAAGATCACATGACATCTCTCTATCTTTATCCACACACCTCCAACACTCTTTATGTCACATGTTTGGGAAGATTTCACAACTGCCAAATGGAATGGTCACTTCTTGTGTAGTGGTACTGTGGTGTGTAATGATGTATCACTGTGTGTGTGTGTGTGTGTGTGTGTGTGTGTGTGTGTGTGTGTGTGTGTATTTCAGACAGTGGTGGACCAAGTACACATATCAAGTACTTTAGTAAAAGTACAGATACGTATTATAAAATATTACTCCAGTAAAAGTACTGCTTTTTCAATTTTACTCGAGTGAAAGTACAAAAGTACTAAATTTGTTATGTACTTAAGTAAAAAAGTACTGATAGATATATTTATTTAGCAATTTTATATTAGCGCATGTTTTTATAATCCTACTGCTCAAAATACCTGAGATTTTCCCAAAATAACCACTATATGGATTCAAAATATATATTTTGTTGTTGATATGGACTACGTTGACGAGAGTGATGTAGTCATGTTCACTGTGAAGCTTAGGCCTACATTGTAATGGGAAAACCGATTTGACCGATCAGATTTTTACCAGTAAGCAAAAAGTGTTTTAAACCGTGCTTGTTTTGCAGAACGTCACAGTTATATATGACATGAGAATAAGGCCTGAAGTTAGGAAGAACAGTTTAAGGAAAATACAATTCTAGTTTCATAATTATTTTTTTTCTTCTCAAACCTTGTCTGTGGTGTAATAACACCCCTGGCCAAATGCTCCCAGAGGGCATCACTGTAGTTACCGATAATTACTGTAGTTACAGTGCTCAGCGTAAATGAGTACACCCCCTTTGAAAAGTACAATTTTAAACAATATCTCAATGAACACAAAAACCATTTCCAAAATGTTGACAAGACTAAGTTTAATATAACATCTGTTTAACTTATAACATGAAAGTAAGGTTAATAATATAACTTAGAGAACTACATTTTTCAGTTTTACTCAAATTTGGGTGATGCAAAAATGAGTACACCCCACAACAAAAACTACTAAATCTAGTACTTTGTATGGCCTCCATGATTTTTAATGACAGCACCAAGTCTTCTAGGCATTGAATGAACAAGTTAGCGACATTTTGCCAGATCTATCTTTTTCCATTCTTCAAGAATGACCTCTTTTAGAGATTGGATGCTGGATGGAGAGTGATGCTCAACTTGTCTCTTCAGAATTCCCCATAGGTGTTCGATTGGGTTCAGATCAGGAGACATATTTGGCCACTGAATCACTTTCACCCTGTTCTTCTTCAGAAATCCAACAGTGGCCTTAGATGTGTGTTTAGGATCATTGTCATGTTGGAAAAGTGCACGACGACCAAGAGCACTTGATGGTAGGGAGTGATGGTAGCATCTTCTCTTTCAGTATAGAGCAGTACATTTGTGAATTCATGATGCCATCAATGAAATGCAGCTCCCCGACACCAGCAGCACTCATGCAGCCCCACATAAGGACACTGCCACCACCATGTTTCACTGTAGGCACCATGCATTTTTCTTTGTATTCCTCACCTTTGCGACGCCATACAATTTTAAAGCCATCAGTTCCAAAAACATTTATCTTGGTCTCATCACTCCAGAGTATAGAGTCCCAGTAGTCTTCATCTTTGTCAGCATGGGCCCTGGCAAACTCTAGGCGCAGGCTTTTTGTGCCTGGGCTTTAGGAGAGGCTTCTTCGTGGACGGCACCCATGCATGCCATTCCTCTGCAGTGTCGCCGTGTGTGTCACGGGAAATAGTCACCCCAGTTTGGCTTTCTACTTCTTTAGATAACTGCAGTGAACTTGCATGTCGATTTTCTTCAACCCTTCTCATCAGAAGACGCTCTGACGAGGTGTTAACTTCCGTGGACGACCTGGGCGTCTCTGTGAGATGGTTGCAGTTCCATCTTTTTAAATGTTTGTACCACTTTGCTACAGTATTCTGACTGATAAGTAAAGCTTTGCTGATCTTCTTGTAGCCTTCACCTTTCTTGTGTAAAGAAATTATTTTCTTTCTCAGGTCTTGTGACATTTCTCTTCCATGTGGTGCCATTGCTGACAGCATGAAATGGGAAGGGGTTTTCTTTAAGTAACACCCTTTTATAGTCAACTGTCTGCTGAACACCTGTGTAATGAATAATTAGACTCACCTGTGGTTGAATTAGAGTAAATTAGACATTTGTAGTCTAAAATTTAGCTTTGCTCCAGAGACTTTCAGTGGGGTGTACTCATTTTTGCATCACCCTAATTTGAGTAAAACTCAAAATGTTGTTCTCTAAGTTATATTGTTAACCTTACTTTCATGTTATAAGTTAAACAGATGTTATATAAAACTTAGTCTTGTCAAAATTTTGGAAAATGTTTTTGTGTTCATTGAGATATTGTTTAAAATGTTACTTTTCAAAGGGGGTGTACTCATTTACGCTGAGCACTGTATGTTCTGAACATCACATCCTTTATTTTCTCCTTGATGTAACCTATCTTACGTTAAGTGGTTGAATAAAAACAATTGGACGTTATACCTAAAATAATACTCAACTTAGCACCAGCAAGCTTGTTAGCTAGACAGTTAACATCAGCTAACAATATCTACTTATGTTCAGTATGGTTATAAATAAACATTCATATCTGTCTTATCGGCTAGTTGCTCTAAACAATATAACAATTTATACTGGTGATAAACCATATAAAAACAAACGTCACATAGGGCTAAATGCGTAGCATTTCAATAAAACCGCTCACGTTAAAGCAGCGGAGAATATGAACGTGCATGAGTTATTTTATTTAATCTGTGTTGTTTTAATGTTTCAATTTTTGAACTAAAACTTATAGACACTGATGTTGATCTGTCTGCATTCAAACATTTCAGAGGGCTTAAATAGATCACCCTTTACAGCAGATTTAGTTACAAGCAACTGACAGTTTACCTAAATATGATTTTCAGTTATAATAATTAATCAAAAAAAATTGGCACTTTTTAGCAGCATCGGACATGTTATGTTAATAAAAAAACGATATGTTTTATGAAATGTTGTGAAGTAAAAAGTACGATCCTATGCTTTGGAATATAGTGAAGTAAAAGTAAAAGTTACTCAAAATAAAACTACTCCAGTAAAGTACAGATACTTGAAAAATTGTACTTAAGTACGTTACTGACCACCACTGATTTCAGCTGCACTAAGCTTTGCCATCATGAAGCTGTGGAGCTGAAGGATGATGTGTGAGAAACAGAGTGCCATCCAAGTTTATTATAGTTTAGAATTTTGAAATGTGTTTTATTTTAATATAGTTTTCAAATTTGCTATAATATTCCGTTTATTTTATGAAATATGAAAATAAATTTAGCCTAATTTGGTTATAGTAGACGCCTTTTTTTCTTATTTAACCTAATCATGACATTATAACTGTCTTGTCTTGCTCACTTTTCGGTGAACAGCCACGCATACATCATAACTGGGACTAATGAAATTCAATAATAACAGCAATCCTAAAGGCTCACATTTGAGTTGTTATTTTCTTTAGTTATGAATAATTATTAGCATGTGCATGATGTTATAGCATATTAGTTTGAAAGCCTGGCAGAGTGATCACAAGATGCTAGGCCAAGTTTTGTATTGTGTACATAAAGAATGCCCATTTTAATATCTTTTTTCCCCTGTTAATTATCACATTGCTCTGCATGCCTGTTTTCTTCAAAGCACCAACTTAGAATGGTTTGATTGATTGTCTTACATGAAACAAAATATAAGTTTGCCTACCTGATGTAGATTAATGCGGGTGCGGTTCGTGTCAAATGGTTCTGGTCTGGTACAGAATAAAAAAAGATGCAATGAAAGTGAGTGATGACTGAGGTTAACTATTCTGTCTAACGCCATTTGGTGATCTACAGATAAAAAGAAAGTCAAAGAATTTTGAAATGACACGAGGATGAGTAAACAAAGACATTTGAATTTTTGTATTACATGCTCTTTGCTGTTATGTGTATTAAAATGTTAATTTAGAGTTATAATAATTCAGTGGCCACAGAACATATTTGGATGCTTGAACCACTCTTAAAAACAGATAAAATACCTTGCATTTTATAGCAAAATATCAAACCACAGACCACACATGGCATTTATTTACAATATACGTAACTTTGTATTTTTTAAGATTTTCTATTTGATTTTGAAGAAATAAATTAATACTTTTATTCAACAAGATTAGATTAAGTTAATCAAGTCATAAAATATATTTATTTAAATATTCAGTTTTTTCGAACGTCTATTTATCAAAGAATCCTAAACAAATGTTTCAGTTTCCACAAAAAATTATTAAGCAGCTCAATTGTCTTCAGCATTAATAATAATAAGTCATGTTTCTTGAGCACCAAATCAGCATGTTAGACTGATTTCTGAAAGATCATGTGACACTGGAGTAATGGCTGCTGAAAATTCAGCTTTGTGGGTCACAGGAATAAATGACATTTTATTGTTATAATTTATTAATATATTAAAATGTTAAACATTTTTTTTTTACATTTTAATTTCAGTTTTAAATTGTATTAATACGTTTACTGTGGGCCCCAATACCAGCGTGAAATGCGGGCGTCGTGTGGGCCCCACGTTATGGAACCCGAGTGGGGCAGCCCAAAAGTGTGGGTTGAGTGTGGGCTGAGTGTGGGCTGGCCCACACAAAGAAGAGTGGTCCCCTTATGGGGCCAATTGTGGGATGTCCACACTGTGGGCTGGGTGTGGACACAGTGGGACAAGTGTGGGTACACTGTGGGCTGGATGTGGACACAGTGGGGCAAGTGTGGGTACACTGTGGGCTGGATGTGGACACAGTGGGGCAAGTGTGGGTACACTGTGGGCTGGATGTGGACACAGTGGGGCAAGTGTGGGTACATGTGGCTGGATGCACTCACGTCGTCTTTTGTACCTCGTTTTTGAGCGTCAATTTTGGTCCCCTAAAGGTGCAGACTGTGGCCAGATGGCGTCTTTTTCCAGCGTCTCGAGCGTCCAGTATTCATCCACAGGACCTCTATATAAGGGCTAATTGTAGGCCAAATGTGGTCGTTGTGGGCGTCTTTTTCCATCAAACAAACTTATTTTAGACATAATTTTATACTGCTTATAGGCTCTGTACATAACTGTAGTCCCATTTCACAAGGTGGCATACTGTTCAAGTTAATTTAGTTTAATTTGATTGTCTCAGCAGCAGATGATAAATGGAAAAGCATACAAAGGTGTAATGCATTTCCAATTCAATCCTGCTGCTGAGCCAAAAACTATAGGAAAATTAACTGCTACAGGAAACAGGTCCTTCACCTTCTGGAAACACGGGACTAGTTATAAACAGAGGTTTACAAATAAATCACAACTCAATCACCACTCACTTATTTCCTTCTGTATTGTTTTTAATATGCACAAACGTCACTAATAAGCTTTCACTAGTTAAATTTCCTGCCAACTACCATTCAAATCTAGCAACATGAATTTAATGGCTTGCATACATCACTTCAATGTTGAGCATCGTAACCTAAAAACATTCTAAAATCAACACTGGTGGTAAAATACAAACAAAAAAACAACACAATAATATTAAGTTACACAGCCCACCTTGCGTGGTCTTTACCACAACACAAAATGTACAACACTAAAATTAAAGTGCTTAACCGAATGCACTTTGTGGTAAAATGAAACCTAAGCAACTATAATAAAAACAGGAAAGACTCTGAAGCGGTCATCCTTATGAAGTCCTCTGTGGCTGTGTCATCAAATTTCATGACTGCATCTGCACAAGAAGAAAAGACAAATTATTAGAAATATGCAAGGCAATCAAGTCATACACCAAGTCCCCATATTTGTAAGCAAAATGTGTTTCACTATGCATCCACTACCAATATTGGATTAATAAAAACCACCTTACCAAATGTTACAATTGCCATGGTAGACCGTTAGCAGTGAATTTTAAATGTCAACTGGGAAGGAAATGTTTTGTCCAATCAATTCATTATTCACAGACTGGCAGGAGCTAATTATCTTTCCTTGGTCAACATTAAATATGAGCTTACCTTTTATTGCTTTATAAACCTGCGTCTTCTCAGATTTCTTGCCCTTTTTCCCCTTCATATTGAATTGCGCCATTAGTGAAGAGCCTAAAGAAAAATAAATTACATTTTTAAATCAATCTAAATGATACATGTAGGAATAACATTACACATCTCATAAACCCTTTATACTACGTCCCTCCTTTTATCCCTCTACAACAAATCTCCTTGTCAAGAACAGCTGGTCTATAATTAAAGCGCTCTGTGTGTCAATTTGTGCTCTAAGGCCCACTGTCTTAGGTCATCTTCAAAGCTGCTGGTCACCTCAGCTTCATCATTTGGTTCCTTTTCTGAGTCAGTAGACCAATAGTCCACATCAGTGTCAAAGTCAAAAATATCTGATGTCCCAGGAACAGTGTCACTGATGAAACTATTGGGATCCCAGGCACATTGTCACTGCTACAACTATTCAGAGTCCCAGGCGCATCACACTTTTTTTAATGCCACAATTTTCATCATCGCTGTCAGAATAACATAGAAGTTGATTGAGTTCTCTTTGGCGTTTCGCCATTCTCTCATGCTTAAAGCCATCTGTAAACACTGATGTGATCCCAAGTTAAGTTTACTTGTACCGTTTATTTGACTGGGGCAAGTGCAAAGAAAAGGAGGATGAGGTCATAACACCTTGTTTAGGTGCTCTAAAGGGCAGGACACCTCACTCCACGTCCAAAATGAAGGAGACACTGCACGCCACCTGACAGAAAGACAAAAGAAACACCCAACTAAAGCTTTACAATACTCAGTAATATTGAGATGGTGTGGATTATATATACACTGAAGATCAGTGTTAAACAAGTAACACTATTCAGTGTTCAAGTTAATTGAGATAAGGAAGTGACGCATTAACACCTGCTGTTAACAAACAGAATTAGGGCCCTGTGGTTTCCGTGATGCGGAAAACACAGACGGAATTACAGAATATGGCAAATATTAGATTCAGTCATTTTTAAAACACATTATAACTCGTTTTGAAACTACATAATGCATGATTATAGTGTGTAACGTTTTATGATGGACATGAATACAGTCGCGTTGTGCTTTGAATTCTCAAAGAAACAGATCAAACAACACGTTATATGATTATATTGTATATCTTGGAAGGGAATAACGTTACAGTCGTGTTGTAATCACTGAGAGATGCAATGCTAATTGTAACTTAGCCACAGCAGGTTTAATTAAGACAACAAAGCTAATTAAAACAGCTAAATACATAAAATTAACTAAGCGGACCGAACTTACCTTCAACTTTAGAAAACGACGATTTTGGATCGATTTGATAGAAGCTGAACAGAGCCGAGCAGCCACTTGCTTCAAAAGTACGCGCCGAATGCTTGTTGCCTCGGCCAATCAGATGGCGTTTACTGGTTGGATCATGATGACGTAATACCTCAGCCAATCAAAGTGGCGTTTGCAAGTTGGGTTATGATGACGTGCTGCCTATCAAACGCAAGTTCCACCACTGCAATGTTAGCTTTCGGCTAACTAAGTTATCTTCATTTTCTAGCCTACAGTGTCATGTATTTGCCTTGATAACATGTTATACACAATCGGAGACGATATGACACAAACCGGTCCAGAGACAATTAAAATAAACATGTAAATAAGAGAAAAAAACTGTAAAATGTAAAACGTAACTTTACTCAATAAACAAATAATTAAATAACAAATAATGTTTCATCACAAATAACCTATATTGATATTCATTAACCATGTTGGTAACAACAATGTTGATATTTGTCTTAAATAAAATACATATTACATTCATTAATAATGTTAATTTCCTGCACATGTCTTAGACGTCCAAAAAAGTTACCTAGTCCGACGTTCAAATGTTGAACGGCATATTGACGTCCAGATGGGGTCTTGGTTAGACGTCCAAATAGTGGACCTAGTTTGCACGTCGTGTAGACGTGCAGAATAAGTCTTGGACCGACTGACGCAATATAGACATAATCTGCATGTCCGTCAGACGTCTAATGTTTAGTGGGAGTGGGGCAAGTGTAGGTACACTGTGGGCCGGGTGTGGGTACAGTGAGGCAAATGTAGTTTGCCTGGCGATTGTAGTTTTTAGTTGTAGTTTGGTAAAATTGGTCCGATAGAGTAATGTAAACCTATTGGCCTCAGTTGCCCTTTGAATATCCAACTTTCCCAAAAACCTGTTTAGGGCCATTGCTTGGTTGTACTTCATACCTGCAGAATACCACAAAATTATGCATATGCAGGACCTATTGCATTTGTTAAAAGTAGATCATATTTTTCAAATAATTTATTCACAGCAATTTATAATAATAATTATAATTATAATAAAGAAATGTATTTTAGAACAGCAATACAAATCAATTCAGAAAAATCAAAACACACCAAGAACCACAGAACACATAAAACAAATAGTAAATTAAAAACAATTCCCCTCAGGGGCACCAGTGTGTTTTTCTAGTGCATTTCTGGCCCGTCCTTGCCGTCCCCCGTCCCTGTCCCTGGAGTTACGGAGCCAAGTTTTGATGCAGGCTTCTGCCTCACTTGCTGTGGCTCGGCTGCATTTTGTCACAGCATCTAAGTAAGAAAGAAGACAACTGGATTACAGATGTTAAAAAACTGAAGGTTCTTCAAGACAAGTACTATTTAGACATTTCAGCCTGAGAATTTCAGTGCTTTTACATTTTTTGAGGCATTGAGGAATTAAACTTGTAAAACAAAACTTAATTTTGTTTGGGGGAATGCAAGATTAGTTCGAGCTCCAGGTGAATAGGCCAGATTTACCTCATATTGTGACATAGGTAAAATCATTTTTTGACCCCACCATTATGACCTGCAGAAACCTGACCAAAAGTACAGGCTATGACATGACAACACATGCTTGTGTAAGACACTATGCTGTCAAAAGTCTGTAGGATTACACAGTGAGTCATCCAGTACTGACAAAAAACATGAGAAATCTGGGTACTGCTAACATATACTTTGTTCGTTTACATAATATTTACATAAAATAAAAATTTACATAACATACAAATATATTTTTCCAGTCACACTTAAGGTTAAATTCTCGCTATTAACAAGCCATTAGATACAACTTTTGTCTCAGAATCCTAATTTGCTGATTATTAATAGTCCGTAATGTAGTTGTTAAGTTTGGATATTGGGTAGGATTAGGAGTTCATGATATGGTCATTCATAATATGTGCTTTATACGTACTAATAAACAGCCCATATGTTCATAATAGGTATGCTAAAATCATGTTAATAGTGAGAATTGTTCCCGGTGACCATTTTCCCTCCTATTTCCATTTTCATTCCTGTTATAAGAGCTTATCTCATAAATAAATGACATACTGTACCTATGATTGCTTTACAGATCAGCAGATTCCTAAAGGCCAACTTCTGGCTAGACCCGTTCCAACATAGTTTCAGAGCCAGTGGGGTGGTCAGCGTTCGGACTAGAATATTTTTTGTATTGGAGGAACAATTAGGACCTCCAATTGTTGCCAGATACTTTGCCTACAATAAGATATACATTAGTGTATTCACAAGACAGCTGTATCGAATCTTTATCCTTTATCGAAACAGACTCCTTTATTAAAAGCAGTTTACAAAAGAGGTGTTTGGTATTTAATATAATCAAATGTACCATCGCACTGTAGCAGGCCTCCTCCTTCAGTTTGCTTTCCAAAATGTGGAGCTCCGCTATGTGTGTAAGTGGTAACTCTACACCTTTTGGCAGGTCTGCAGAGGTTTCTTTAGTTAAAGAAAGCACCAGTTGCTTGATGACAGTAACCTCCTCTTTGAGGTTTTCCAGCTGACTGATTATGTAGCGTTGTGTTGCTGTTGACAGTAAGTTACAACATATTAAATACGATCACAGTAGCATTTACTATTGTATTTTGACAAGTTGTGTGTCGGCTCTATTGACTGTACTTATGGGTCCAAATATTAAAAGCTATTATGTGGAGTGATTTATGTATGTAAAAAGTAAATGTAATGCAGTAAGGTTTTATGCATTGAGAGAGAGTGAGAGAGTCACTTTTTCAAAATCTAATCTTGAAAAAGTAACAGTTATTGCGCAACATCATTTGTATGCTTTAACTTGTGCACCTAATAATACATCAACTTTCATGAGATGTGACAACCTAAAACCAATGCTCACGTGTAATTGGCTGCCTTTTGAGGCTGGTGGTGATGATTGTGGACGTGGGGTGGAACTGGCATGCGCTTGTATCTTTTATTTTGTCTTCTTCTTCAGAAGAGAGTGACCCTGATCAGGGTACCGTGAGTTGGGTCTGGTGTAAATAAAACAGAAATGAGAACAAATAAAAATTTATATTATGAGTTTCTAAAACCCAGGTAAATGTGTGTGTATATACTTTGAACTGTTCATAAGTGTCATTTAAAGGACAATAACCCTATAGAATTCATCGATATATCGAAACAGATAGGATGCTGATGCCTTTAATATATAGATGTGAGTTAATAAAATGGAATTTATGTTATCTGGTTTCATCGAATATATCGTATCTGTATCATAATTTTTGAGGTATCGTGGGTATGATCAATTTAAATCGGTGACCCATCAATTTACATCCCTACTATATAGACCTGGAAAAAAGTTAGGAAAAAATATTTTTTGATGTCTTGGAAAGACGTCTTGGTTTGAAAGATGGATTCATGATGTTCTTGCTCATTACATACATTTTGTTAATTCTAAACCAACAAAATGTAAAATTTAAAATGAATCCTATAGGTTTTATTATCTGAAAGCTCTACATTCCTATCCTGGGTACTTCTTTCACCTGTGTAAGTTATATAATCAAAGTGAAAACAAAGAGACTCACTTCCTTTTCCGATTAAACTTTCCCAGCATACTGCCACTTTCAGAGTTGAGACAAGAGGTCTCAGCCCTTTTAGCCTTCTGTCTGGCTTTCTCATAATCTGCTACAGAAGAAGAAATATACACAACGTTTCAGGACTGTGAAATATGAGCTGAACATTCGTCATCACAGTTTTAGAAATTAAAAATGATTTAGGCACTCTTTGATACACAAGGTCAAACAAAATATTGAAAGCTGTTACCTAATTTTCTTAGACCTTCAACAAACAATCACAAAGGTTCACACAACATATCTATAATTGAGAATTACAGTAAACAACATTGTGTGGATTAATTCTAAAGACATCAAAAAAATATGCAAACACTTTATATAAAGAACAGATTTAAATCTTGCTTAACACTGGTTTGTGCACAGCAAGCATGCACATTTGAGTTTTACTTTAGTTTTTTTTCTGTGCTCTGTGTATGCATGTCAACCAATGATTATTTTCTTTGAAAGAACTGAGTTTATTTCCATACAGCTCCATGTTCATATTGTGGGCATGGCACAATATCATACAACTATTGCCCAATCAGGTTGAACATATCTAACTTGGGAGTTACAAATTGGACTTGCACTGGCGCTACTTCAAAAATGTAATGCTTTGGTGAATCCATCTCAAACATAAAGCAACATTTCTAAATTGCTTACTTGTCTTATAGAGTGAGCGGACTTTGTATGTTTCCCAGTCAGCTCCTGGTTCCTCATGTTGCAGCTGTGCTCTTTTTATATTACTGGGAAATTTATATGGAGGCCAGTAGCAATCATTTTCTCCAGCCATCCACCTACTGCTTACAACTTCCAACTCTCCCCGTCCCAATAAATCCACTACGTGGAAAAATGGTGAGTTCATCTTATGTATTAAAGAAAAGATAAGACATTGTTAGAATGGTTGTTTCATATTGTATGTTATAAATGACAAACATGCAAAGTAGAATTACTTCTGATAAATACTAACTTGCCTTTTATATCAGTGTAGTTTGACATCTTGTGTAAATGAGCCAAGTCATTGTGATTTATGTATGTAGGGGAGTGAAGTCAGGATTTAGTTGAGTGAAGTGCACATTTTTAATACAATAATTAGAAGAATTAGTTCATTTTAATAATGTTTTATTTATATTGAATCAATGTACAGTATAGCCATTCTATGTTTGTCAATTTAATCATTTAATTATGCATTTATGTATATATTAATTTAGACTGAATCACTTGAGGTGCAACGCTCAGTGCAGCTGAACTACATGTGACACATTCAACTTTCCTGAAGAAAGGATAAAAACAGGCAGGCAAAGATACACTTGTAGTTAACTACAAGCTCCAATGCAAATACAACAATGGGGTTGCTGCCCATCCAAATCCAAGTGGAAGCTAAACATATTTTGCCTCAATATCAGAAAGCTTATCAACTTTGACCTCTGCAGCAAGCTCACAAGCTGTGCAGATGCCAATGTCTGGAGAATTGATCTGATCTGTGTACAGTGGGGCTAGATCCAGAAGTGATCTACGCAGAATGAAAATATATTCTGTGGTGGTGTTAAACAGGATATTCTCAACCATGCCAAGTTGTCCATCAATCATTACACAGTTGTCTCCCATCTTGCATTTTATTGCAGCATTTTGAAGTCCTCTTGTACTGTAGTCTTAACGCATTGCCTGGCAGTGTTGGTCCGCTTGAATGCTTTCCACCAAGTTTGCGTTTGTCTATGTAGAAAGTGGATTTCCTCTGTGTGGACTGCCTCTCTACAACATGTGCAATTAGCTGGAGAATATGTTGAGGCTTTCTGACCTTTTAAGTTGGCCCAGGAATTTTCAAAATGAAGTGCAGACACACAATCTAAGGGACCAAACCTCCTCACATTATCTGCTAGATGGCACGGAGTGCGCAAATTGCAAATCCCCTCAATGGCATACAAGTTCTTGAACTGTTCAAGGAAGTATCTGAACAGGTTATCTACATAATTGCAGTTATGGGCACACAGGGTTGGAGAAAGCATCTAATAGATGCTGATGGACAGTGAAAGAGAGTGGAGTTGGGAGAATGTCTTTTAGTACTACTGGACCAGTGTATAAGAGAAACTGTCTAAATTCCATAGCTTTCCAGCGATCTAATTTTGAGAGTGACCTTGGCTTTCGTGCAAACTCACAAGGTATGTACTTTGACATCCCTACCAGTTTTTCGGAGATGGCACGGATCTTAATGGAGCTCTGTCTGTACTTTTAGGTCACATCTGGTCCAAAATTCAGCAGCTTCCTTGTGACTCCAAGGCAAACAACATGCATATAGTCAAGCACGAACTGTGTGACTATTCCTAAATGTAATGTGTTCAGTATTGAGTGCCCTCTGTGATGATTTTCATCACGCCGTTCGGCAAATGACTCATCTGCTCTCAGACTGGCATGTGTTTCAGGAAACTTCATTTTTTGTCCCGCATAGGAACCCTCCTGTGTGCAGCAATCACAACCAATTAATATTATTTATTTGCTTGTGTGACGTGCCGATGGATTATGTCAGTGTCACTGACATGGTTGCGGATTGTCACAGGGCCTAAACTATTGTAAAAAAAAAAACAACAACTAATTTTTAAATAAATTATTTACAATTATAAACTTTTAAATATTATTTTAATAAAAAGTAATAATTTCTCATTTAATTTAATCAATTCATAATTTGACCACCATCATCTAAATACGATTTCTGTGGAAATAAACTCTTCATATCTGCCAGTGAATGGGCTAATGAGCGCCGCCCATTTTGTCCATATTTGAATGTTTCCGCCTAGCATTTGCGGCTCTGTGATTGGGGTTCCCGCTATGAAATTACAGAGGGCCAAGTAATAGTAAATTGTAATTTCAAGTGACAGAAAAACTGACCAATCATATCTGCGATCGTAATGGGTGGGCCTTGTTGTCACTAACTTTATGACAAGTTCCGCCCTCTGTGGGATCTCTATCGGAAAAAAGTAAATATACTGATAAACTAACTAAAAACTAGTAATTTTAAACTAAACTAACGTTAGCTATTATTCACGTCATGATGGAAGCCGCAAATTACATAAATGAGGACATTTACCGGGTCGCTGTGCCAATAATATTATAATGCTTATTTGTCATGAAGTGTTACGTTATTTGTTTTGCTATGAGCGCTGTCATGATGTGTTGGCTTACATTAAACATTACATTTGTTGGTTTTGTGCTCAGGCCGATGGAAGTGAAAGTCATCTTTGAAATTCCTAATCTAGTCTTAAATTGGTCACACACTGGACAAGAAGCGAGTGCTGTTAAACCACGTCCGGGCACAACTAAGAAAGCGGACAGCTACGACTCTGGGCGCAGTACACAATCTCCCAGCCAAGGAATGAAGTCATTATATACATTTAAAATTATTTTGGGACAAATATAATGTAATTTAATGGAAAACTATGGGAGTGGTGCACTGTGGCGTGGCTGGATTGTGTACTGCACCCAGAGTCGTAGCTGGGATCCGCGGATAGTGGCCGGTGCCCGGACATGGTGTAACAGCACTGCGCTTCATGTCCAGTGTGTGACCAATTTAAGACTAGATTAGGAATAGTCAAAGATGACTTTTAGAAGATGACATCGTAAGACCGACAGTTTGTTTTTTTCCCGACGATGGGAGAGGGACATCACCTAGGTTCAAAAGTCATGGTTTGCTGCTGGCCAGTAGGCTTCCAAAATTAAAGTTTACAATAATGGATGTGACTGTAAATGCGGTATTTGTAGTGGGCATGATATATTAATTCCGTGTGTTCCCTAGAATTGGACTGTTTGCAATGACTCAATACATCAGCACGTCACACAAGTAATTAAAGCTTAGACTGGAAACTAACAATGGAATAAAATGTTCTACCTATTTGTTATTAATAGACCTACAATCTTTGTGTAAAGATAACTTCATGAAGCTGCTATCTTTCTGAAATAATTTTTACCCCCCTGTAATTTGGCTTAGAATCTCAGGTGAAAATTGTAATTTTGACCCCCCTCTATGAAATAGTGGATTAGTCAAAATATAAAATATCATGGGTGTATATTTACTGACAATATATACAATTTAGACAATTTTCTTTTATTTATTCATTTTTTGAACCAGGGAAAATAAAATAAAATACAAATTAGAATTTGAGAGTTGACAGTGTCGACCAATAAAGAAAATTTGTAATAAATATAAATACATACAAATGGACAAAAGACAGATATTAAACATATGGAAAAGCCTAATGGATGTTGTACAAATGAATTCAGTATAACTTATATAATGAATCCTGGTGACATACAGAATTATGTTCCACAGCAACAAACTCATTGACACGTCGCAAGCTTTAATGGCACATTGCAAGTAGCCCGGATGTGCCACTAAGCATAGCAGCATACGCCAATGGCTTCTGTGTGTCAGATGCCATGTCACGTAATGTTAATCTTGCCTCTCCTTTTTATCTGCCATAATCCATTCACAATTAAAAGAAAGTATTGTTTTATACTCACAAACATGAGTATTAAAATTATGTAAGTGATTGATTGCTGTAATTGACCGTGATTACTGTAGCAACCAATGGAATCAATTGACAAGCCAAGCTCAAGACTGAATGCATCAATTTAAATTATTGGCCGAAGCTGAACAAAATGAAACACTGGGCCGAAGGTCGAATACCGAACATTGTTTTTCGTGTTTTTTCCCCCATGTATTTGCCAAATTTATTCACCATTGCATAAATTAAATAGCCAAAATGTGCTTTTTACTGTTTTATCTTGCTCTTCAAAGAAAAAATGTATTACAAAAAAAGATTTACTTAACAATTAACATTTTTAACATTCTAGCAGGCATTATACCAATAAAGCACAATTTTTGCTTATTTGGCATCCCTAAAACAGACATCAGAGAACAGAAGAAAGTTATTTTAAATGCTCGACTAATGCTATAAAGTGAATTTGGAGCAAAAAACATGACCTCAATCTATAAATTGTTTCAGTGCTATGCTAAAGCTAACATGCTAGGAGCCCATATGCAACTGTTTTTATACACATATTTTACAAATAATAAAAAAATTCCAACATAAAATCTTGAACCTCTGGAAAATTAGTCTCTGGGTTTTGACATCACGACTGCTGCCTTCTAGCATTTACTGTCCGGAGAGGTGTAAATGTAATATCTGACTACTTGATGACAAACTCCCATGTGTCTTCTTTCAGAAGAGACAAGGGTCAAAGACTTCGTGAACTATCTACTTTATAGTTATTATATATATATATAAATAGATAGGCTATTTATTTTAGGTCTATTTTATTTTTCTTGGGTTTGAGTTCAGAAGGGGATACCACAGGTTAATGTTGTCAGTACATCAAAATAATTTGATTAGTACCATGTTGTGTAGTTTAGAGTGATTGATGTCAAACTTAAATATCTGACATTTTTCCGTTCAAAGTGCAGTACTTTTGATGCCAAATGTTCCTTTTTGCAATTATGGGGAACATGGATAATTTGAATAACACAATGGTGCAAGCAGCACGATTATACTACAAATCATACCAATGCAGTAATCAATAGAACTGACATTAAAATGCTGTCGAATGTCTCAATGTGGAGAACAAGTCAATTCAAATAAAACATGAGATTAGTTTCATTCATTTCAGAGGTCCAACAGCAATAAACTACCTGCAATTTTAACTGAGAAATGAAGGCTATTGCTAAATTTGTCCACTAGAGAGAGCACGGGATAAGAAATCTAAGTATAATCTTTTTCTATAAGCCTCCATTATTTTAAAGGACAGATGCCTAAGTAATTTTTGTGCACTGACAATACAGTTTAATATAACTAGTTTACAAAGAAAGGTGTGAAAAACTTATAGATCTTTAAATGTTTACCTTTTATTTACCCCAAATTGAAAACATTTATCAAGTTGCATGTTGCTGTCCATTTAAAATGAAGGACCAACTTTATTTGCCTCTGTACATAAAATAAATATTTAATTTCTATAAAGACTCTTATTTAGTAATGTATGAATAATGTAAAAGACATTTATGTTCAAGACTGTAAGCATATAAGATATATCAGTGTTCCTGTGGCTCAGTGGTTAGAGCATTGCGTTAGCAGCACAAAGGTTGTGGGTTCGATTCCCAGGGAACACATGTATCGACAAAAAAAATGTATAACCTGAATGCACTGTAAGTCGCTTTGGATAAAAGCGTCTGCTAAATGCATAAATATAAATATATCATATGGGTATAACTTAACATAAACTAGGAAATGCCAACAGCACAGGTCTTGTTTTATAACTTCACTGTAAAAAAATGCTGTAAATTTACAGCAGAAATTTACAGTATTGAACCGTTTTTCTAAAATAACAGTTTCTTACCGTAAATTAGCACGTGATCTGTGGGGGCGGGTATAGGAACGGCAAGAGTAATAATAGTGAGTGACACGACTTTTCAGTGGAATCTGCAGTTTACATCAAGTGTGAAGTTGATGCTCATTTACAGGTAGTCCACGAGTGAATCTAAAATAAGTGTGCTCACTTTTGATCTTATTAATTTAATTAATTTGTGCACTTTAAAACAGTGGATGTGCTAAATTTATTGTTCCTCAAAGTTAAGCGTTATGTGTGTGTGCTTGCAGCTGGTTGAATATTTTTGTTATTTTATTGGGCAATTGTTACCCTTATATAGAGGGAAATGTAAAATAAGTGCAATCGTTGGATTATTTTATTAAGTAGGTTTTTGAATTTGCCGCCTTTTGGCGGTAACGTTTTTTTTACGCAGTGGGGATAGTGATGTTCTTTAGCACGAGTGAACTGTAAAGCACACGTCTTTCTCAGTGGAAGTTATCTGCACAGTTTTCATCTTAAATATCATTTGCAGGTAGTAGATTTAATTTAATTTTAAGATTATTAAACTACTTTTAATTTTGCTTAAGACAGCTAAATGTATTGTTCCTCAAAGTTAAGTGTGTGTTCGCCTGTGTTGCTTATATTTTTGTTCTTTTATTGTGCAAAATGTTCCCTAATATAGAGGAAAATGTAAAATAAGTGCGTTCGTTGGATTATTTTATCAAGTAACGTTAGGTTTTTGATTTTGCCGCCTTTTGGCAGTGTGTTTTACACGGTGGGGGAAGTGAGGTTATTTAGCACGAGTGAATTGCACATGTCTGTCTCACGGCACGTTATCTGCACATATTAAATGTCAAGTCTCGTCTAAAGCAACTCGAGGTAATCTAAATTTATATTATGTTGGCTTTGTACATTTTATGAGCACAATCGTTTTAACAGTATACTTTTTCAATCGATAAATTTGCTCCGACTACGTTACGTACATTGAGCCGTCGATATAGCAGATGAAATTCACTTAAATATTAACTTCCTCAAAGTTAAAACACGTGTGTTTGATAGCTGGATTGTGCTCTTCCATAGTGTAAAATGCATACTTGCAAACTTTGTGCACACACATGCAGTACTTTGCCTGCATTTGTGAGACACATGCGCATTCACATTCATGTCGCGAATGTCAGGTTTACTTGTGCATTGCCAGCTTGTAATAAGAGTTTCAAAAAGTTTTCAGCTTTCAAAACTCACTGTTATCGACATAAAGAGGGGAAATCTAAGCTCAAATCTATGCCATTTACCTCATTTGAATTAACATGTCATGTTGATTTGTGTCCAGTCAGGTGTGAAACTCTAAATAGATTTTATCAGCATCTTAAAACTCACATTAGAGAGGAAGAAGCGTTTCATGTCCATTTCAGCAATGTGACAAGTCTTTTTCAGTTGTGTCCACTTTTACAGCACATGTATCTAGAAAACACTCTGATTGTTCAGAGGTAAACCTGATTGATTTAGTTGCACTTCCTCATGGCATGAATGAGTGCTCTGAACAGCATCTTGAAATGCCACAGGATTTTCTTTGCAGTGATACTGATGGTGTGGAACAAGACACACTTGGTGAAAGTGTGGATGCAAATCAGTTTTTGAGACATCTTGCTCTATTTTATCTCAAATTGCAATCAAAATGTCTGATTCCATCCTCCACTGTTCAAATAATTGTTGATCACCTTCAGGAAATTCATGAAATGAGTCACTCGCACCTACTTTTTAAATTGAGAGAAAAATTGAGTGCATTGGAGGTTTCAGAAGCAGACATAAATTCTATTTTTGAAATTTTGCAAAGTGAAAATCTCTTTCAGACTTGTAATTCACAAAAGCTTAAAACTGATCAAAAAAGAAAGACATTTTTTAAGAATACCTTCAACTATGTAGCACCAGTTCCACTTTGTCTTGGGACAAATGAGGCAGGCAAAGAGTGTTTTTCAATATGTTTCGATTAAAGAAACAATTGGTTCTCTATTACAGATTGATACGGTTACAGAACATCGCAAACAAGTGTTTTCTGGTGTCCGTCCTCACGATATTCTTCATGATGTATGGGACGGAAGCAACTTAAAAGGTAATGAGCTGCTCAATACAGACGCTTCATCCTTTAGTTTAATTCTTTATCAGGATGCTTTGGAAGTAGCCAACCCACTGGGATCTGGCAGGAAAAAACATAAATTACTCTGTGTATATGCAACTCTTGCAGATATTCCTCCACATCATAGATCACGCATTGACCAGATGCAGCTTGTTTTGATTTGCAGGGAGCAGGACTTCAAGTATTTTGGCCAGGATAAATTGTTTAGCCCTCTCATCAAAGACCTTAAAGACATCGAGGTAAGTGGCATTACTTTGCCTGATGGAACAGTGTACAGGGGAACGCTATCTGCAATTTGTGGGGATAATCTGGGCTCCCATGGCATTGGTGGATTTGTGGAAAATTTCTCAAAAAGTGTGAATTTTTGCAGATACTGCAATATAGATAGGGAAACATTTAAAAAAGATCCCTTATTCAAAGTAAGTAAACGCACTGTACAGTCATACAAGGATCTTGTTCAAAGTCAGACAAGTGATGCTACATCCAATGCCACTGGAGGTGTCAAATTTGACTCTGTGTTTAATGTACTCCGTTACTTTCATGTATGTCAGCCTGGGCTACCCCCCTGTCTGGGGCATGATATTTTTGAAGGTGTTGCATCATACGATTTAGCATTGTACATTAATCGTCTTGTCACAGTGGAGAAGCAGTTCACTTACCAGGAGTTGAATCGACGAATAAATCATTTCACATACTTGGTAATGATGCAAACAACAAACCTAGTGATGTTGTTCCAGGAGTGAGAAACTTTCTGGCCATGCAGTTCAAAACTGGTATTTTCTTAGGATGTTGCCAGGATTGATTGGAGACAAGATTGTAAACCCATCTGAAAATGAGACCTGGCAGCTGATTTTGCAATTACGAGAAATAGTAGAACTTGTATGTGCACCAGCTGTGTCCACTGGTCAGATAGCTTACTTGCGGGTTCTAATTGATGAGTATTTGCATACTCGATGGCAGTCTTTTCCCAATCATCCACTCAAACCAAAACACCATTATATCAGTCACTATCCTGACCTGATTTTTCACTTTGGCCCTCTAATTCGTTTGTGGACTATGCGATTTGAAAGCAAACACTCCTATTTCAAACAGTGTGCTCGCAAATCACATAACTTTAAGAATTTATGTCGAACACTCGCTGAGAAGCATCAGCTTCTTCAGGCATATCTGTATGCTGGCAGCTACTTCCCACAAGACATTGAAGTAGAGAAAAGTACAGAGTTTTACCCTGATGATTACAATGAAGACATCAGACGCTCAGTTTCAAATATGAACTTTGAGCCTATGAATACTGAGGTAGCCAGTGATGTTACCGTGAGAGGCACAAAATACAAAAAGAACATGTTTGTATTGATCAGTGACTCTGATGAGGGGCTTGTAGTTGGAAAGATCAAGCTAATTATTATTCATCAGCATGTGTCTTTACATTTTGTTACTCAGGAATATCAGGCTGTTCGCCTTCCAAACATGGGTGTTTACAGAATTACACCAGCAGAAAGAACATGCTGTGTAGATTTAAGGAATATGTTGGATTACTACCCATTGCTTGAGTACACTGTGTGTGGCATGCCTGTACTAATTCTGCACCACTCTTTTCTCTTTCTGTAGACCAATGTCTTGCTGGTTTGAGGAGGTTGAACGATAATTATTCAGGCATTGCCCAGCCTGTCTTCTGACATTCTGCAACAGATCATTTCCAGTCTTCAAAGCTCAGGACTCCAATGCAAAGAAGACCTCAAATATGCTCCGCAAGAAGACCTTAAGGAAATTTTACCTGTAATTCAAATCAGAAAGCTTCTTCAAATGTTTAAATCAGGTATGATGACATTTTAATCTTCATCTAATCTAAATGAGTATCTGTTTTAGTGTACAACATTTTTTACAACAAAACACATAAACAAATTTATTGTCCATACTTCGAGGCCTTGAATCGTTTTATATAATTTGTCAAGTATACATTTCTTGTTGTACTTTCAGCATATTTTGAAGCTAATCACAAATATAACTGGTGTATGTGTATATATATATATATTAGTGGTGGGTTATCGGGCGTTAACGTTAAGGCGTTAACGCGAGACTCTTATCGGCGATAAAAAATATCGCCGTTAATCTATTCTCAAAGTTGGGATGGGAGCTGGGTCTATACTACGCAAGCTATGATGACTTTCACCCTGATATTTTAGCGGATGTATAGCCGAATTGCACTGTAGGGGGCGAGAACGAGTCTTGAACTAGAGGCTCGCAGTCCGTGATGGACAGATTGTTAACGGCTGGTCTATGGTAATACAATCGGACAGGACATCCAAACGCCACCTATCATTCATCAACCTCAAATATGGCTTTTCATCTGAAAGATGTATGTAGTAGCAACTTTACATGGCCGCTCAATATGATGTTAACCTAGAGAAATGTGCGCTATTGAAGTGTTTGTGTAGAAGCGCGTCTGCGCGCTCACTTGCTCTTAAAATCTCCGTCATTTTGGTCATACAGATAAAAGTAGCCTAATACATCTTTCGAATCTGTAAAGACTCACGTTTATTTGTGCACTCAGAATAACAACAAACGCTGCGCTTTTAAGCAAACAGGATGCGCTTTAGGTCTCATGTGAACTTGAGAATTCACTCCCGTGTCACCCTCTGCTTCGAACCTGTGTGTATGCCCTAACGTTACTGTGAAATTACCACATCAGACGTGACGGTGCTAACATGGATGCAGCTATGAAGCCGCCGGGTTTGCTTCAGGAAAATGTATTTTTAAGAAGCTTCCCAATGGAAACTGTAAACAGTTCATCACGACCTCTTATGTAGGCCTACAGTTCAAAATTCATGTTTAACTGAATAAACAGTTAGTAAACACAAGTACATCTTATTGAACATAGTTTATTTTCATCACCAATTATCATAGTAGTAGAACAGCTTTCTCAAGCAGTTTGTGATGCATTTTGGAAACAGGAGATGAGCCCTGGTCTAATGCACCACCTGGCTTGAGAAACCCGTTCTCAAAGACTTACTTTGAGTCATTATTTGGGTAGCACACATATTCTGAATGCCTTCGGCAGAATTCAAATGAGACATTTTAATCTAGATTAATCTAGATTAATTCCAAAATTAATCTAGATTAAAAAAATTAATCTATGCCCACCCCTAATATATATATATATATATATAATTTGTTTAATCTCTTTACTACTTTTTCTCTAAGCTGTGATATTTTAAATTCTTTCAGAAACAGAGATGGTCACTCTGAATTTACAAGTACCACCAGCTCCATCAGTGTGTTCTTCACCTTCTCCGTCAACCGCAACACACAACCTGTCTTGCCTTGCATCTCACTCAGAGACTTCCGGGCCAAGCCTGACCTCTACACAAATGGCCAGCATTTCCAAGATGTGGGCTGAAACTTTTAAAGTCCCTTGGGACAACATGCCTCCTGAAATCCGAACCGCAACCTCTACAGGAAAAAGACCGAAACCTGCAGAAAGGCGCCAAATGGTTAGAGTTTTGGTTGACGAGATGCGCAAGTTTGAACTTTGCCCAACACGTGCCCAGTGTTTTACAATCTGTCAAAAGATTGTAAGGGAATACCCTAACACTTTTGGAGACAAATTTCCAAATGGCTCATTAATAGGAGGGGGATATACATCACTCCTAATCCAAGTGAAGACTCGAGTTGAAAATTTGAACCGTGAGAGCAGCTTTGTCTGTCATAGAGCAAAGCCAAACTCAGGATGCAAAAGAGGACCAACGGACACCTATGGCTGTGTGAGATTTGAACCGCAGCTTCCACCTGAAGAGACAGCAGAGACAATAGAGTCCAAACGTCAAAGACTACAGGAGATTTACAGCCATGAGGGAACTGGAGGTGTAGAGAGAGCAGTAAAAAACTCTCATGGAAACTACATTCTGTCTTTTACGTCAGCAATTAAATTCCATGCCAGCACCTTCAGTTGAAGGCATTAGAGCCAGTGGCCATACCTCTTCCACCAGAAGTCTATCTGTGCCCACTTCAAGTTGCTAACTGACATTGATGTTCTGAATGCTTTCGAGATGTCCATGATTGAATGTGGAAAGGCTATCATTGAGTACTTCAAGAACAAATCAAAGAATGAAAAGGTGAAGGATGTCCTGTCCCAGTCTGAAAACACAGAGATGGCACTCCTGCATGTCAAGCTTCTAATGTCCCATTTTAAGGAACACGAAGATGGACTGGTGTTGCATGCAGATGTGAGTATTTAGTTTTCTTCTTTCTAATTTGCTAAATGATATTATGTATTCTGACTTGTGTATTGTCTGTCCTCCACAGGTTGCGGCATCTGCAGCTGATGTTGAGAAGAAACGTAATCTACCTGCAAGTCCTCGTCTCATTTTGCTGGGTGAGTTTCTTATTAGGATGTTAAAGGATTAGTTCACTTTAAAATTAGCCCAAGCTTTACTCGCCTCCAAGCCATCCTAGGTGTATCTGACTTATGTCTTTCTGATAAACACAATGGGAGATATTTTAATATATCCTGACGCATCCGAGCACTTTCTTCAGCTCGTGAACTCTGTTCACTGTTATTATAAAGCTCAAATGCGTCAGAATATTTACACACCTACTATGGAAGTCAATGCTGCCCCACAACTGTTGGGTTACAAACATTCTTCTAGATATATTCCTTTGTGTATAGCAGGAAATTATGACAGAATTTCATTTTGAACTATCCCTTTACAATGTAGTCTTCTCAAAGGCAAATCTTGAAATTACTTGTGCCAATGTTTTCATTATTGTTATATATTTTTGGTTTGTTTTATTATGATTATTGCTGTTTTTATTCTAGGTATGGCAGAGGAGACAAATGCACGATGGATGATAAGCCTAGAGGGCCGTGTTATTTGTGAGTGTGTCGAGTCTTCATTTTGACTGCACTTGCAACACTGTTTGCTGTGTACTACGTCTTCAACCTGCAGTATCAAGAGGAGGCTTCTTGCACATTGGAGTTTCTTCAAAGGTATGACACTCAGAATCATCTTCATAAGAATTTTGACACATGATTCTTGCATACTATGGTAATTTGTTAAATATTTGTCTTTAGACGCCTTCGTTGGAATAAACCCAGAAAGAGGCTCAAAGACCTGCAGAGGCAAGGTGGTCTCAAAGAAGACGGGCAAGGTGGTGAATAAAAAGTCTGCAACAGTTAATCCAAAGGTTGCCTCTCTCCTGAAAAATATTGTGGATTTCGCATGGGATTTCATCTAGGTAAGTAAATGTGCACATACACACTTATTTCTGTACCGGTCTCTTAATTGTTTTTTTTAAGCGTCAAAGTGGTAGTTGCAAAGGCAGTCTATGAAGGAAATCTGACAGCATTCTGTCATCAAAAAAGTTATTCATGTGTGTTCTAAGGATAAAGAAGGTCTTACGGGTTTGGAACAACATGAGGGGAGTAATTAATGACAGCATTTTCATTTTGGGATGAACTTGCCCTTTAAATTTAAAATAGGGTTTAGAAAGAATAATAACTCAGAGTTATACACAGTAAATTCCTTTTTTGTGACAGGCATCATTGTACCATGCTGCTGAATTAAAGAAAGCCTGCCTCTTCTTCAAGCTCAAAATGTCTCCCCATTTACTCTCTCCTTAAAATGGTTAGTTCACCCAAAAAATTAATTTCTGTCATTTATTACACACCTGTCTTAATGTTACCTTTGTTCATCTTCTAAACACAAATTAAGATATTTTTGATGAAGTCTGAGTGGTTTTTGTCTCCATAGAGATCCAATGCAACTACTACTCCAAGGTCCAGAAAGGTAGGAAAGACAAAGTACTCCAATGGCTTAAACTCAATTTTATGAAGCCACGTGACTGCTTTTTTTGCGTAAAAACCCCCAACATAATTTACCACTTTATTTACACAATATTATCCAAAGCGTTCACGCAACAATTCCAGCTCGTGAACACAAAACATATGCGTCGTGATGCTCTAATGAAAACTTGTACATGTGCATTGAGGTGACGCAAGTCTGAACCCAACACACGTGTCATGAAGCTCTCGTGAATGTGCGTGGCAGATCAATATTTTGGTAAGTAAAGTGGTAAATTATGTTTTTTGCACAAACTAAGCATTCATCTGGCTTCCTAAAATTGAGTTTATGCCACATGGAGTATTTTAATTATATATTTTTCCTATCTTTCTGGACTTTAGAGTGGTAGTTGCGTTGGATCTCTATGGAAAGACTGAAACCTCTCAGACTTCATCAAAAATATCTTAATTTGTGTTCAGAAATGAATGAAGGTCTTATGGATGTGTAAGGACATGAGGATGAGTAATAAATTACAGAATTTTCTTTTTGGGGTGAACTAACCCATTAAAATTCATCTTCATGATCATTATTTCTGCTTGTTTAGCATTACATGTATGTTGCTTTTTGACACTTTTATTTAAATAAATGTTCCCTCATTTTTATCTTTCAGACTACACCTGCATCAGTTTGAAGCTTCTGTAATGTTTTGGCCTGTTCCAGTTACTTGCCATATTTTGACTTGATTGACTATTGAAAATCAACTTAAAAGTTGTTATATTCAATACAATTTCTTAAAGGCTGTTCCCTATCGACATTCCACTCGTATCAAGCGCCTTGTAAAGACGCATATGGGAAAATGCCTTTTTCTCCTGAACTGAAGTCTTATTTAATCACGCAGAAACTGCACTCATTGGTTCGTGCAGGTAGAAAACGA
Organism: Gymnocypris eckloni scoliostomus; assembly: GCA_027564155.1. NCBI lineage: Eukaryota > Metazoa > Chordata > Actinopteri > Cypriniformes > Cyprinidae > Gymnocypris > Gymnocypris eckloni. The sequence goes on along the minus strand of CM050416.1, from coordinate 5,111,820 downwards.
ACCAATGAGTCGGCAGCGGAGCTGCACGAACCCATGGCGACGATACGCTGCCAATATTCCCCGAAACGGGCGGGCATCTGGCTATATAAGCGGTCGCTTCGCCATAGGATCCTCAGATTTTTCTCCTTCAGCGACGACGACTTCGCTCACGCTGATCCAGAGAAGCCTACCGCCGCTGACACGCCCGCAGTAGGACCCAGCGACCTCGATCTGCTCGGCTGATCCGCCTTCAACGCGCCCCAGCATCGCAGCAGTTCCGTCCCGTCGCCGCTATCCGGCGATCACGTAAGTTTTTCTAAAAGAGCAAATCGGCGTTTCAATGCCGCTGGCCGTTAGCGCGGCTCGCAGGGGAGACCTGCACGCCGATGACGGTCACAGCGAGTGTGTTTCCTGCCTGGGGAAAGCCCATGCGGATGCCGCGCTCGCTGGTTCTGATTGCTCTCACTGCGAGAGCATCGGTCTCGCCTCTCTGCGCCGCGCGCATCGCTTTCTTTTCAGAGGCGATCCGCCCCTCGCGCCCTCCGTTTTCTTCCTCTCAGGGACCTGTGAGGAAAAAACAGCAGAGGTTTTCAGCGCCTGGTTGAAAGCGAGCTCACGCCGGCTCAGATCCCGCGTGCCTCGTTTTCACCACACAGAGAGCTTTCTCCCGTCCTTTTATCCAACCTGACCAGCGTCCCTCCATGGCGTGGCGATCTGGTCTCGTTTGGGGAAGTGACGATGAGCTGGCCGATGACAGCATGTCACTGGTAGCTTCAGATGCTGAGGAGCTGTGGGGCTCAGTGACTGACCCGCCCCTCAGGTTTGCCGCGCCCAGCGCCGCCAAAGCCGGGATGGATGCCGAACTTTTCCGTGTCCTCTCCAAAGCGGTTGAAGAGCTGGGTTTGGAGTGGTCTCCACCAGAGGAGCCCTCTCGCAGCCGTCTGGATGAGTGGTTTCTGCGGGCGCGTCAGGCCCTCAACAACGACCATCGCCGTTCTTCCCTGAAGTACATGGCGAGCTCACGAGATCTTGGCGCTCTCCTTACTCTGCCCGCCTCCGTGCTTCGCTTCATCTGCCCTCACTACGGTTGATGGCGCTGAAGAAAAGGGATATGAGAGGATGCCTCAACTGGATGAGTCAGTGGCTGCACATCTCTGCCCACCCACTGCCATCGGCTGGAAGGCGAAAGCCAGTCACCCGTCCAAGCCATGCAGGACCACTTCAGCGCTCGCTGGACGCTCCCGCTTCAGCTGGACAGGTGGCTTCGGCGCTCCACTCTATGGCGGTTTTTACAGGTCTATCAGGCCAAGCTCCTCTCTGCCATAGACGAGTCTGAGCCTGATCCTGCGACTCTCAGGGAGCTGAGAAGCGCAACAGACCTAGCTTTGCGAGCCACCAAGACTACCGCCCAAGCCATAGGAAGGTCTATGGCCAGCCTGGTAGTGCTCGGCGCCACCTGTGGCTCACGCTGACGGAGATCAAGGATGCGGACAGGGTCTCCTTCCTTGATGCTCCAATTTCCCCAGCCTCTTTGGACCTGCGGTGAAAGGATTCGCTGAGCGCTTCACAGAAGCACAGAAGGCGTCACAGGCTATGCGACACTTCCTGCCCAAGCGCTCCAGCCCAGCAGCTGCTCAGAGTCGCCCCAGGACTGCGCCGACTCAGCAGTCTGCGAAACCTGCACCTGCCGTTCGCCCCTCAGCCTGCTAGAACTCAGCAGCCGCGAGGCGTTCACGCTCAGCCAGACGCCACCCCCTCCGACACGCCAGGGCCCCGACTCAAGATAGCGTTGGACCCTGTGCGCCCGGCGTCCTCCTGATCTGCAGGACAGGAAGAGGAGAGGTCGAGTCCCGCCACGGCCGGACCGCCCACCAAAAGGCCTCTCATGGAAACCTCTTGGCACCCGTTCTTTTCCGGGTGCAGAGGGTGTGTCTGTTGCTACAGGGTCCGTACAAGCGACCATGCAACTGTCCGCTGTGATAGCGGAAAAATAAAACACAAACATTCTCAAAAGAGAGCAATTTTCTTCTTCCGTCCCTCACGAGTGCCCTGCCTCCGTGCAGCCGGCCACTGAGTTTATCCAACCCTTGCCACGCGGGCGAGGCCTGGCAGGCCATCCCGAGTGTCAGAGTGGGTTATGGGGATAATAAAACGAGGTTATTCACTCCAATTCGCTCGAAGACCCCGCTTCAGCGGCGTGGTCTCCACCTCGGTGCAGGCGAGAACGCTCGCGTTCTGCGCTCAGAGGTGATGACGCTGCTGGAAAAAGGAGCCATAGAAATGGTTTCTCCAGCTTTGAGCGAGTCAGGCTTTTACAGCCGTTACTTCCTCGTCCCCAAAAGGATGGCGGCCTCCGGCCCATCCTCGATCTCAGACGCCTGAATCACGCCCTCATGAGGCGGCCGTTCAGGATGATCACACTGAAGCAGATCCTCTCGCAGATTTGCACAGAGGACTGGTTCTGTTCTCTGGACCTGAAAGATGCATACTTTCACATCCAGATAGCCCCCATCACAGACGATTCTTGAGATTCGCCTTGAGGGAGTGGCTTACCAGTACACGGTCCTACCCTTTGGGCTGTCTCTGGCCCCCGTACTTTTACGAAGTGCATGGGCCTGCGGCTCTTTCCCTCTGAGACAGATGGGAATCCGCATTCTCAACTACCTCGACGACTGGCTCATTCTGGCCCAGTCAGAGGTGGAACTACTCACACAGAACCCTCATCCTCAGCCACTTAGGCGCCTGGGGCTCAGGGTCAATTTCGCCAAAGCGCACTGTCTCCCAGCCAACGAATATCGTTCCTGGGTACAGTTCTGGACTCAGCTCACATGAGAGCGGTGATAGCGCCAGAACGCGCTCTGGCCATTCAGAAACTCGCGGCCACCTTCAAGAGCGACACCGCCGCCCCACTCAAAGTGTTTCAGAGAATGCTGGGCCTTATGGCGCAGCATCGCCAGTGTTACAGCTGGGCCTGCTCGCATGCGCCCCTTCAACGCTGGTTGAAACCACGGGTTCCACACAATGCATGGCGTCACGGACGCTTGCATATCAGGGTGAATCAGGCCTGTGTAACAGCCCTGACCCCCTGGAAGAACCCACGGTGGATGGAGAAGGGCGTGGCCATGGGGTTGGTCCACACCAGGAAAGTTGTCACGACAGGCGCCTCCAACACAGGTTGGGGCGCTGTGCGGCAAACCGACCTTCGCCATTGGTCGAAGACGGAGAGCGGCTTCCACATCAACTGCTTGGAAATGCTAGCAGTTTGTCGAGCCTGCCAGTTTTTCCTGCCGGACCTAATAGGACGCCATGTGCTGATTCGCTCAGACAACATGTCCGTGGTGTCCTATATAAATCACCAGGAGGTGTCTCCTCGAGCGCCTCTTTATTCTGGCAGGCGCCTTCTGGAATGGGCTCAGCTCAACCTGCTCGCTGAGGGCAGCACACCTGCCGGGCAGACTGAACCAAGGAGCAGATATGTTATCTCAGCAATGTCCCCTCAGAGGAGTGGATGCTCCATCCGCAGGTGGTTCAGAAGATCTGGAAGACCTTTGGCAAGGCAGAAGTAGACCTTTTCGCCTCCAAAGACAACTCTCACTGCCCAACTTATTATTCGAAGGACAGGGATGCGTTGGCCCACGATTGGCCCAACCTCCTCCTTTATGCATTCCCCGATCGCCCTGCTTCCACAGGTGTCGTCAGGCGTATCAGGGAACAGGGTCACAAGGTGCTATTGGTGGCCTTGTGGAGGAACCAACCTTGGTTGTCAGAGCTGACTCAGCTACTGACAGCAGCCCCTGGCCCGTGCCCTGAGGCGGGATCTCCTCTCTCAGGCGAGCGGAACAATATGGCACCTCGACCCGAGCTGTGGGCTCTCTACATTTGGCAGCTCAATGGGAGCCTACTGGCTTCCCAGAGCGAGTGTTAAACACCATTTCTGAGGCTAGAGCCCCGTCTACGAGGCGCCTCTATGCCCTTAAGTGGTCTGTTTTCTCCACTTGGTGCCTCAACCGTGGTGAAAACCCTCTACCTCTGAGTTAGCGGTGGTTCTGTCCTTTCTGCAGGAACTGCTAGATAAAGGACGTTCTCACTCTACACTCAAGGTGTTCGTAGCAAGCTATAGCGGCCTTTCATGCCCCTATAGCGGGCCAGTCGGTAGGCAGAGACAACTCAGTTGTCCGTTTTCTGAAGGGAGCCAGGAGGTTGAATCCACCTCGGCCCCTTACTGTCCCCATGGGATCTGCCCACTGTACTGAGGGCCTTGAAAGGCCCTCCTTTGAGCCGCTACAGTCTACGGACCTCCGGTCACTTTCGCTGAAAACTGCTCTGCTACTAGCACTAGCGTCGGTTAAGCGAGTTGGAGACCTGCAGGCGCTCTCTACTAGCCCTGCCTGCCTGGAATTGGGCCTAACGACTCCAAGGTCGTCCTGAAACCAAGGCATGGTTATGTACCTAAGGTACTTTCAACCCGTTCAGAGCTCAGGTCATCACGCTCTCCGCGCTTCCTCCGTCTGAGGAGGACCGGGAGTTATCTTTGTTATGCCCTGTCAGAGCTCTGAGAATCTACTGAGCGTTCCGCCCCTTTTAGGCATACTGGAACAGCTCTTTGTTAGCTTCGGTAACCGCACCAAAGGACATCCGGTCACGAAGCAGAGACTCTCTAAGTGGATAGTGGATGCTGTCATGCTGGCATACTCTTCTTTGGGCCTGCAATGCCCCATTAGTCTGAGCCCATTCGACTAGAGGCATCGCCTCGTCATGGGCGTGGTCTAGCGGTGTATCCATTACAGAGATTTGTACGGCGGCTGGCTGGGCCACTCCGTCCACATTTGCTAGGTTTTATAACCTGGACATACCGGCCTTACAGGCCAGAGTCCTCTCTGCTTAGATGAGCTTGTACAGCTGTGGGAACAATCCTGTCAGAGATTTCTTGACCGCAATGCGCTCAGGCTCTCTAATTGGCACCCTGCATACTCCGGTTAACTGAGTATACAGAAGTGGAGCGATTATCCAGGCCGAGCACGACCTCTATGAGTTTAGCTCGCTTTAGCCTGAAGTATACTACTTACTTCCCTATGGGCATTTATGTTTATGGAAGTATATACAGTCGTTCATCTACCCTAGCACGGCGTGATTAAATTCAGTTCCCATATGCGTCTTTACAAGACGCAGTACGATGGAGTATGTCGATGAGGGTGTTACTATCGTAACCTCGGTTCCCTGAGATACGGAACGAGTACTGCGTACTTTGCCGTGCCAGGTAGCTGCACGACTCAGTCGTCGCTCAGTCGAAGTAAACCTGAGGATCCTATGGTGCGAAACGACCGCTATATAGCCAGATGCCCGCCCGTTTGGCGGGAATATTGGCGTATCGTCGCCATAGGTTCGTGCAGCTCCGCTGCCGACCCATTGGTTCGTTTTCTACACCTGCACGAACCAATAGTCGTGCAGTTTCACTGCGTGATTAAATAAGACTTCAGTTCAGGAGAAAAAGGCATTTTCCCATATGCGTCTTTACAAGGCGCAGTACTGCTCCGTATCTCAGGGAACCGAGGTTACGATAGTAACCGAGTACGTTTTGTGGAGTGTACACCCCAAGCACGTTCTTGGCCTGTTCCCGTACCAAATCCAGGTTTTGACTTCTATTTTTTTCTATCTAATTCTTAAAGGCTGTTTTTATGGAAACACAAAAAGACTGATTATAATGTTATGATTTGCTTTTTTGTTGAAGTATTCAGATTATTTGTGACTAAAATGTCAATAAATGTTGTGCTATAAGTAGTACCCTCTTGATCCTGTTTGTTTCTTCTTGGGAAAATATTATACATTAAATATTGCAATTCAGTTTATTTGTAAAAGTACATGTATAGATATTACATTTAAATAATACATAACTTAGAATACAGCAATGAAACTGCAGGAGTACAAAGCTGGAAACCCTGTTGCCAGTATTTTACTGTTAAATTACAGAAAATGTGTAATTTAGATTACGGTAGTGAAAATGTAAGATTACGGTACACAGCTGGAAACCCTGCTGCCAGTATTTTACCGTTAATTTACAGAGAAGTTGTAATTTAGATTACGGTAGTGAAAATGTAAAATTACAGTACACAGCTGGAAACCCTGCTGCCAGTATTTTACCGTTAATTTACAGAGAAGTTGTAATTTAGATTACGGTAGTGAAAATGTAAAATTACAGTACACAGCTGGAAACCCTGCTGCCAGTATTTTACCGTTAATTTACAGGATTTTTTTTTACAGTGTTGGTACTGTGAAACGTGACTTGATCCTTAGCAGGAACCAACATTTGTGTGCATTGTGACCTGAGTTGAATCAGACTTGATGGTAAGGACTTGGTTTTGACTTGAACATATTTGACTCCAATCTCTGCCGGTATTGTCCCTGATAACCAGCATAACCGTTATTATATCGTGGCAAGCCTGGAGCAAATATTTGAAGCTTAAAGATCAGTTCAGAAATTGGGTGGAAGGAAAAAAACAGAAATATTTTGTCTTAGGTTGGCCTATTCAATTGGAATTGTTATGTTGGCTTCTAAATAAGTTATGACACCAGTAGGGTTGTCCTAAAATAAAGCCACGTTTTATGATTTTTAAGGTTGGATGATTCTGTTTTCCCATCTAAATATAGGCTGTAGTCCCTGCAAACTGTGCATTAAAAGATGTTAATGCACAGCATTGGAATATCTCGCTTATACCAAGGTAATTTGCCAGTATTGACAGTTTAAAGTTGTTAGCAATGCTTGCTGCGCAATATTTGACCAGAAGAGTAAAAACAATGGTTATTTTCATCCTAACTGACATATAGGATAAGATTGAAAAGTTAGGATTGTTCTGTAATATGCCACTAAGTTTGTGTATTACATTACTTACTTATAGATTGTAAAATTGTACTTACTCTTTCAGCAGTATATGAGCCAAAAACAAGAGGAAGCAAAGTCTGTAAAAAAGGAAAAATAACAATATAATGCAGTTACATGTTACTCAAGAAACGTTATACAAGGCAAACTAGATACTGACATCATTAATCAATTACGATTTCAATGACAATCTCTTTAATGTACTCAAGATACTACTTATAACTCGCATGAGAACATTCATTGATATATATGGAAATAACTGGGAAAAAAACACTGCAACAGTAAAAATGCAGTAGTCTTGGATGACTCTTAAAAGCTATTTATCCAGATACATACAAACACACAAAACAGAATTCAATCAAATTCAAACATGGCTGTACATATTCAAAAATAATTTGTTTGTCATTGGGGTTGGGAGGTGAAATATATATCTTACTATACAAGTCTGTCTTTTTCTTAATTTTTTTGTTGAGATTTTTAAGAACTGCAGTTTTCTTCCAAGTGTAACTGTTAAGATGAGCATTTTGACAAAATTGTGTATAGATGACAATTGAAAAACAATGTAATAGAAGAACTCAGTCAGGGACGGGTGTGTGTCAGACAGCATGTGAGCACAACATTTTATATATATATATATATATATTGTACCTAACTCTTCATAACATAATTTTATGCTACTCTCTGTAAAAAGCATTTTTCAAACTTTTATTTTCATCAAATAATCATAAAAAAGACATTTAAAAATGAATTTTCCACAAAATAGTTACATAAAAATATTAAACAACAACCGAATTGATAGTAACGTGAAATGTTTAAAAAATATTAAAAGTCTTACGGTTCAAAATTTTTGACTGGTAGTGTAATCCCTATCATTTCTATTTTAAGTCAATCCTGGTGGCTGTAACTTGCTAAGATGTAGCTGTGATTGATCTAAATGCAAATACTTGTCTGACACTCATCCAAAAGTGTACTTACAAAGCCAAAGATGCTCTGTGATTTGGCTTTGAGAAGAGCCGGTGTGGTCGGTTATGCTGCTGCTGACAGAAACAGAGGGAAGAAAAGGTAAAACCGTACTCAAACATTGCATGCTGTAGTAATTGATATGTATTGATTTTTCATTTATAATTAGATCAGTTATGAGCATGTCTTGAGAGATGGAGGAAGGATTACCGTGTCTTACTTGTCTCCCGATCCCTCTCTTTCAGCGCGTGTAGCAGAGACGGAGCTCACGCGCTTTTGAGTGAGAGAGAGCGAGATCGCAATTAAATCAGCCACTTTCTGTCAGGGTGAAATTAATAATGAATAATAATTTATCAACTGCCAGTTATTAAATGACGGACTGTAAAATGAACGTTAACTTTGTTACGGCGATCGCCGTGAATCTGCAGCCGAATAGATTCTCAATCGGAGTAGATATTCGGCATTAGCTCAAATGACGTCACGCAAATGTAACGACATTAACGGAAATTGATCGGGCTAAAGTGCGAATGTAGCAAAAGCCATTGTTTATGTGAAAAATACAGGATTTGTGATTATTTAGTGTGTTTTATATTTGAAATTGGCAATTATTTATTTTTATGTGGTAAAAAGTGCTAAGGTTAGCCTGAGAAAAACGAACTGTTCCCTCTGACGATTATCTAGTAGTTCTAAATTTTATTATTTTTAAGTGTTTTCTTAATATTTGTAATTGTATATTGATATTTGTATTAGAGTAATAAGTTTATTTTTAAAAACACTTTAACTTACCTTATGAAATCTGTCAAAAGATGTCCACAGAACGAAGTCGGACTGTGTGCGCACTGAGCGCGTGAGCCCCAGGTTCTTTCACGGGGTTTGCTCGCGAGGTGTACATTTTTATTTAATTTCTTCTTCTTCTTCTTGTTATTTTTAAAAAAAATCCTATAAAAACATTCATAGATAATATTTCTTATTTAAATGATCGTGAGAGTGGATTCTTTCTTCTGTTATTGTGATCCACAATTTGTGGAAAATATTAATATAAAAATATTATGTGCTGTGGTCTAGACTAGACATAGACTACCATTCACCTTGCAAAGTAAAAAAAAAAATTCCCCATATGTTCCAAAGAAGCCAGTTAATCGCCTCACATAAGCATGACAGTGGAAAAACGGCTCAGGTCTTCTGAAGAGACATGATCGGTTTATATGATCAATGTCTAACGTTATTATGGGTGAATTCCTTGAAAATGTCTTAATTTGTGTTCTGAAAAAAACGTAATGATTGAGTAAATGACATACATTTTAAGTTTGGTTGAACTAACCCAATGGCATGGCAGTTCAGGCAGGTAACACTAAAAAAGTATCCACATTTCCCTACTAATATAATTTTTATTTGTTTTCATACAGGTGTCTGATGTTGATACTTTCTCACTAATATCTGTTGGGTTGCTGACAATCACTGAAGATGATGTACTTCCCCAGATCTTCTATGCTTTGACCCCATATCTTCTGCCAACATTGTTCAGAGTATTTTATCTTTATTTTTTTAAAATAAGAGCAAAGATACATAAGAAAGTAAAATAATGAGATAAAGATTTGCATACGCAAGGAAAGAGTTGTGGAAGTGTACATGCAATAAATTCAATTTGCATGCGCAAGAGAAGTTTTGTAAAGGTGTAAATCGCATTTCAAGCGCAAGAAAAAATTATTTGCAGCATTTTACTGTTACCGTAAGTAATTCATGTATTGTGAAACTGCAGCTTAATGCTAACGCAAAATAAATATGATCTGCATTCTTCTGAATTCCCTTTTTCCACACTTACACTTTTGGCACGTTGTTTCGCTTAAAATGCGGTCAAAAGTACTGTACTTCTGAATTCTGAAGCTAAAACAACCGTTTAAAGGACTGAAAAATGGATTGACTGTGTAGAACCAATCTTTGTGTGTAAAAAACTTGCACATGTCTAAATGACTTGTTGTGAGACTTGTTGTGCAAAAAAGTTCCCGAATAATCCGATATGTACAGCTCCGTCTTTCTTTCTCTGCGCTTACTATTTTGGCACGATCCACCTTCCTTCACTGGTCTGTTTTAGGTCCACCACCTTCTTGTAGCCAATCAAATGAGGCTCTCGCTGACTCCCAGTTACTCTTTTCCAAAGCATCTCAGGTTACCGTGACATAACCCTTGTTCTCTGAATAGGGAACTAGACGCTGTGTAAAGCTTACATGCTTTGGGAACGCCTAGGCATGCCGATTGTCTGAAGCCCATATAGAATCACGGCAAACCATTGGCTGATGGATGCCACCTTAGCCTTACATCATCTCCTTATACTGGCGAACGTGCCATCTGCTCAGATTTTTGCCGAAAAGGTCCCTGTTGGCAGCGTGAGGAGCTTAGCAAACGGTAGTGTCGTTCCTCTATTCAGAGAACAAGGGTTACGTGAACCCAAACCCTTCTCTTTCATGGGTTCACCAGACACCGCGTAAATCTTAAATGCTTTGGGAATGATATACCAAACACGCCAAGCTAAAAACGCTGCCCTTTCTGGGCCTTACGAACCAGGCAGCATACACGGCCAGTTCAAACAGACAGAACCTGAGAAGCCGGAGCTGTGTCTAGATCCAAGTTATAGAACCTGATAAAAGTGGGCGGAGGACCATCCTGCCGCTACACAAATATCCTCTAGACTGAGGGACCCTCTGAAAGAGCTTGAGAGGAGACCACACTCCTAGTAGAGTGCACCGAGCAGAGGGGAGAGGGGAAGGCCACGCAACTCATAAGCCAGCGAATAGTGTCCTCACCCAGTGAGAAATTGTGCCGATGTGGCAAGTCCACGCAGCCAGCACCAAAATACAACAGCGACTGGGGAGATTTTCTCCAAAGTTTGGAGCGGTCCACATATCTTCAAAGCTCGGACAGGACAGAGCATGTGAAGCCTTTCATCCTCACCTGAGCAAAGGGAGGAGGATGAAAGAGTGAAGCATGACCACCTGAAAGCTTAAACGATGCGGATAAAACCTTGGGAACATAGCCAGGCCTAGGCCGATCACCTTGACCAGACCCGGGAAGTCCATACACATCTCGCTGACAGAGAGAGCCTGCAAATCCCCAACTCTCTTCAATTATGTTAGTGCCAACAAAAGAGTAACCTTGAGAGTCCGAACTAGCTGACTGACTCTAAGGCTCAAACGGGGCTGCCATTAGACCCTCAAGAACGACTGATAAGTCCCAAGAAGGAATTTAAAAAGCGTTTGGTCTCAGGCGCCACACCAAGATAGAGAGACCATCCGATGCCTCCCAGGGGAATCTCATCCAGCTCTCTCCGAGCGGTGATGGCCATGACATAAACCCTTAAGATGGTAGCGGCTGCGCCTGCCAGCGCCAGTTTCTCCTGCAAGAACTCCAGTACTGGACCAATAGGGCAGTTAAGTTAACTGGATCTACTGCATTGGCCAAACACAAAGACTCAAAGACTCTCCATTTGGAAGAGTACAGCTTCCTGTGGCGGGGCTCTGGCACTAGCGATAGTCTCCTGAACACCGGCAGGAAGACTAGAGATCAAAGCCCATGGCCCTGGATGGGCCATACCCAAAGCTTCCAGATCTCGGGTTGAGGATGCCAGATCATGCCCTGAAGCTGAGAGAGCAGGTCCTGCCTGATCAGAATCTCCCAAGGGGGCCGATACAGAAGAGGAATCAGCTCCGAGAACCACATCTGGGATGGCCAGAGGGGGCTACGAGTAGGAGACTGACACCGCTCTCCTTCACCCTGCACAGGACTGCCGGAATCAGCTTGACTGGCGGAAAAAGTACAGTCTCATCGGCCAAGGATGGGCGAACGATGCCCAGAGGTGCCGGGATCAGGGAGAACAAAAGCGGGCATTGGGACGACTCCTGCGATGCAAAGAGGTCCACTTCTGCTTCGCCGAACAGATCCCAAATCTAGGCTACTCTCTGACGGTTCAACATCCACTCCCCCGGCCTGAGCTTCTTTCTCGACAGAATGTCAGCTGCGAGGTTCAAAACTCCCGGAACGTGAACCGCTCTCAAGGACTTTACATAGTAAGGGGGGTATCTCCTCATCCCCCACCAGTGTGCAGGATCCACCTGGATGATGCGACAGCAGCCACATTGCACCAGAACGCTCATCACACACCAGCTTATTGGTGGAGAGGAGACAGAGTGATGAAGCTAATTAGTGTATGGGGAGGATTAGGAGGCCATGATGGTCAGAGGCCAATGGGCAAATTTTGCCAGGATGCCGGGGTTACACCCCTACTCTTTTTCAAAGAAAATCCTGGGATTTTTAATGACCACAGAGAGTCAGGACCTCGGTTTAACATCTCATCTGAAGGACGGTGCTTTTTTACAGTATAGTGTCCCCATCACTACATTGGGGCGTTGGGACCCACACAGACCACAGGGTGAGCACCCCCTGCTGGCCTCACTAACACCTCTTCCAGCAGCAAGCTAGTTTTCCCAGGAGGTCTCCCATCCAGGTACTGACCAGGCTCAACCCAGCTTAGCTTCAGTGGGCAACCGGTCTTGGGATTCAGGGTAATATGGCTGCTGGTTCAAATAAACACTTCATACACTTACCGACTTTGTAAATAGTGACAAAGGAAAACTGGGCATCATACACTACTCGACTGAAGATCATACACTACCAGACTTTAAAGTTGTTGTTCACGAAACAATGAACTCATGCAAATAACGTGCCTTTATAGGAGACACTATAGTCACAAATGAAAACATATTTGTTCTAAAATCTGCTGAAAATATCAAATTTGATATCCTCCCAAAATCTGAGTTAATACAACAAGATTCTCTTTACTCAAATGGCCTCTAGCTGTCACCAGATCTCAGACTGGATCCAAACATATTTGATATCCTCCGAAAAATCTGAGTCTGCATCCACAATACACTACAAGATTCGCTGTGGTATCTGTCAGCTGTAATCTGCAGACTGGCTCTGACTTTCCTCAACTAGCGTCAGCTTGTTCAGACTGTAAAATCAGTGGGAAATCGGGCCAAAAATCTTGAAGTGTATTCCAGGCTTCAGACTGGTTTCTTGAACATGACAATGAGTTCTCTTTACTCAAATGCCCTCTACAGTCACCAGATCTCAATCAAATAGAGCACCTTTGGGATGTGGTGGAACGGGAGATTCACATCATGAATGTGCAGCCGACAAATCTGCAGCAACTGCTTGATGCTATCATGTCAATATGGACCAAAATCTCTGAGGAATGTTTCCAATACCTTGTTGAATCTATGCCACGAAGAATTAAGGCAGTTCTAAAGGAAAAAGTGGGTCCAACCCGGTACAAGCAAGGTGTATCTAATAAAGTGGCCAGTGAGTGAGTATATATACTGTTGGATCCACCCTCCTCACGCATCAATGAAAGACGTTTGTGCTTGACCTATGGTTTGAATATATGAAAATTCCTCTATAATGACTGTGCTTGCAGCACATCTATTTGAAATAAAGAACCTGCAAAAGACGTGACATGTGAACGGCTCTGCTCTCACAAGACATAATGCACGGATCCAATAGCCAGTGTTGGGGGTAACGCATTACAAGTAACGCGAGTTATTTAATAATATTACTTTTTTCAAGTAACTAGTAAAGTAACGCATTCATTTTTAATTTACTAGAAAATATCTGAGTTACTTTTTTTTAAGTATTTTTTTTCCATTTATTGACCGACAGTGCGCTGTGTGAACATAATTCTTACTGTAGTTCTAATCTAGACTAAATGTGAATGTGTATTAATTCATACCACTCGCAAAAAAACAGATTCAGTATTCATCAAAATTTATTAAAACAGTGAAATGCAAACTCAGAATATGATGCAAACCTGAAATAATTAAATATGTTAAACAACACAAATATCTAATCTACTTTTATTAACCAATGTGTTTGCTGCTGACCTATGATGATCCAGTTCAACCATACTAATAAGCAAAGATTACTTTAGATAAACTAACAATTGTGCTTCGTTGTTTTTTTATTGCTAAAGAGTGTTGAACCTTCTTTTTCTGCGTTCTACTGTACAGATGTGAATTTACTTTTCCTTCAGCCTGAGGTTTATTCATTACGCTTTTTGGTGTGAAAGGGCTTTTACGTTTGCTATAAATAGAACTTCTTGTATTACAAACAAACAATCAAGCCCTGCTCATATTTAAAAAGTATCGCAAAAGTAACGTGACGCATTACTTTCCATAAAAAGTAACTAAGTAACGTAATTAGTTACTTTTTTAGGGAGTAACGCAATATTGTAATGCATTACTTTTAAAAGTAACTTTCCCCAACACTGCAATAGCCTATACACTTGCGCTTTCTCCTGGATACTGGATACCTGGATGCTCGCCAGGACGGCCATTTTTGCATAGTTTTGTATGTATTTGGCCACTTAGACTCAACAACAAACTACGAAGAAAACTCAATATGATACTCGCTAGGCGGCTTTCCAGCTAGCAGGGAACGTTCTCAGAACTTTAGCTAACATTCCGTACAGGTTTGGTTGATGTTTTAGAGAAAACATTTGAATGTAATGTTCCTATAATGTTAAGTGTAAACAAAGCTGGAACATTTTAAGGATGTTATGTGGATGTTGTTGAGGTAACAGATTATAAAATGTTGTCAATAAAACATTGTTATAATGTTACAAGATAACAAGTGAAGAACATTCTCTCAGACATATGATTAGGAGAACATTATACAGTGCATACAGAAAGTTTTCACAGTGCTTTTCTTTTTCCACATTTTGTTGTTACAGCCTTATTCCAAAGTGTATCAAATTCATTATTTTCCTCAAATCTACAAACAATACCACATAATGACAACGTGAAATAAGTTTTTGAAATCTTTGCCCAAACATTTTTTAAAGAAAGAAAAAAAAAAATTTCACGTACACTTTGGCACTAATTACAACCTCAAGTCTTTTTGAGCATGATGCTAGTGTTTGTGCACAGTGTTGGTGCACAGCCATTTTCAGATCTCTCAAGAGATGTTCAATCAGGTTCAAGTCTGGATTCTGGCTGGGCCACTCAAGAAAATTCAGAGTTGTCCCGTAGCCACTCCTTTGTTATCTTGGCTGTGTGCTTTGGGTCGTTGTCCTCTTGGAAGATGGACCGTCGCACCAGTCTGTAATGTAATGGTAAAGGATGTCTCTGTATATTGCTGCATTCATCTTTCCCTCGATCCGGACAAGTCTCCCAGTTCCTGCCGCTGAAAAACATCCCCACAGCATGGTGCTGCCACCACCATGCTTCACTGTAGGATGTCCACCACCATGCTTCACTGTCCCCCAGCCAGCAGTCACGCCAGCATAAATGACAAACAATGGTGACATGACATCTTCCACAATAACGACAGAAAATCTAAATCCTGCCCTGGGGTTCGTTCTTCATACCTCGCTAAATACATCTGAGATGATTTGAGAGATGCCAGATCTTCTAATCGTGGCATCTACAGCTTTTGGTTCTTCATGGGACCTCAGGTTGTGTCTGTGTAGCCAGGATTAAATGTCCATGACTGAGGATATATGAACTGCCCTGTTGAATTTGTGATTAATCTGTATAATTGTGTATGTGACAAATAATAAAAATAAATGTCTTCTTCAAATTAATTTGCGTATTGGATTAAAATATCTGGATTAAGTTGTCTCGATTACTGTGCATTCTAGTGTTCCCCGAAAAGGGCAGATGTGTCAATACTCAAAATCACAATCAGCAATGCAGCGCTTGGCTGGTGGCAAGACAGCAACGTAATGACATCATATCATTAAAAAAGACACCTGACGAAAGACTTGACAAATTTTTGGACCTTTATAAGGAAACAGCCAAGCAAACAAAACTACATAAATGTGTATAGATATAAATAGATAAATGAGTTGTAAATAGATAAATGAAATGTATGTTTTAAATTTATTTGTATTTTTTTACATGATTCCCAATTATTATATATATGATTTCTAGTATTTTTACAGGCTTTAAATTTTTACTTCAGTGTTGTAATTAGCTATTTATTTAATTGCATATTTGAAACAGTTTTGTTACGTCACATCATTAATTACAGTTTCTTAAAGATCATAGGCGCATTCGACTTTAAGTGGCGCTGCACAGAATGGTCAAAATGGCTCTCGCGGAACTTTGCTGTCATACACTGACCATTCTATGCAGCGCCACTTAAAGTCGAACGCGCCTCCTGCGGTCCATCAAGCCCCTCCCATAATATCTGTCATCACTCAAATTAATGCACGGCTCAGATTAACTGTATAGCATGTGTGTAACACTCCAATACAATTATAAAGCAATTATTTAATCACTAATAAATATTTCAATGAGTAAAACTGTGTCTATATGTATTATAGACTAAACAACAGTGTTATCTTATTTTCATTTTTTTATTTATTATTATTTTAAATTATTGTCCCTGGATCAGTAGGGTACTCTTATAATAAAGTAGCAGTGGCTGTAAAAGTATCAATTTTGCTTAATAGGATGCGATCTAATCCTGTTTACATGAAATAAACCTGCTCCTGAGCAGGTTTACGTTTACGGACCTGTTGCTATGACAGCAACTCCGGGATGAGCTTCGAAGAACCAAATGATCCAAGATCAAGCGAAATCAGCAACAATCAAATTCAACTAACCGAGTTAGCGACGTACGAAGAACCTGGATTCTCACCGACCCCAATGTATAATACTAAATAATAATTAGAAACAGGAAGTCCACTTTAAGATACGCTTTGACTCGTCCAAACACGCATGACCGTCTCGCAGTAGTCTGTCGTAAGGTCTTCCAGCAGTAGCGGGCGCTGTGGGGCTGCTGGTGTATTGGTTTGTCGCCGAAGGAGTGTGTCAGTCTTCACTCTTGTTTTTGTGTGAGTTCAGTTGTAGCGTTTGAGAGTCTTTGGATGTGTCCTGTCCTCACCCACACAACGGACCTGTCTGCTGCTCAGTATCCGGTCACGTCAGTCACACTGACACCGATTGTGGGCCGCTTTTCTCTCTTATTTTCATTAGCGGAGCTGGACCCGCACACCAGGACCCAGTCCAGCCCGGTTCGGATCGGTTCGGTGGAGGGGACACAGCGGAGATTTAAACGACAGAGTCCGACCAACCAGAGATGGAGAGACGCAGATTGATGTGAACGGAACCAGCGCTATGGAGATCCATCCACTGTAAGAGCTGTGTGTGTGAGAGAGTGAGGCATGCTTGTGCTCACACTACTGTAATGTCAATACTGAGTAAATCGTTTCAACCATGAGATCACGTGACAGCTCTCTGTCTTTGTCCACACACCTCCAACACTCTTTATGTCACATGTTTGGGAACTGATGTCAGATTGGACTACTGCCATATGGTCACTTCATGTGTAATGGTACTATGGTATGTGATGATGATGATGTACCACTGTGTGTGTGTGTGTGTGTGTGTGTGCGTGCGTGCGTACGTTGTGTGTGTGTTTCATACGTTGTGTGTGTGTTTCAGATGCACTAAGCTTTACCATCATAAAGCTGTGGAGCTGAAGGATGATGTGTGTGAGAAACAGAGTGCCGTCACCATCAACCCACGTCACATGAGGAAAGCTTTCAGGATCATGAATGAGCTCCGCAGGTGTGTGTGAGATGCTGGTGGAAATCATGCATTTGTGGAAGACAGAAGTTTGCAGAAAGACAGCCTCGCTCACTGCCAGCATTCACATTTATTGTAATAAAAAAGATGCAATGAAAGTGAATGATGACTGAGGTTAACTATTCTGTCTAACGCCATTTGGTGATCTACAGAAAAAGAAAGTCAAAGAATTTTGAAATGACACGAGGATGAGTAAACAAAGACATTTTCATTTTTGGGTAACATGCTCTTTGAGTTTATGTGTATTCAAATGTTAATTTAGAGTTATAATAATTCAGTGGCCACAGAACGTATTTGGATGCTTGAACCTCATTTAAAAACAGATAAAATACCTTGCATTTTATAGCAAAATATCAAACCACAGACCACACATGGCATTTATTTACAATATACGTAACTTTGTCTTTTTTAAGATTTTTTTATTTTATTATGAATAAATAAATAAATAAATAATTGTATTCAACAAAATTGGATTAAGTTAATCAAAAGTAACCAAATATATTTATTTCAAATATTATTATATTTTACGTTCTATTTATCAAAGAATCCTGAACAAATGTATCAGTTTCCACAAAATTTTAAGCAGCGCAATTGTCTTCATCATTAATAATAATAAGTCATGTGTCTCTTGAGCACCAAATCAGCATGTTAGACTGATTTCTGAAAGATCATGTGACACTGGAGTAATAGCTGCTGAAAATTCAGCTTTGAGGTCAGAGGAATAAATTACATTTTATAGTTATTATTTATTAATATATTAAAATGTTAAACAGTTATTTTAAATCGTATTAATATTTTACGGCGAATGGGGCCTACGTGTAATTGGGGGGGCTAGTGGGACAGCCCAAAAGTGTGGGTTGAGTGTGGGCTGGCCCACACAAAGCAGAGTGGGCCCTAATGAGGCCAATTGTAGGCCCATAACATGATGTGTATAGGCCAATTCACACCGCACAGACAAATGCCAACAAACTTGAACAAACAAGTTGGCCGTTGGATTTAGAATTTTATGAAAAATAACTGTCATGTTCACACTGCACCAACAGACAACTCTCACTGACTGGGTAGAAAATGGATGATCCTATATCTATTAGCATGTTCAGTTTGGTGAAAACAAACTCCAACCAATGCCAACAGGGGTAGCACACTGATCCAACAAACTCCAACAGACTACTTTGTTGGTGTTTGTCTGTGCGGTTGGTGAATTGGCCTTAAGTCCACACTGTGGGCTGGGGGTGGACACAGTGGGGCAAGTGTGGGCATTAGGATTTATTTGTTATTTTAAAGTTTATTTATATTTGACAATATTTCTGTTTTTAGAATCTTACCCCAAATTTTCAAGCTAAATATTTCATAAACGTATTGAGTTTCAAAATATAAAACAGCTGGTCAAAATAAAGACAAACCAGTGGATGGTCAGATTAGGGCGATTGACTGGCTGGTCATCCTGTCAGAGTCACTGCAATGTAGTAATTATCTAGGAATAATGCCTTACACACATGTGTATCTTATGTTGGATACATAATTTATGAAAAATCCACTAAAATCAATCACCTTGACACCAGCTGATTAAAAATCATTGAAAAATCGCTCAGAAAAAGTGAAGTTAGTTCTGTGATCTTCCTGTATTTGCAGATGCTGCAGTGTATGGCATTTGTAATGTCTAATGCAGTGTCATTTAGACATTTAGTCCAAATAGTTTTTTGTGGCTAAATAGTTTTTTGTGTAAGAATTGATCTGTGTGCATGTATGAAATCTTCCCCTCTCTGCAGTCATAGTGTGTTGTGTGATGTCACCATCATTGCGGAGGATGTGGAGATAGCTGCTCATCGAGTCGTTTTAGCTGCGGGGTGTCCGTACTTCCACGCTATGTTTACAGGTGAGAACACACTCACACATATTCACAACAGTGGAGAGTCACATCAGGGCAGTCAATCTGCTGCTGGGCTATAGTTATAATAGTTCTAGAATAGGAATAAGAAAAAAAAAACTTATACATATGCATATCTTATGTTTGAGTGTGTGATCGCATAAAACATTAGAAGTCAAATAAGATCTCATTGTGAGAAATTGAAATGAGTCACTCAGAATTTGTACTCTTCCCAATGTTATTTTCTGAGGCTTATAAATAAATGTTTCACACTGTGAATGGAGATTATAATGTTTAGTATCCACTAACACAAAACACCAGTATATTTTATTTTTATAAAATATTATATATACATATATTATGTAATATACATATTTATATATTTTGTGAATATTTGTGATTGTAGGAGAGATGACTGAGAGCCGTCAGAAGAAGGTTCGAATCAAAGAGATTGACGGCTGGACTCTGGGAATGCTGATCGACTATGTTTACACTGCTGAGATCCAAGTGACCGAGGAGAATGTGCAGGTAACTGTGTGTGGGGGTGACTGGAGCGCCACATTTGTTTTTGTAAAATATGACCTTACAAAAACTCAGTTGACTGAATTTGTATTATTTTATGTATTACTTTTATTACTCTCAGAGGACAGAAAATCACATCAAAGTGATGTGTGGGTGGGTGTCAGTAGCTTATGTGTCTTTTCTGCACAGTGGACAGACGGAGAGTGTTAAAATGAGGCCTAATTGTTTGGGAGGATCAAATCAAATCAAATCATTTTATTGTCACATCACCACAGCACAAGTGCCTTGGTGAGTGAAATTTTAAGAGCGTGCTCCAGACAGTGCAAAACAACAATTTACATATGGACAGTACATATTTACAGACTGTACAGAAGACAATGTGCAAAATACATACATATACTCAGTACACATAGTGTACTGAGAGGAACTCGAATCCAAACTTTTCTGCAAGGCTCAGCAATAAGAATGACCCTGATAATACCATAACCTGCTAGGTCCATCATTAATCAGTCCCTGCAGGATTCAATTGGCGAATTTATTGCAAAATCAAGAAAACTCAATTTTCGCAAGATCGCATTTTCGTAAAATGAAGATTTTGGGTTTAGACTGTACTGATTCATCGAATGCATTGTCAGTCAAAGAAAGGTTGTTTCTTAGTTTGAAAAATGAACAGCCTTGCTTTCATCATGACCGATTTACAAGAGCTACATCGACAAACAACCACTGCGAAAAATTTAAAATGACACCGCTATACACAGCGCAGACATTTATCTGTCGGCCGGGCCGAGGGCTGCTCGATCACACGACACCGTATACACAGTGCTGGATTCTGGGAAGAAGAAAGTAGTCGAATTTGCTACAGAATCAATAAATATCTCTGTCAGATCTTGTGAGAAGCATTCAATTCATGCAGAATTCTGTTAAAGCTACAGATTTCTGAAAAACGCCACTGATGGGAAACCAGGAAAACATTGTTCAATAAACACAAATTCCACCATTCACCATGAATTTACCATAACTACAGGAACAACTTGTGGCAGAAATGGTCTAATGTCTTAAAGTGTTTTTAAATGCTGCACAACTTTTCCCAGCTTTTCAAAGCTTAAGTTAATCAAAATTTGAAAGTAATTTTTATGTGATGACTATTTTGTTCATCCTTCATGTGATAAAAAAACTTTATAAATGTAGGAAAGCAAGACACTTATAAAAAAAAAAAAAAAAAAAATGCTACTATACAGCTGCAGAGACTTCTAGGCTTATTAGCCATTTCCAATTTTTCCACTGTCCATTTTTAAAATCAAATTATATTTAGACATTATGAATGACAGTAATAAAAGTACATTTTATCTGCATCTCTCAACTGCCCAGACAAGTACATCTGTAAGGCGCTCAAAGATCAAACATCTTGTAATCTGATAAATCATCTCAGAAGCAGTTTTACATGCATTCTAATAAATGTCTATTTGACATCTGACAGGAAAAGTCAAGAGACATGTAGATTTGCAAACACCCTAAAAATAAATCTCCGATGTACATGTGCGATTAAGGTGAGTGCACTGTTGTGTTGGTGCCACATTCTGTAGAACTTAATGGTACTGCTGTTCTCAAATGGAGTGCTATGATGGTTCTTGAAGTCAGAAAAGTTATAACAATGTTAGAATAATGTTGTCCATGGTAGTTTCACTGCAAAACAATAAGAAAAGCTGCAGAAATCAGTAATTTTAGGCCGCAAAATCAGAAACTTGAAATCCTAGGGACTGATTACTGTTTGTCAGGTTTGCATGTGCATTAAGCATCTCTCATATAGTAAATAAAGGTGAAAAGAGTGAGTGGTGTATACAGGACATTTCTTGCATTAAAAAACAGCCAGATGAAGTGTAACGTAACTTTTACCTTATGCAACATTTAGGACGTGAAATCTTAAAAAAAACAGTGAGACACAATCCAAAGACATTTAACTTGTCCAATTATTGGTGGGCTTATATACTGAAATGACACGGTTAACCAGTAGAAATTTGTCAACTGGCAGAGATGTATGTGTTACATTACATGGTGTTGTGCTACATGGTCACAAAACTCACCTGGCGGTATTTAAGGATTGCAGTTGAAAAAAAAGTGCTTTTAAGTCATTGAAGCTAGTGCTGTCAAAAGATTAATCACGATTAATCACATCCAAAATTAAGGTTTTTGTTTAGATATGTGTACTGTCACTGTGTATATTTATTATGCATGTATAAATATGCACACAAACAGTTTATATTTTGAAAATATTTACATGTATTTACATGCATATATTTATATTCATATAATTCATATTATATTTAATATATAAACATTACATGTTGTTCATAAATATATATACATGCATAGGTGTGTATTCATATATACACAATAAATATACAAAGTGCACACACATATACTATTATACTACATATACTATACTATACTATACAAAACATTTATTTTGGATGTGATTAATTGCGATTAATCGTTTGACAGCACTAGCTGAAACGCAATCAGCAGCGAAAGAAAACTAATTTCGCTATATGCACGCACTGTCTGAGATTGTTTCTGAACACTGTCAGAGAGCATGTGAAGATGGTGTTCATAGAGTTACTTTTGTCGCTTTGGGTTTGGACTGTTACACACACACCTGTGTGTCAAAATGCCCATCTTTGCAAGTATGCACAGTAATTTAGGTCTTAAGTGAAAGTAAACAGCTGAGAAAGAAACCACGTAACGGTATATTGGATCCGGCAGCTCAAGTGACAGCAGTCTAATATTCCTGCTTTGCTCATTCATGTTAATCAAACAACAAAAGAGAGAAAATCATCTCTCACTGCTCTTGACTAAATCAGTTTTGTAACTTTAATAAGAAAAGAAGAAATTAATATTTAATTTACACAGTGAAGAATATTCAGTGTGTTTTTATAATGCTTGATTACGTTATACAATGTATGTAGCATTTCTTATTTGTTCTGCTGTATTTTTTCCCATTGCTTGTAATTAGTTTCTTATTTGATTTAATCGCTGGCTGTTTGTTTATTAATAAATGTTTATCTTTTTTTGGTAACTATTTCTAAGTATTTTTTTTGTGATTTTGTGAATTGTTTATGGTATCAAAATTTTGATATCCTAAAGAACTTATTTAAAGCAAAATAACTATCATGATACATATATATATATATATAAACTTGTTAGGTAACTGAAAATTAATCATATCGTGATATAAGATGTTGGACTACCCACCCAATGTCCAATATAGGTACTAATGTAACACTACCAGTGTTTGTAAATCCAAATTAACAACATTTGCATTTATGTAATGTGACATTTATTGAAAAAAACATCATATATAAAAATGGTTATTGAACATTCGTTAATTCTTTTGCAAAGGTTTTTGCTCATTAATATATATTGTTATGGTAAAATTAAAGACAAAATGAAAACAGATTTTTACTTTCTTTGTGAGAGCCATTTTACATTCTCAGTGCAATGGAATGATGTGTGTGTGTGTGTGTGTGATTTGTGTGTTAGTGACTATTGAGTGTTCACATTACACTATAACTAATGCGATGTTGTCTGCGTTTCTGACTATCTGTGTGAATGCAGTCAGATATGTATGCTAATCTGCCTATTAGAGTTGTTTCTTTATCCAATTTCTTCAGGAATTTAAATGTAGGCAGTTTTTACAAGCAGATGCTGCGCAATGTTGTTGCATCTTGAAACTCATTGCTTTTTATTGTGAATGACAACATACAGACCTTTCCAAGATGGCGGATGCGTTGACGTGTCTGGAGCAGTCGAATGTGGCATCTACCTATACATATACTTATGATTGCAGTTATCATATCTCAAAATGTTCTGTAACTTGTTTACACCTGTATTTCATGCTGATGATTTGTGATTGAATCGCAGGTATAACAGATATTTAACTTTCTCTGGGTGTTTATAGGTGTTTGAAGCAGTCATCGCTTGGGTCACGCATGATAAAGATGTGCGTCAGGAACACATGGCTCATTTGATGGAACATGTTCGCTTGCCTCTTCTTTCCAGAGAATACCTCGTACAGGTATATGTGCATGCATGAGTAATGCATTAGTGTATATTTGCTTTGATGTTCTTTAATTGTAATTTCATTTTATGTGTGTGTGTATTCAGAGGGTTGAGGAGGAAACTTTAGTGAAGAACAGCAGTGCCTGTAAAGACTACCTAATTGAAGCCATGAAGTACCACCTGCTGCCGACCGAGCAGCGCTCCTTGATGAAGACCATCCGCACCAGAGCGAGAACACCCATCAGCTACCCAAAGGTTTGTCTTGATTATTATTTTTATTTCATTTTTTTGACATTTTCATTAGCTGTAAAGAGCAGGAAGTCATTGGATGGAGATCGGGGAACATAATGTAAGCCGGACTCAAACTCTTGTCACATATCTGAGCATCTTGGCTCAACTTATAATGGTTGCAAATCTGTAGTCCATTTCTCTGATGTGTTTTGTGGACATTTTAGTCCTAATGCTTTTTATTAAATGAAGCATTTGAAATGTTATTTGGTTTCAAGAAAATGAATGTCATATGCCATAATATCAATATGGTATGTACAAATGTCATTAAAATATTGATACATATTCTAAATTAGATGTTTATACAAATAGAGCTTAAACCTACATCAAAAAGAAAATTAGATTTGACCGATATTTATTAAATAAATCTGCCTGTAAAAACTCAATTGAAAACTCTAGGTCTTTTTTTAACAGGGGCCGGTTGCACCGTAAAAGCTGGGTGTAAGCCAGGCTTTGCAACATCCAGCTTTACGATAAATATTTCACCTGTTGCACCAACTAAAACTACAATCAGGCGCATTCTCCCGCTGTTATAGATATAGCGGAGACGACGTTCACGCGGCAATGGCTACAACTACTAATATATAGAACTGAATTGCTCAAGACATCATAACAAGTGAAGCCACCGCGCCATGATTTCATTGAGTAAACATTTTCTAACAAGTCCGCATTATAGTCTCCCTGCATGTTCCCATGACAGATTTCTTCAAACAAACATTAAAAAATATAATTAATGCATTAAAGCTTCTCTCTAGTTATTTTTTTCTAGCCGACTATCGAGGTTATATGTACAATGAATGTCTTTCCTGAGGTAGCCAAATGTGACTTTACGTGACATTGTGTGTTTACTGACTTCTTTCTGTGGCTGGAAAACCACATTTATGGTTTGTATTTTGTGATAAAACTGACAGAATTTGAAAGCTGATACTTCTATTTCTGATTAAAAGC
Source organism: Gymnocypris eckloni scoliostomus (assembly GCA_027564155.1). Lineage (NCBI taxonomy): Eukaryota > Metazoa > Chordata > Actinopteri > Cypriniformes > Cyprinidae > Gymnocypris > Gymnocypris eckloni. Next base: position 5,086,682 of record CM050416.1, on the reverse strand, counting down.
AACAATGCACAAAATGTACTGCGATTATTGAATGGCATGCGCGCTACAAATAATGAATGGAATTAAAGACGTGGAATATGTCCAAGTATACTGTCCTTCCAAGCAAGATGTGGAAATGTAGGCTACATTTCTTTTAAAAATCCTAAATCATATGTAATATTTTACTGCATAATTACAAGCTGTACATACAGTGGGGCAAAAAAGTATTTAGTCAGCCACCAATTGTGCAAGTTCTCCCACTTAAAAAGATGAGAGAGGCCTGTAATTAATTTTCATCATAGGTATACCTCAAATATGAGAGACAAAATATGAAAAAAAAATCCAGAAAATCACATTGTAGGATTTTTAAAGAATTTATTTGCAAATTATGGTGGAAAATAAGTATTTGGTCACCTACAAACAAGCAAGATTGCTGGCTCTCACAGACCTGTAACTACTTCTTTAAGAGGCTCCTCTGTCCTCCACTCGTTACCTGTATTAATGGCATCTGTTTGAACTCGTTATCAGTATAAAAGACACCTGTCCACAACCTCAAACAGTCACACTCCAAACTCCACTATGGCCAAGACCAAAGAGCTGTCAAAGGACACCAGAAACAAAATTGTAGACCTGCACCAGGCTGGGAAGACTGAATCTGCAATAGGTAAGCAGCTTGGTGTGAAGAAATCAACTGTGGGAGCAATTATTAGAAAATGGAAGACATACAAGACCACTGATAATCTCCTCGATCTGGGGCTCCACGCAGAGATCTCACCCCTGGGTATATGTCAAAATGATCACAAGAACTGTGAGCAAAATTTAATCCCAGAACCACAGGGGGGACCTAGTGAATGACCTGCAGAGAGCTGGGACCAAAGTAACAAAGGCTACCATCAGTAACACACTGCGCCCGCCAGGGACTCAAATCCTGCAGTGCCAGGCGTGTCCCCTGCTTAAGCCAGTACATGACCAGGCCCGTCTGAAGTTTGCTAGAGACATTTGGATGATCCAGAAGAGGATTGGGAGAATGTCATATGGTCAGATGAAACCAAAATAGAACTTTTGGTAAAACTCGTCGTGTTTGGAGGAGAAAGAATGCTGAGTTGCATCCAAAGAACACCATTCCTACTGTGAAGCATGGGGTGGAAACATCATGCTTTGGGGCTGTTTTTCTGCAAAGGGACCAGGACGACTGATCTGTGTAAAGGAAAGAATGAATGGGGCCATGTATCATGAGATTTTGAGTGAAAACCTCCTTCCATCAGCAAGGGCATTGAAGATGAAACGTGGCTGGGTCTTTCAGCATGACAATGATCCCAAACACACCGCCCGGGCAACGAAGGAGTGGCTTCGTAAGAAGCATTTCAAGGTCCTGGAGTGGCCTAGTAGTCTCCAGAGATCTCAACCCCATAGAAAATCTTTGGAGGAGTTGAAAGTCTGTGTTGCCCAGCGACAGCCCCAAAACATCACTGCTCTAGAGGAGATCTGCATGGAGGAATGGGCCAAAATACCAGCAACAGTGTGTGAAAACCTTGTGAAGACTTACAGAAAACGTTTGACGTCTGTCATTGCCAACAAAAGGTATATAACAAAGTATTGAGATGAAATTTTGTTATTGACCAAATACTTATTTTCCACCATAATTTGCAAATAAATTCTTTAAAAATCCTACAATGTGATTTTCTGGATTTTTTTTCTTATTTTGTCTCTCATAGTTGAGGTATACCTATGATGAAAATTACAGGCCTCTCTCATCTTTTTAAGTGGGAGAACTTGCACAATTGGTGGCTGACTAAATACTTTTTTGCCCCACTGTAAATATTTGTATTAGTTCAATTACTGTCGAGTTCAATTACAGAGACTGTCGACAGATATTGCATATCCTGTCCGAAAAGACCATAAACATTACAGTTCACGTCTGCAGTAATAATTAACTAACAGACATGAATCCTTAAAAAATAATAACAGAGCAAATCATGAGTTTTCACTTTACACCTACCTCTGACTACGCGTAAGATTTAGTGTCAGACGTAGCACTATGCTGAGATGGTGCAACAGGTATAAATTCTATGCACGACCTAATGTGCATTTTACGTCCAGGCTAGTCTTACGACCGGGTGTACGTTCGCCTGGTGCAACCGGCCTCAGGGGATCAGGGCCTACTAGGGGTCCTCGGCAAACAACTAAAAATCTGTATAGATATTTATTTGTATTCACCCATTCAACAACTCTTTTTTTTTCTATTTTGAAGAACTAGGATGTCTGGAAAACTTTGAAAAGTCTTGTAAATGTATAACAAATGTATAATATCTTGAGGTCAGAAAGGTTGAGTGACTCTTCTAGAGGGTTTTGATATGGACTATTTTCTTGTGTGTATTACAGGTCACTTTAATTAAAATGAAGACTGAAATTTGTAAAAAATAATATATTAATGCAATTATAATGAAGCCTGAAATTAGTAAAATAAAAATCTAATTCAAAACTGTAAGAAAATTATTAAAGTATATACAATTACACAGCTCCCCAAAAAGGGCAAAACTATTATAGTAAAAAACCATGTATGCAAAGAGTATGTTTTTAAGAACTTGGAACATGTTTTTAACACATTAACAAAATAATTAATAACTAGATAAACAAATAGTTTGAGAAGCAGTGTCCTAGAGGGGTTTTATTGCAGTCTTTTCTTGTGTGTGTTAAAGGTGCAATTAAAATGAAAATATTAAAATAAAATAAAACATAGATATAATTTGAAATATAATGGCATATAAATTATTCTAAAATTACATGGCTCCCCAAAAAGTGCATACAGTTTATGAATTTATAATGTTTACAATTTAGCAATTTAGATATACTACATTATTTTTACTTGATGGACAACACATGGCATTTTGTACAGATATTATATTTAAACTTTTACTAAAAAATTTAACATTTAGTAATGTTACAAAAAAAACCATTGAGTATGTTTCTAAGAATGTGGCACATGTTTTAAACCCAGTAACAAAATAATTAAAACTAGATACATTTCGAGAAGCCATGTTCTTTTGATTGGAGTCTTTTCTCATGTGTGTTAAAGGTGATGATGGTGGTGGGGGGACAGGCCCCTAAAGCCATCCGCAGTGTGGAGTGCTATGATTTCGAGGAGGGGAGATGGTTCCAAGTGGCAGAATTACCCTCCAGACGATGTCGAGCAGGTGAGCTGCACGCTCATATCATTGACAATGACTGGCAAAATGATTCACCCTGGTCTCACATTCAACAGCTCTGCATGCTAGAACAAAACTGAAAATAATGATGGAGACTCTTGGATGCGTTGATTGTTATCACAGCAGATTCGTCAGCAGATGTGTATACTGCTAAAAACGTGCCGCTGTTTAATTTACCCTGGTGATGAAAATTATGTTTAGTGAAATTGCACGTTTAAATTGACCTTTATTGTCTTTACATCACAAAAGTTTATATATTTTCCACAGGCTTTTATGTGGCATGAATATTTTATACAGAAAACATGAATTGGGGCGGAACTATTGGGTTTAAATATTTGTATACTGTAATTCTTGACTACTTATTGTCCAAGAAAAATGGATATAGTTCTTTGAACATGACGTTTGGTGACAACATACACTACTATTCAAAGGTTTGGGGTCAAGTTTTTGGTCACACTTTATTTTAAGATCCAATTCTTGCTATTGACAAAGCATTTACTACAACTTTTGCCTCGAACTCTAATTTGCTGCTTATTAATAGTAATGTAGTTGTTAAGTTTAGGTATTGGGCAAAGTACTAATAAACAGCAAGTATATTAATAATAGGCCTGCTATTAAGTGATTAGTTAGTGTAAATTGGTCCCTATACTAAAGTGTTACTGGTTAATAATTTTATTCATCAAGAATCTATTAAATTGAACAGAAGTGACATATAATCTAGAATGTTACAGAAGTTTTCTGTTTCAAATAAATGCTGTTCTTCAAATTTTCTGTTGTTTAAAAATAACAAAGTTTCAGTTTAAATATTGCTAAAGCGATTTTGAAGGATCATGTGACACTGAAGACTGGAGTAATGATGCTGAAAATTCAGCTTTACCATTGCAGGAATAAATTAAATATATTAACATAAATTTGAAATTAAGTTATTTAATTGCAATAATATTTTACAGATGTACTTTATTTCTGATCAAATAAACATTACACAACATTACAAATATATGTTTGAACAGTACTGTATATTCTGAAAAAATGTAAAATCAATAATGAAATGCAAAATAATTTTAATTTATAAATATGTAAGCTCATAACATTTAAAAGACATGTGACAACTTGCCTCAATGAAAATGTAATCGACTCATTTACCCAACAGCTGTTACAAAAAATAGATTATTAGATTTTTAATATTGGAGGCTAGAAACATGGTTCACTTTTTTTTCTTTTTTAGGTGTGGTGTACATGGGTGGTGTTGTGTATGCTGTCGGGGGTTTTAACGGGTCATTACGAGTGAGGACGGTGGACGCATATGACCCAGTAAAAGACGAGTGGTGTTGTGTCAGCAGCATGCAGGACCGGAGGTCAACTCTTGGCTCCGCTTTCCTCAATGGACTGCTTTATGCTGTTGGGGGCTTTGATGGCAGCACAGGTAATATATTGCATTATCTTGCATATTGTTTATGTGGAAACGTGCATAGCTGTCATGTTGGTTATGGTAACAATGCTCATTATTATGAAGATACTAATGAAACCTGGAATGAGGTACATGTACTGTATTCTTACATCTGTGACCATTATGATGATGTCGGTTTGCAGGTTTAGCTACTATAGAGGCATATAACTCTAAGGCCAATGAGTGGTTCCACATGAGTCCCATGAACACACGACGTAGCAGTGTTGGAGTTGGCGTTGTTGGAGGTTAGTGACTGCCAAGAAGCCAATCGCCGTCTGTATATGTACAACCAAAGCCAATAGACAAGCGTGGCTGTTCTGCTTTTGTTTGGCATTTGATATTGATGAATTTTGAGTTTAAAAAGGGCCTAAACAAAGCGTCTTCGACCTTATCAGACCCCATTATATACTGCACAGATTTTGTAATAACGACAATATTGCCATATTAGTGTATTTGCATATTTTGTTTTGATGCTGCTTAGTGCTTACATGGTAAAGCTATTAAAATAAGATGGATAATTATGTAATAAAAATCATTATTATTAACCATTTTATTCAACAAGGTTGCATTACATTGATTAAAAGTGAACAAATTTACATTTAATCATTTAGCAGACGCTTTTATCCAAAGCGACTTACAAATGAGGACTATAGAAGCAATCAGACCTACAAAAGACAACAAAATGTAAGTGCTGTGACAAGTCCTGGTTAGTCTAACACAATACACATAGCAAGGTTTATTTGTTTTTATAATAAATAAAGAGAATAACAAGTAGATGGAATAGAAATAGAATAATGAAGAGCTAGTGTTAGAGTGCAAATTATTATTATTTTTTTATATAAAAAATAGAGCATGTTACTGTTAGAGGGTCAAGTTTTTTAATAAATGAGTAGATAAAATAGAAATAGAATAGAGAGTGTTAGTATTAAAGGGTAATGTTTTTAATAAATAAAGAGAAAACAAGTGGGTAGAACAGAAATAGAATTGAGGGCAAGTGCTAATGGGTCAAACAATCTTATAAATGCTGTTCTTTTAAACTCTTCTTTCAACAAAGAATCCTAACAAAAAATGTATCAGAGTTTCCACAAAAATATTAGACAGTGCAACTGTTTTAAAAAAATTTAATGGCTGCTGAAAATTCAACTTTGTCATCACAAGAATAAATTACATATTAGAATATATTTTATACAATTTCGCAATATTATCATTTTTAGTGTATTTGGTCAAATAACTCTCCCTTTGAGAGTAAAATGTAAAACATTAAAATCAAAATTTTAGCTTTAGGTATACATTATTATTATTATTTAAAATATATAATTATACTTGATACATTTTAATTTGGAATTGAAAATCAAGCATTACCTGAACTTTAGCTTGATAATTTTAGCTTTGGTTGAAGTTATCTTAATATTTTTTTTAAATGCATTTTTATATATTTTCCGTTTGTGCATATTTATTTTTTCAAACATTTTTGTGTGATTATCGAACAGCTGATTTCAACTGATAAAAAACATTTCAAACTCTGTTTTTTAGGTCTGCTTTATGCAGTCGGAGGGTATGACGGAGCAACTCGTCAGTGTTTGAGTACAGTTGAGGCCTATAACCCTAACACCAATGAATGGTCTTATGCAGCAGAGATGGGAACCCGCCGTAGTGGTGCAGGTAACACGCACACACACACACACAAAATACATTCATGTATGCTGGCAATGTATGTCTGTGTAAACCACAAATGTTTGTGTTGGACAGGTGTGGGTGTGTTAAAAAGTCTCCTGTATGCAGTAGGGGGGCATGACGGCCCCTTGGTTAGAAAGAGCTGTGAGGTTTATGACCCTGCCACTAACACGTGGACACAAGTGGCTGATATGAATATGTGCCGAAGGAACGCAGGTGAGTTTGTCAGATCTTTGCTGAACAGCACAGTGTGTCACTCTGCCAGCTGACACACACACACACACAAAAAAATTCTAGCTGTGATGGTATAATCAAATTCGTCTGTTTCAGGTGTGTGTGCTGTAAATAACCTGCTATATGTGATTGGTGGCGATGATGGCTCATGCAACCTGGCTTCAGTGGAGTTCTACAATCCAAACACTGATAAATGGGCTCTGCTGCCCACCTGCATGAGCACAGGACGCAGCTACGCAGGTCAGAGAAAGAGGCTATGTTCAAAATGGCAAACCACTACTTTTTGTGGTATATTTTTTGTGTACTATTTATTGAAAAGTTCATTTTTCTGTAATGTATTTTAAGTATTATTGTTTCCACAAAACAAAATTTAGCAGCACAACTGTTTTTAATGTTAATAATAATAAGAAATATATGTTGATCACACAATCAGTATATTAGAATGATTTCTAAAGGATCATGTGACACTATAAACTGGAGTAATTGCTGCACAGGAATAAATTACTTTAAAAAAAAAAACATTTAAATGGAAAAAAAATAGTTATTTTAAAGTGTACAATTATGTCACAATATTACTGTTTTTACTATATTTTTGATCAAATAAATGCAGCTTTGGTGAGCATAAGAAACATATTTACAAACAAATATATATAAAAAAAACTACCAACAACACTTTTGAGCAGTTATGTAATGTAATACCTAAATGTCCTTCAGTGCTTTCCAAATGTGCCAATATGTCCCACAATGCAATGTGTTCTACTTCATCTTCTGTTTCTTTTCACTGTATTGTTTTTTTATTTAATAGCAAGGTTATTATTTGACTAATTATTTGATTTGACAGTGAAATATTAAAACATCTATAGATTTTTTTGTAATTATTATTTAGAAAAACACAAACAGAAATCTGTTGTACTACACAGTGCACTTTTTGTTTGGGAAATTGTTTCAATATATATTTGCCTGGAGATATCATTAAAATGTTTATAGATCATGATTGTATTTGCGATTTGATAGACTGACCAATTAATGCATAGCAGTAATATGATTTAAATCATCAAATACAGTGTTTCTGTTATATTTGAGCATTACGATTTTGTTATGTATGGATGCAAAATAAAATATGCAGTAATATAATAAAAAAATTTAATTATAGTTTTATAGTGAGTCACACTCAAATTGCAAAAAACCTGACTTCAAACTTATTTTGACTTTGCCTTCAAATTACTCGTCAACTTATCTTTTTACTTGTCTTAAACTCTGATTTAGGATTGGAAAGACTTGGGCTCTCTTATATAAAGGGGGAATGCAATTAATATAATGATATAATATTAAAATATAATGTATTAAAAAGTACTTTCATTGTGCATACATCTGCAAATAAAAAAAAAACAGCAGAAGAGATGTTTTAACATTGTTTATTACTAGTCACATTAATCAACGAGTCATAAAACATTTTTATAAACCGTTTTAGTGAACTGTTTAGAATATCACCCGTTCATCAGTTATGAATAAGTTAACATTCACCTTCTAAGAGCAGAATCATAGAGTGCTTAATTAAATGTATTTTATGGAATGGGTCAAATATTAACAGAAAAATACAAAACAAAGCATACAGTGGGAACGAGCTCCATCTAGTGGTTGTGTAGTTTTGTGGAATTTGTACCAAAAAAGAACACAAATGTTCAATCATGACAGATTTGTATATCAGCCAAGCTAACATTTGGCAATTTTACAGGTGTAACTGTCATTGATAAGCCTCTCTGAGAAGCTGTGGAGTTATTGAACACTAGAGCTGAAGCTGACGTACAGCAGAGGATTCGCTCACACTGAAGCTCTTACCACGGCTGAGGCTTCATCCTGGAACTGCTTCACCATGGACATGGCCTGGAGAATACTGCTCTCGCTCTCTCTCTCTCTCTCTCACACACACACACATACACACACAAACATCCACACACTCATTCAGATACGTAACTACAAGCATTCACACACTACAGTCTCTAGTATATCCACTTACACACTCTATATCTCTCTTTTCTTTCTGTTTCTCTTGCTTGAGAGTAGTCAATGATGACGTTTATTGCACTTTGAGGAGCACTGACGAAGCAGAATCGAAACACTCTGATAAAAGACTGGTGCAAATATTCGGCCAGTGCATCTGTGACGTGTACAAAGCGTTCCTGCGTTTGCGCCGAGGGGATGGCCAGTGATTTTTGCTGCTTGATCTTTTGATCTGAAGGAGCCTCTTGATGGTTTTTGCTTATTCGAATAAAGTTTGAGGGAAAATGTGTCTAGTTTAGGACCAGCACTTTGTTGCCTCTTGGAAGGTTGTTTATGAAGTCACTGGACTCCATCTTTATTATGAAGATTGGATGACGATGATGCGAATCTCGTTTTATGGTTAGACTTGAACCTTTGTTTGCTTATATGCGAGAAGGGTCTCTGTTGAAGACGAACAAACTTTTACATTTTGCAATTTGTTTGCCAAACAACATTTGAAGTCTTAAAGTTTAAACTGTCTGTTGTTGTTTCTTTTTCTTTTAATATTCTCTGGCTTTTTTCTTGTGGTCTGATCATTGGAGAATTGCGATCGTTGACATTTGAAACGTTAACATGAATGCTTCGGCATGCACGATACTGTGGACTGATGCTGGTTGCTTGGGTATTAAACCGCTTTGCATGGTTCTTAATACTGATGTTTGTGTGCCATCTTTAAACTACTGCTGTACTAACTAAACAACGTGATGTGCTCTCTGTACTAGCGGTATTGAACACTGAAGAGGTATAAAGGTACTACTTCTTATCAAAATCTTTCTTTTCTCTCTTTCCTCTCTTTCACTCTATTTTTGTTCTCTTCCTCTTCAATCTTTTTGTTCTGTCTTTGTTTTCTGTAACTTTAATGGCTTTCTCTGTTCTGTTCTGCTCTTGCTGTTTAGTATTTAACTCTCTTTAACTACTGTCACCGAGCCTATTAACGAATATTTATATACAACAGTGTATTATTAATTGTCAGTCAAGAGGAATGTTGTGTTCTTGAAGTTTCATAACTTGTTTTATATCATTAATAATAAACATGCTTCTTGTAAATCACGCCTAATGTTAAGATTCTGTGTGTGTATGTCGGAGAGAGTCTGTTTGCATGAAGCACAATACAATATAATATTGTGAGAGTAATGTGTGAAATAGCTTCTTTTTATATATATATAGAACTTGATAAGTTATGCATGTATTTTGTATTAAATAATGCAGAGGAAATGAGAGCGAGAGAAGTTCTTCTTTGAATAGACCATTAATTGACATTCCACTTAAAAAAAAAAAATGTTAATACATTTAAAAGATTAAGTATAAAATAAATTAACAAAAATAATGCCATGAATGCAAATAGATACAAAAAATACAAGTAAAGAAATCAACAAGCATAAGGTATAAATTAGATTAAAACAATTAAATATTTTTTTTTTCCAAAATAAATGAATGGTTGGATAAAAAAAAAAAAATAATGTATATATATATATATATACATGCATACATACACACACTCACTGGCCACTTTATTAGATACACCTTGCTAGTACCGGGTTGGACCCACTTTTGCCTTCATAACTGCCTTAATTCTTCGTGGCATAGATTCAACAAGGTGTTGGAAACATTTCTCAGATCTCAGAACATTTCTCGGATGTGCAGATTTGTCGGCTGCACATTCATGATGCGAATCTCCCGTTCCACCGCATCCCAAAGGTGCTCTATTGGATTGAGATCTGATGACTGTGGAGGCCATTTGAGTAAAGTGAACTCATTGTCATGTTCAAGAAATTTTTCAGCATCATTACTCCATTCTTCAATGCATGGTCCTTCAGAAATCATTCTAATATGCTGATTTATTATCAATGTTGGAAACAGTTGTGCTGTTATTTATTGGAACCTGTTATACTTTTTGGGGTTCATTGATCAATAAAAGTAAAAAAAACAAAACAGCATTTATTCTAAAATAGAGATGTTTTCTAACAATATCACTGTTCTAACAGTATCAACATTCACTGTATCTATCAATTTAACAAATCCTTGCTGAATAAAAACAAATTTCTATTTAAAAAATTATAATTACTGACTTCAAGCTTTGAACGGTAGTGTCGGCTGTATTGTTACAAAAGTTATATTTTAAATAATTGCTGTTCTTATCAACTATTTATTAATCAAAGAATCCTGAAAAAAGAACCACAGGTTTTCAACATTGTAATAATCTGCATTGCATAAAATGCATTAGGTAAATAAAGTAAATCAATAAATTATATTAAAATGTTGATCAAATAAACGCAGGCTGGATGACTATAAGTGACTTCTTGCAAAAATATAAAATAGTAATGTATCCAATCTTTTGACCTATTATTTTTACCCCTCATATTGCCCCTTTTTTACATTCGAGCCCCTGCCCCCGAGGAACTCTCTGTACGGCCCTGAATAGTTTTTTTATTTTAAGTAATTTATTTTAATTTGTCACATTTAAAAAAAATCCAGATACAAACAAACAAAATAAATAATAAATACATAATAAAATATTAAAACATAAAAATGCACAAGTAAATAAAAACAATAAATACAGCATTATAATTACAGTATTACAGTACTATAATGAGTGGGGGAGATTATTTAACTTAATAGACACTAAATATTATCCAACTAATATTTTAGACCTATTTATAATATACTTTTTATACTATTTCAATTCTTTATATAAGAAACTATATAATTGTCTTTTAACGTTTAGAGTGGAGGTCTCGGACTACGATCATATTCGGGTCCGTAGCATCTAAATGACTGACACCCCCTGACTTAATAGCGCCCCTCAGAGGTGCAGGCCAGTAAGCGCAGGTTAATCGTTATGAAAGACAAGCGCGTTTCTGATTGGCTGGTACTGCGGAAACTCGCGGTCTCACTATCGTCAGTTCATTCCCTCAGCCAATCACTCCGAAGCCTCTGCCCGCATACGTCAATCTCCTTCTTGCCACATCCAATCAGCGCCCAGCCTCTGCCCTCACACATCGTCTCCTCTTGTCTCAGCCAATGGTCATATGTACAGTTCTGTTACATTAAAAGCGACCGTGCTGCTTGCGCAGGTAGAAGAAGAGCTTCTCACAGGTGAGTCGACAAGATTATTACATTAAGATGTTTGTTGTAATGTTATTTTAGAAAGGTTAGATTAAGAAATTCCTGCGCTTTTTACTTGCCTATTTAATAATGTAAACACGCGAGAAGGTACATATACACTGTTGTCCTACACAGTGCATTTGTCTCTGAGAGATAAATAAAATGTTTATAGATCATGATTCTAATTGTGATTTAATAGACTGACCAGTTAAAAATGCACATGCAATATTTGACTAAAATAATCCATCACCATCATCCATTATCAGTGTTTATTTTATATTTAAGCATTTGTATATTTGATTATTTATGGATATGCATCTAGACCATCTGGTTTTTCTTGTCTGGCTACAAAAATATAATGCATCCTAAAATAACCAATTATAGTGTCTCGGTTATATTTAAGCATTTTAATTTATGATTATTTATGGTTATGCAAGCAGACCAGCTGATTTAATCTTGTCTGGCTACAAAAAAATATTATACAGTAATATAAAAAAAACTATAGTGTCTCTGTTATGTTTAAGCATTTTCTGTAATTATGATTATGTATGTTTTGCAACCAGACCAGATTATTTAATTTTGTGTGGTTACAAAAATATTATTATACATATTTAATAATTGGAATATAATGTGAAATCTCACCATTAATATTTGTTCATGTTGTCTAAATTTTCACTAAAACATTGTCTACATTAGTGGTGCATAAATATGTTTCAACTTGAGAGTTCACATGAATAATAACAAGCAAAAATCTATACACTCAAGTCGCAATTTTTTTTATTTGAAACTCAATGAGACTTTGACTTTAAATTACTCGTCAACTCATCTGTTTAGTTGTCATAAACTTTGACTTAGAAAGACTTAGATTCTCTGTCAGACTTATGAACGTGTCGGGCTGTAACTCATGTTTCTATATAACGTCACCATCCTGATGTGATGTAGTTCCATTATTAACTACCTTCCTTCAGGTAAGCCTATACTTTGAGATAACCGAGTCTCACTAATATTTGTTTATGCCATTTGTTTGTACAGTTACTCATTTGAAGAGTCCCACTGACTCGCTGCCATGGAGGTGAACGGCACAGCCAACATTATGTCTTCAGCGTATCTGGCGGTGGAATTTGTGGATTCATTTCTTCCAGAAAATCCACTGCAGGAACCTCTGAAGCACGCATGGAACCACATGCTGCAGAGCTATAGCAAATTCCAGATCGCCACCTGGGGCTCGCTCGTCGTCCATGAACTGATCTATTTCCTGTTCTGTCTGCCGGGATTTATATTTCAGTTCCTCCCTTTCATGCAGAAGTATAAGATCCAACCGGTATGTGGAATCAAAGGATATTTTTCATCTGTTACTATTTTAATTTGAATATTTATATTTTTGTAACTTATATTACTCCTTATATATGTTTTGTCATTGTGATTCCAGGATAAACCAGAGACATGGGAGAAACAGTGGAAGTGCTTTAAGATGCTGCTGTTTAATCACTTCTGTATCCAGCTACCGCTCATCTGTGGGACGACATTTACTGAGTTCTTCAGCATTCCTTATGACTGGGACTCCATGCCTCGCTGGTGAGAACACCTCTCACATTTATTACTGAAGTTTAAAAAGTCATAATAGGTCCTGAGTTTGTACTGTGCCTTAAAGCTAATCTTTTTGAAGCCAGTAGGCCTTGTTTTATTTTTTTTTTATAATCTTTTCACCATTTCAGGCCGGCCCAGTGTTTTGGTTGTGCAGCAATTGAAGACACATGGCATTACTTCCTCCACCGAGCCCTGCATCATCGCAGAATCTACAAGTACATTCATAAAGTCCATCATGACTTCACTGTAAGTTACTCTCACAAAGACACACACAATGTGCAGATAAAGGAAACTATATGATAGCCAAATGAAAATATTCTTGAATTATATTGAAATATATACACGTGTAACAATATATTGTGTCACTGTGTATATATCACTGTCTAAAAATGCAACAATATTTATCGTGGATAGTGACGATATATATTTAATAGAGTTCACCCAAAAAATGAACATTTTATTTAGGCTTTTATTTACATTTAAACAGTGAACAATATGCATACAAAGAGTGCTAAATATAGAATACACAGAAGCCCATGCAGTTGAACTTTCATGTTTATTAATAAAATGTATTTAGTCAGGGACAGAGTGCAAGAATATGTGTCAATCATAATCTATTTTAGCTAAGTAATAAATACAAATTTCTATTCTGGTGTCTCCTTACTGTAATTTTGTTAACTTATTAAAAAAGTGAAACTTTCATATATTTTAGATTCATTACATGTAAAGTAAAACACTTAAAAATTTGTTTTGTTTTAATTCTGATGAATTACATCTAATCTAATGAAAGTCAAAAATCAGTATCTCAAAATATTAGAATATTTAAATTTGAGTTTCAATAAATGACCATCCATACAGTATAAATTCTGGGTATCTCTTGTTCATTGAAACCACATTAATGGAGAACACTGCTGACTTGGCAATGGTCCAGAAGACGATCATTGACACTCTCCACAAAGAGGGCAAGTCACAGAGGGTAATTACTGAAAGGGTGGCTGTTCAAAGAGTGCTGTATCAAAGCATATTAAATGCAAAGTTGACTGGGAGGAAGAAGTGGGGTAGAAAATGTGCACATGCAACAGGGATGACCGCAAGCTTGAGAATACTGTCAAGCAAAGCCGATGCACACACTTGGGAGAGCTTCACAAGGAGTGAACTGCATCAAGAGTCACCACGCTCAGACATCTTCAGGAAAACGGCTACCAAGCCACTTCTGAAACAGAAACATCGTCAGAAGCATCTTTCCTTTTCAGATGAAAGTAAATTTTGCACTTCATTTTGAAATGAAGGTCCCAAAGTCTGGAGGAAGAGTGGAGAGGCACAGAAACCATGTTACTTGAGGTCCAGTGTGAAGGTTCTAGTCAGTGATGATTTGGGCTGCCATGTCATCTGCTGGTGTTGGTCCACTGTGTTTTCTGAAGTCCACAGTTAACTCAGCCATTTACCAGGACATTTTAGAGCACTTTATGCTTCCTTCTGCTGACAAGCTTTATGGAGATGCTGATTTCATATTCCAGCAGGACTTGGCACCTGCCCACACTGCCAAAGGTACCAAAAGCTGGTTCAATGACCATGGTGTTACTGTGCTTGATTGACCAGCAAACTCGCCTGACCTGAACCTCATGGAGAATCTATGGGTATGGTCAAGAGGAAGATGAGACACCAGACCCAACAAAGCAGATGACCTGAAGGCTGCTATCAAAGCAACCTGGGCTTCCATTACACCTGAGCAGTGCCACAGACTGATTGCCTCCATGCCACGCCGCATTGATGCAATAATTCATGCAAAAGGTGTTCCTGTGGCTCAGTGGTAGAGTATTGCGTTAGCAGCACAAAAGGTTGTGGGTTCAATTCCCAGGGAACACATACTGACAAGAAATATGTATAGTCTGAATGCAGTGTAAGTCGCTTTGGATAAAAGCGCCTGCTAAATGCATAAATGTAAATGTAAAAGGAGGCCCAACCAAGTATTGAGTGCATAGACATCAACATACTTTCAGAAGCCTGGCATTTGTATCTAAAATATCATTTTTTATTGATATTATGTAATATTCAAATTTTCTGAGACACTGAATTTTGGGTTTTCATTATCTGTAAGCCATAATCATCAAAATTATGAATTCTTGAAATATTTAACTCTTTGTGTAATGAATCTATAAAATATATGGGTTTCACTCTCTGAGTGACCTTGACCTTTTTCATGATATTCAAATTTTTTACCTGTACTTTATCATGTCTCAAAACCAAACAAGCTTTGTTAAACCCTTAGTAATTTTGAAGTTTATTTATTTATTTATTGTTATTGTTATTTTATTTTATTATTAATAATGATTATCTGTCATCTGTTTTGTTTTGTGTATGTTAGGCTCCATTTGGCATGCAGGCAGAATATGCCCACCCTGCTGAGACTCTGATTCTGGGGGCTGGATTCTTCATCGGCATCATGGTCTTCTGCAATCATATGATTTTGCTCTGGGCTTGGGTCGCTTTTCGGCTTCTTGAAACCATTGATGTTCACAGGTGAGCTCAGTACACACACTGCAATTATATAGATGTAGTGTTCATTTCGTTAATGAAAACTATGCTGAAAAGAGACAAGGCCTACATTTTAAACAGTAATTTTAACTATATAAGCATGCACTCCACCAAAATCACCCTATATGTTCTTAAGCAAAGAATAGGAGAAAAATATTTTCTGTTTAACTGTTTTTATAAAGCCTTCAGGAGCTTTCATTCTTGAGGTTGCCAGATTGTAAAAGTTTAAATGAAATAAAAGAACCAGTCAGTATTCCTTCACATGGCCTCTTGTGCTATTCACTGTGGCTGAAATTTGCAATCTATGCTTTTCAATGATTAACTAATAATAATTAACTGATAATAATAAATCCAAATATGAATGTCAGCTATACTGTTAGTGATTGTGGTTGCAATGTGACTATACAAATTCTTGTTCCTTGATTTAAAAGAAAAACATTAACATAATTTGGAAAATATTGGAATTAATAATAGGAATTTTGATGTTTTGGATTTTAAGAGAAGCTTTTTAGTTTCACCAGTTTTAATGGAGTGTTCATTTATATTATAATATAATAAATCATCACTAAATGAGTAAATGAGTACAATAAATCATGTTGATTTGTGCTTGCTTATAGGTGAAAATTACAAAAACATTTCATTAGTAAGTTTAAAAAATGACTAATTAATCAATAGTCATAATTACAATTACAATTTTGAGTTTTATTGACTAAACCTGGATTAAAATTAACACACCTTTGGTCAACTAAACCTTGACTAAAAAACAAAAACAGAAATTGTTGACTAAATATGCTAAAATCTAAAATGAACATTTGACACAGGACTAAGATTAATTATAAAATAGCTGGCAAAATTAACACTAGTGCTATGGTCTTGGTCAATACATTTTACAATGTCATCAACACATGTCATGCTGATAATAACTTATTACAACACTAGAGGGCACTATATTGATACTGTATTCATTTGACTGCCTGTGCACAATTAAACCACATCACCAGAAGTATGTGGACACCACGTTCTAATTCACAAGTTTGACTATAATAGTAATTCTCTGAATTTGATGAAAATCAAACTAAATATTGAGTAGAGTAAGTCCTACTAAAGTATTTTATAGTATTTGTTTAATTCTTTGATGTTCCTTCTTTGGTTCTCTCTTTAGTGGTTACGACATTCCTCTGAACCCTACATTTGATTCCATTCTATGCTGGAGCTCGTTTCCATGACTTCCACCACATGAATTTTGTGGGCAACTATGGATCTACATTCACCTGGTGGGACAGACTTTTTGACACTGATTCCCAGTATAAGAAACATTACTCACTTCATAAAGCTGTGAAGAGCGACTGATTGACAGAGATACACTCAATCTCATACACTGATGCTTCACCATCACCCAATCCCAGAGCAATCCCTCTCGCTTGGGACTGCTGCACACTCACTGTAAAGTATTTAAAATCGGACTGAATGGATTCAAATCAATGCCAGCTTCTTACAGCAATGTGCCTTTGAAAAGAGAAAAAACACCCCACAGTCATCATTAGACCACTGCTCATGGTACTCCAAAGGACGGTTTGGACTGTTAGGACAGTTCTCTGCTCTCAATTATTATAAATATTCATCTGTTTTAAGTAATAATGACATTATTCCTCAAAAGCACTTTACTTTCACCTAAACAAAGATGGAATATTATAAATTGTTATTTTTGTAATGCCTTTTTTTCTTTACTTTGTTGCCTTACCTGATTTTTTGCTCAATTTCTGTCAAGATTTTGTAACTTCCACAGTGACCACCTGTAAGCATATAGATGTGCCTTGGAAAGGATTTGGGGTAATAATTACTTAAAAAACACGTATGGATAATAAGGAGAAAGCTAATTGAGATGTTAGCTTGTTCTATTAAAGGCAACTTAATAAAACAAATTAACAGAAACATTGACTGTGGTTGTGGTCTATTTAAACTATGAAAGCTCCCAAACATAGATCCTCTAATGTGTTTTCATTACAGTTTCACATTCCCCATCACTGATCAACATACATGTCAAAAGTCATATTACAGTAAAGAGCCATATGAGGTGGGTAAACTGTTCCGGAACAGAATATACATGCTACAATATTTTATATGTCATATGAGGTGGGGTATTCATATTACTGAATGTAAAGAATCATATGGGGTGGATAGAAGGTCACATATTACACTATGGGATGGGTAGATAAACTTTCCTTTGTCTAAATTTACATAAGTTCATAGAGGTGTACAGTGATGAAGTACAAATAATTTGTTACTGTACTTAAATACAGTTTTGGGACATTTATACTTTAAGTATACATGTTTTTGTTGGCTTTTTTACTTCACTACATTTTAAAGAGAAAATGTATTATTTTACACCTGTATATTTCTCCAGACCCTTTCATGACATTTGCAGCTGCAAAAGTGGAAAGTATTTTTTAAACATTTTTTTAGTATTATTATAATTATTTTAGAATGTGTGTTTAGAAAGGCTTCTATGATGGGATTGGTATTCGGAGTGTTTCTTCATGAGTACTGGTTGCATGGGAAGCAGGGAAAGCCTTAGATGTAACCAAAGTTTTTGTCACATACAACAAATTACCAATAAGTGCTATGATAATACGATGGTGTTTTGGACATGAACCAGAGTCTCATGCAAATACAATGGTATATGAATTCCAAATCTGATACTGATCACTGTGCTATGCTGCCACAGTACTTTTATGTGAGGGCTATTAAACAATATCCCATCATTATATATTTGCAACTATATTTATATTATGATTTCTTTGTTTTGTATGTTTCTGTGATGTCAAACATATATAATAACTTTATACATTATCATGAAGTAAATATGGATATTTTTCATAGCATATGATCCTAATTCAAAGTTTAGCTGGGTATTACAAAGGTTTCTCTAATAATGATTTTATACTTCTACTTCCTCATGTATACAGTGCATTTCATGTTAATAAAGGGCACACGTATAACATTTCAACATTTACAAATAATGACAGTATTACTAAATACTGAGTTTATGACTGTATGGACAGACACAGTAGGCATATTTGTCAGATATGAATCATTATTGATTTGATAAATTAATTTATAATATTCATTTTTAATATTAGAATAAAGTGATGTAGCATCATTACGAATAAACTTTATCTAACAATGAACAAAATTATATTTATACATAGTTAATAATGACCAAGGTTAATTTATGTTCTGCAAAAGAAGAAATTCATACATTCATACATTTTAATGACTTATTATTTCAGTATTTAATTTTTAAGCGAGCAATCCTTGTAATGATTGTTAATATTCACACATCACAAGTCTCATCAACCAACCATTCATCTACAATCAGCTGTGTTGTTTTTTGTTATTTATAATCTACCTGTGCCTACTTTTGATAATAGTTTTAATAGTAATACGTTTACTTCTATTGAGCTACTTCACCTTTACTTAAATCAGTATCCATTAGAGTATCTGTATATTTAATTAAATCTGACGATCGGATACTTCACACAACACCGTAAATTCGTTCGTCATTACAGAAGCCACGCCCCTGCAGGGGTAGCACCGTGCGCGTTCACCAATTGCGCGTGTGTAATCTTCGCGCTGCACGTCCGCGATTTCACGCGCGTCCCCGCGTCTAAACAGATAGTCAGGACTCGCGCTCACGCATCAGTTCTGCAGTTCATACTGGACTGGACACGACACAGAAAACCAGAGAGACGAACACACAGGAAAGAAACGAGAGACAGACAGACAGACAGCAGTGCTAAGAGACAAGACGGGAGCGATGACGGTGGCGGTGTTTTGCGGGGCTCTGCTGATGCTGGCCCTGGCCTCAGGCGGGGATGCTGCGGTGGAAGGAGGAATCTCCTTTGAGTACCACCGATATGAGGAGATGCGGAAAGCGCTAGTGTCCGTTTGGCTCCAGTGCCCCTCCATCACCCGCATCTACACGGTGGGCGAGAGTTTCGAGGGCCGGGAGTTGCTCGTGCTGGAGATGAGCGACAATCCCGGGACCCACGAGCCTGGTGAGAGATGAGTATTAACTGTGACAAATTATAACACAGCAAGACAGACTATGTAGCATTAACTAATGAAGCTCCACAGGGCAGCGTAAGCGAGCATTTTCCTCTGTGTGTCATGTTTATGTATTCTACATACAATTACATTAGGCCATTAATCGATATCAAATCAATAAAGGGGGTTCTCCAGTTACAGTCGTCTTCCAGTGAAATATCCACCTTTGTAATATTGCCATTTTTTATATTTAATTTTTTACGTTTTAACCTCTTTGCTGACAACACATTTGGCTCTTAAAATGGGCGATGTGAGAGATTCATAAGCGAGGCGAAAACAGCCTCTGCGAACGGAGACATCTGCTGAATGGCTATTAACAGTTACGTCAAAATTGGCATTGGTGCAAACTTGTCTTTAATAGGCCTATTGAAATTGAACAGGCATTGCCTTAAAGCCTACTTTGCATAGTCACAATGGTGTGTACCGATTCATTTAATCATTTTGTAAGTGTTTCATAAATCATCTCTGCTCACTGTGATGCGCAGGTGCGCTTTGGTGTGTCTGCGCGCTCACGGAGATGTGATGATGACAGCAGCTCACGGCGCGCCATTTTGCGAGGGTTGCAGAATGAATATATAATTGCAGATCAATTGGAGACTCAATTGAAAGGCTGCTTCTTGACAAATAAATAGATACGTTGAGATAAATATTAATTATAACGTTAATATATATATGTTTTAGCTTCAGTATTAGTAATTTTGCTGTGCACATATATACAGATCTTTATAATAGGCCTACACTGTGCCATGGTAACGGTTTGACAAGTATAGGCTTAAACATGAAAGTAACATTCATTCTATCATTTAGTTTGTGATGTGTAGGCTAAAGTAACAGGCTACCATGGTTTTAAATCCTTGATCTGAAGCTGTATACTAATTAGTTCATTTAGTGTGCTCTATTTAGATTTTGGATTGTACTCCATTTACAGTCTGGAATTAAGCTGAAGGATTAAGCTAATCGCTGAACACCTCACAGTGAAACATACCTACATGGAGATGCATCAATTATTTAGGAGTGTTAATTTTTGGTCATTTGTATTCTGAATTCAGTACATGATTACAGAAACTCAATTGGGGGATATTATGCATTCATTATATCTTATCTGTCAATTAAGCACTTTTTTTTGTATACAGGCCTTTATATGCAATGTCTGTGTGACATTGGCTGTTGTATCACTAGTATCCTCAGAGATCATTTGACTCTGATAAAACAAGCACCTATTGTTATCATATAGGCCTGATTGAATTTCGGTAACACTTTATTTAAGGTGTCCTTGTTACATGTTACATGTACTTACTATTATAATAACACTTAATTATGCATAATTAAATGCAAGTAACCCTAAACCAAACCCTAATCCTAGACCTTACGATATATGTAATAATTATTACTCAGTACTTAAATGTATAATTACACTGTAACAAGGACACCTTAAAATAAAGTGTAACCTGAATTTCTTTTGATTTGAATAAAGTCATTAATTAACATTAGTTAATACATTAGATATCATGAGCTGGACGATAAAGCTTTTATTAATCTATAGGTTATAGGCTATATACTAATATATTATTCACATTTCAAATTGTATAAATTAATGAAAAATAAGCTCAAGAATGATAACAATATAATAAATGAACAGTGTTGTGGAGTAGCTAGTTACATGTTATGGAATTACCTAATTTAATTACAAAATAATTGTAATTGTAATCAATTATAGTTACTGATAAAAATATGTAATTAAAGTTGTAACGTGTAATTACAGTTACTTATGAAAATGTTAACGATTACAAAGGAGTTTTATCTGGATATTTTCACACACATACAGATTTAATTGACTTCTCCAAAATATATCTAAAATACGAGACACCAATGTTTTCACTAGTTTAGGATACAGAATAAGACACATGCTTATTCGATAATTGTTTTATTTTCTGTTTGGGTTTATGTAAATGCTTACATTTTTAACATGAACTGTTTTTTTCCAAGGCATCGTTGGATGCCAGTGTTTCATATTAATCGCTATCCAATAATTTGATTTCAAAAACAGTATCATAGCTATTAAACTATATCTTGTTATGATTGTAAATCAGTATTTAACGTCGGAATGATCTTAAAGTAAACAGAGGTGCTAAAGTCTGATTTTGTGTTGGCTGTGCTTTCAATTCAATTATTGCTTAATTGCCTACTTTTTTTTTTTTTTAAATGATTACCACTTGAAAACATTAGAAATGTAGAAAAGTACTCAAAAAGTAAGCAAATGTAATCAGTTACATTACCTTAATAAAGTAATTGAAATAGTTATGCTACTTTTTACATTTCCACTATTACATTTCCAATGTAACTTTCAACACTGTAAATGAATAAATAATTCAGTTATTATTCAATAATATTAATACAAACTTAAAAATATATGTTAATTAATTGACAATTAATAATAATAACAGATTAACAAATGCTGTGAAATTGCATGTTATTAATTGATGATACCTAATTAAATAATAATTTTAACTGTAAAATGCAGTCTAGCTATTAGAGCTCACTCCAGCTGTGGTCCCTGCACATATATTATAAAATGACACAGAATATTTCATTTATTTTGAAAATGCTAAAGTCATGCATGCATTGGATTTCTATTATTGATACATTAAGTTCATATGTTGAGTTGACTAAGCAAAACTCGTTCACAGGCTTGTGTTGATGGTGAGTTCTGTGTGTACAAGTGAGAGTAGTAAGACGGGGAGGTGTTATCCTAAATGGGCCTCTGTTCTTGAAATAGTTTGGTTGGCTGTCTGTAAGTGTGTTTGCATAGATATGACTCATTGCATTAAGGCTTTTATTGCTACCAGATGAGTTTCCAGCACCACCCACACCCTGTAGCTATGGGCAACCAGCTGCACCTCAGCAGCAGCGCACAGATGCGAGAGAGAGGCGGGACATCAAGAGAGGCCCGTCGTCGGTCGGGTGCACGCTGCTAGTGTGGAGTTTTATGGCTGGGCAGAAATAGCAGTTGCCCTGGAGACAGATCAGCTTAGCACCATGAGCCACGCGCTTCCTTGTACTCTGTCAGATGAGGATGAATTAGCATGCAATGCCGTCTGCCATAGGGGCTGGGACACGCTCAGAAACAGGCCATCTGGTGCTCTGCTGAGTGAGCATGTGACAACACCTATATCAGATTCACACATTAACACATATAATATCTGACCTTTTTACTGCCTCCTTTCAAAGCATTGTCTTAAACTTTTCGAACTGATCAAGTGTATGTATTGTATACACTTGATCTTGATATTGTATATATCTTGTATATATTGATATATCTCATATCTGTATATTTTCACTTTGCACTTTCCACAAATACACTTTGGTATTCCATACTTTTTTTTATTTTAAAGCATTTGAGGGACACATCCCATCCCAGATTCCAAATAGCATCCACTATTGTAAAAAACAATTTAAAATTTTTAAGTATTAACTAAATAATTGTCCAAGTTCAACATGTTATATTTTGCTTTGCCCCACATTTTGTTGTACAACCTTATTACTGCATACATTTAACCATATGAGAATTCAAGTACTGTAATTAATATATCAGTCCATTCACTATTTTTTGCACACATGGTAGTGTTTGGTATGGAAGCCCATTTCCGCCACAAAAAATAGAAAAGGTTATTGTGAATTTTTATCTCACAATTCTGACTTTTTTCACAGAATTGTGAGATATAAACTCGCATTTGCGATGTATAAAGTCAGCATTGTGAGATATAAACTCACAATTCTGACTTTTTTTATTAGAATTGTGTGATATAAACTTGCAATTGCGAGTTAAAGTCCAGTTTTGAGGGGGGAAATAGATTGATGTGTTCTCAGAATTGCGAGTTTATATCTCACAAACACAATTCTGAGAAAAAATCAAAATTACGAGATAAGTCGCAATTACCTTTTACATTTTTTTATTGTATTCATTTATTTTATTATATTTAAATAGATGAGAATTTGAACAAATTCAAATTTTTTCATCATTTACTCACTCTCATTTGAGTGATGACAGAATTATTTTGGTGAACTATCCTCTTAGTTTTGATGTTTATAGACCAATTTCAGTGTTTGCAAATAGTGATTAATTTGTTTTGTGGGCAGAGCCATATGTAGGGGCAGAAAATGACAGTTTTATAGTAGCAGTCTATGGAAGCCATAAAATAAAAGAATAAAAAATGTAATTTTGAGTATTTTTCAAAAGTATGACTTTTCTTGCAATTTCGAGATTATATCTCACAATTCTGATAAGAAAAATAAACTCGTCATTCTCTCTTTTTCCCCTCGATTCAGAATCATGAGTTTATTACACTTCTGGATTTTTTCCTCAGAATTGACAAACTTGCAATTGTTGAGTTAAATTGAGTTAAAATCCGAACTAAGAGATACAGTGCCTTGTGAAAGTATTCACACCCCTTCATTTTTTTCATGTTTTATGATGCTGCCTTATGTTAAACTGCTTTAAATTACTTTTTTCCACATCAATCTACACTCCATACACTATAATGGTAAAGAAGAAAAAAATAAACGTTTTTCAACATCTTTGCAAATGTATTAAAAATAAAACACTTCAATGATTCCATTGTATAAGTACTAATACCCTTATCTGGGACAGTTGGACTTTAGCTCAGAAGTATTCATATTGCTTATAGGTGTTACTAGACTTTGAGTGAAGTTAACCTGTGGCAAATTCAATTGAAAGGGTATGATTTGGAAAGACACATGTATTAATAAAAGGTCCGACAGCTGATAATGCATATCAGAGCAAAAACCAACCCCTGGGGTCAAAAGAACAGTCCGTAGAGCTCAGAAACAGGTTTGCGTCAAGCCACACATCTGGGGAAGAGTTCAGAAAAAAGTTTTGCTTCATTGAAGGGTCACAGAACCATGCAGTCTCTGTTACCCTTAATTTAAGAAGTTTGAAACAACCAGGATTCTTCTTAGGCTGGCCTCCTGTCCAAACTGAGCAATTGATGGAGAAGGGCTTTGGTTAGTGTGGTGACCAAGAACCTGATGGTCACTCTAGTTGAGCTCCATGATCATATATGCAGATCGGAGAAACTTACAGAAGGACAAACATCACTGCAACACTCCACCAATGGGCTTTATGGCGGTGTGGCCAACCTCAATCATCTCCTCAGTAAAGACAAAAGACAACACACTTGGAATAAAAGCACCTAAAAAGCACCCAAAGGAACCTCAGACTCTGAGAAACACGATTATCTGGTCTGATGAACCTCAATTCTAAGCATCATGTTTGAAGGAATCCAGCTCTGCTCATCACCTGCGGAGGACCATCCCAAAAGTAAAGTGTGCTGATAGCAGCCTCATGCTGTGGGGCTGTTTTCAGCAGCAGGGACTGAGGGACTCGTCAGAGTAGAAGAAAAGCTCAATGCACCAAAATATAGAGATAGCCTTAATAGAAACCCAGTCCAGAGCATTCAGAACCTCGGAACCTCACTATATAAACTCGTATTTGCAAGAAAAATGTCAGAATTGTGAGATGAAATAGGTAAATGTTATGTCAAATGTTATATTTCATGCTGTTAATACAATATGTCTGCAATCTGCAAATATTATGTTAGCCTATTGTTTAAATCAAATGTATGCTTTAATCATAGGTTTCATCCATAATCTGTCCGTTTAAACATCTGCGTTTAGTATCAAATTGTGTCTTTGATGACAGTATTGTATGAAAAGGATTTGTGTTCCGATACTGACATCCAAAAGCACAATAATGTTTTTTTCCCTTATTTCATGGATTCTACTCATTTCCCTCCACTTTTTATCAGTGTTTTTCTGCCACCACAATGTGCGCACAGCTGCAAATGACGCAACTATGACGTCTACTCCAACTTGGTCTACTGGAAAATATGAATAGAACATAAAATAGCTCATTTACAGTAGTTTAACCTCCTAAGGTTAATCAACATTTTCTGAAAGGTTAAGAACCTATTTTCACTGACCATTTGTTATAAAAAAGAAGAATGTCAGGCTCTAATCATGGAAAGAGTCGAATAATTATATTTTCCACTGAATTGTACATTTATTGTACAGAACAATAAGAGCATATCTGAAGCTCTCTGTCTCTTTGTGTTTTTTTGCACAAGCTCAAGTTCATTAATAATACATTCTAGAGGGATTTCCACATCTGTTTTCATTTCTCTTTCCCTCTTTTATAGATCGCATAATCTGTTCTAGGAGATTCTTACTTAATTTAGACAGGAATATAGTTTAGTCTTTGAACAGTGCACAGCATTCTGTAGACCATTCTTTTATCTCCCCAAATAACCATCATCTCTGTGGTACGATCTGTTGTTAAGATGCGTCTTATGTCATACATGGCCTGATCATTTGTGAAATACGTGTGTGTTTCCACTGTAGAAGTGTGCTGAATCAATTATTTAGATTTAATGGTCTTCTTTGGTCAACATAGCCATGGAAACCAGCGTGTCTTTGACGTTAATGCCACTGTTTGTGTATGTCTTTAAGAGGTTATAGACTTGCGTCATAAGCACACAATTCCTGACTGATTGAACTGATGGATTCATGGATAGATGGGTTTAGTAGAAAGGAAAGGATATAAGAAAGAATAGAATCACACCTAATGTGGAATGATTCAATATATTTACATTTGTAATTAAATGTAAATAAATACTTTCTTTATTTGAGGCATTAGAGAGGAATATATATAAATTGGAAGTTATGTAAATTATGTTGTGAGTTTTGTCATCATGTGGTAAAATAAGGATCAGAAATATTAGAATAAAATTAATTTTTCCCTTTTCCTCTCTTGAAGATGAGACAGCAGTTTCTGCTCTCTAAGGCACTGCATTTCTCATCTTTGGGCTCACTGTTCTCTCAGCATGTGTCTCTCGGGCTAAAACACAGCAAGAGAGATTGTGAAAGGGAAGTCTGCTCCAGTAAACAATGCTGTGCTAGTGTGTGATTTGTTTTTCAGAAGAAATCTGCATTTTGTATCAAGGAAAATCCTTTGCTTTCCCTTGGAATTTACACTTGATACCAATTTTGATACTGCAGCAATAATTAATAGCAGCAAACTTGTTGTTAAACACATCTTTTTTTTGAATTGCTATGTGAGTTAGTTTGGATATTTTTCCTTCAAGTTTTAAAAGAAACCAAAGCTGATACCGGATTTCAAAACCCATGCATTCCTCATTAACCTTCTGTTCTGCAGTGTTCAATACTCTTGTCTTTGAACGGCACTTGGATTAGAAAACTCTAAATATTTTTAACTGTATTAAATATTACTTGAGTAAAACTGGCGGATCTATTGATGTTAAAGATAAGAACACCAGATCGCTGCTGTGGCATCAATAAAACATCTTTATTACATATTATTGTGTTTCTGCATGCATTAAAAACTAAATGCGTTCTGCAAAATTAATACTTTTATTCAGCAAGGATGCATGAAAATCGTCAAAATAGAAATCTTAAATTATACATACTTTTAAATGTCTTCATTTGAAATTTAAGATCTCTATATCAAATAAAGGCTGTTATTTTAAACTTTCTATTCATTAGAGAATCCTGAGAAGTGTATCACAGTTTTCACAACTGTTTTCAACATTGATAACCACCAAATCAGCATATTAAAATTATTTCTGAAGTATATAAATATATAAAAATAGAAAAGTTATAAATTGTTTTACTGTATTACAGTTTTTAATGTATTTTTGGTTAAACAAATGTAGCCTAATATACAAACTCCTGCGAAATTTGAGATTAACTCCTTCAATTTATGAGTTTAATTGTTATTTACTGTATTTATCAACAGTCCTAATGTATATATTTATCTTATTATGAGACCCAATATACAACCTACATTGGCTTGCTGAAAGATTTATGGTATGTTTACAGGTTGGTCTGTGATATTAAAAAATTTAGTTTGAGGCACATAGTTGCAGATATGACATCCTTACATGTTTACCAAACCTTTGGTTAATGCAGATATCTGATACCACATTTAACACTGATTTAAACTAAAGTGACATTTTAGTTACATTTATATTTGAAGGAATTGTCTTAAAAACAGATGTGAGTATACATAAATAATAAAGCCATGACCAAGAAACAGAATGCTGTGTGTTTAAATGTTTGTCTTTCGTGAGGAATATTATCCTAAACGAGGTTAACAGATACAGTGTAACAGTTCTCATCTTTGTCTTGATGTATATTTTCTTTGCGAGGAAGGGAAAAAACAGAGAAAGAGGGATAGAGAGGTAGTAAACAAAGCAAGGAGAAAGTTAATGAGATGAGTGTTTGAGAGATGGTGTGGATGTTAAAGAATATGTTTAGTGAGAGAAGTGATGTACATGGCTTTGAAATGTGTTATTTTAGCCTTTTTGTTAGTCTGTTTCACTGATAGATTAGCAGTTTTCCCCTTTTCCTGCCTGCGCCTCACTTCATCTGTACAGCAGATGATTTCCTCATTACTGCTATCAAAACAGCGGTAACACTTTACAGTATGGTGTCATTTGTTAACATTAGTTAATTTATTAACTAACATGAACAAACAATGATCAATACATTTATTACACTATTTATTCTTTGTTAACGTTAGTTAATAAAAATACAGTTGTTCATTTTTAGTTCATGTTAGTTCATATTGCATTAACTAATGTTAACAAACACAACTTGAGATTTGAATAATGCATTAGTAAATGCTGAAATTAACATGAACTAAGATTAATAAATGCTGTGGAAGTACTGTTAATTCTTAGTTCATGTTAACTAATGTTGTTAACTAATGGACCTTATTGTAAAGTGTTACCAAAACAGCTTTGCTTTATTTGGATAAAACATATATATATAACTGTGTTTCATAATAAAGGGTAAGTTTGTTCCTTAAGTCTGTGTGGGATTTCACACTTCTTGTGTTCATCCTTCGCCCACCTGATGCATTAATTATTTCATTTTGGGACTAGGTGTAAAAGCTTTCATTGTCCAAAACGGTTTGACACTGCATCACTTATGGAATTTATTTTAATAATACCCAATGTATTACATGTTCATTTATTTAAATAGTGATGATTGTCAGTTTGACTGACACGATATATAGTCTAAATATTTACATTTAAGACATTTACCTTATTTAACAAAAGAGAAATAAAAAAATACCATAACGGTTAATAACTATAATGTTATCAATATTATCTTATTTTAATATTTATAATGGAAATTATATTTCTGCTCTTGTTGTCTCATTTGATACATGATTTCTCATTTTTATTTACTGCACAAATAAAAAATTCTCTATATCAAATCATTTATTAGTGAATGTCAATATTTCATCACAGTACAAATTGTGACAAAACATGACTCAACTAAACAAACAAACAAAATAGTTTTTGACAAAATACAAAAAGTTTATGTGTTTTTAATTTAATTGACATGTATTTTATAGGCTTATTGATTAAAAGTTAACGTGAATGACAAATTCCAAATATTACCTAATAGATTTAGTCTTAAAAAAGTCTTGATTTTATCTTCACTGTGGGTGCAGTATAAAACGATATTTATTGCATGATTGTATTGCTTATCAGCTGATATAAAATATATTTTAAAACGTATATATTCAAATTATAAACAGCACATCCTGTCATATGTTTCAAAAATGTAATCAGAAAACGCCTTTACTTTCAGTCTCTCACTTTCTCAAACACTTTTTCTCAGACACCTACCTATCTACACACTTGCAAACACATTACACATTCAGACGCACATTTCCTATGGACTGGCCTGGGAATACTTTGCTTTGACGGTAACATCTGCAAAAGAGTTTGGCGGTAATTTCATTTTAAAGTAATTGGAGCTTCAAAGTCTGATTGTAAATGTGGCAGGGACATGCGTCCTAGGAGCTTGAACACACACACTGTGGATATTTAGCACATTCTGCTCTTTAATTGCGAGATGTAGGAAATTTAGATGTTCAGGGGAGGCAGTGAAATAGATGGCTAAAAAAGGCTCGAGCCTGCAAGGAACCCTGCTGAATAAAACAGCTATTCCATCTGTTTCCCATCTGTGTGCATGGCAATTAAATGTGCATTCAGTACTGTATGCGTTTGTGTTCTTGCTTAACTGGTGCATTGGCTTTTCTAAACAGGCCTGTCCAAAGTAAACATCCATTTTAGAGCCCATGTCCTATAAAAGGTGCTTAAATATTAGATAATGTTTACTGCGCAATGGCAGGTAAAAATTGCTTGTGTGTTGTGTATATGTGCAAGCTCTACATTACAATAAAATGTCAGTGTGGTTTGCTTATCAGCCAGAAGAGTTCTCAGAAGATCATGTTTCTGAGATTAACAAAGAAAAACGCCTAGTTCCCTAGTTCGCCTAGTTTCCTGGCCTCTGATGATTTGTGCATGCTACCTGAGGGATGAAGTGTTTGCCTATGTTAGCGCACATGTTTGAGCATGGGATTGTTGGGGAGGGTTTAAGTGAGTCAGGGCTTTGTTGTGTGAAAGCAGAGAGGATTCTGGAAGCTCTAAGGACATTACCTGAGCCCATGTTTGCACTGGGTTTAGTGTTTGCAGCAGTTGATATATAATATGTGTGTTTTCTTTTGTAAATGCACATATATTTTACCATACATTACCATTCATAAGAGTGGGGCTAATACATTTTTTGTTTATATTTTCGAAAGACACCTTTTATTCTCAAAGTTTGTGTATAACTGTTTCTATTTTAATATATTTTATGATTTCGTTATGAGACTATTATGGAAGCCTGTTTCCACCACAGAATAACAATTTAAAAGGTAATTACGACTTTTTGTTTCACAATTCAGATTTTTTTTTTGAATTGTGTGATATAAATTAAATTAAATCAGAATTGCCAATTTTATATCTCAGAATTCTGGCTTTCATTTCTCAGAATTCTGACATAATAACTAATAATTGTTAGCTCCCTATCTGTCGGTCACTCCGAGTTATGTCGTGACGACATAGGGGATTTACTTGGAAGCCCCAATCATCTCTGACTTTAAGAGAAAACGCCAATAAATATTGGCTAGTGGATTTTGCATACCTGAGCCACTCCCCGTGCATACGGGTATAAAAAGGCAACAGGTGCATCCACTCATCAGATTTTTACTTCAGAGCGGAGTGGATGAACGTGTTGATCTCCACAAAGCCATTCAGTATCTGTCTGGAAGCTGTTCTGGTTGGCGTTACGGTGCGAACAGCGGCGACCCTGTCTGTAGCGATTCCCCTGGGCACTTCAACCAAAAGAGCAGATTTCCTAAAAGAGCAAATCACGGTCGGTTCGCATCTATTTAAAGACGCAATTCCGGCCGTATCATTCACGGCGTGCCCAGCGTTTCATTCGGCGCGCCGATAGAGGATCAGATATTCGATCGCTGCAACGGCGGCTGGGCAATCGTCCTCTGAGAATGAAGATTTGGCGGGACTGCCCCACTCGGGTGTCGCGGCTGAATCTGACCCAGAACAGATTGCCATGCTTTCCCAGTGTCGCCGCAAGCATCGAACTGGAGGCGTGCACACCTCCCGCTCCCAAGACCTCGCGACGAGATGATTGGCACCTCGTAACCACGCCCTGCCCAGTTTCCTTTCTTCCCTGAAGTGCACAAAGAGCTGATGAAGTCGTGGACGGACCCTTTTCGGCCAGAAGAGGCTCGTCTGCCTCCCCATCACTGCTACCCTCGATGGCGCGGCGGCTACGGGTGACGTTGACATTCCCCAGGTGGAGAGTGCGGTTGCGGTGCACCTGTGCATCTGTGCACCTGTGCGTAGAATGACGCGTCAAGCCTCTCATGGGAGCGTGGCGCCCCCCGTGTTCCAGCTGGCCCCAATATCGTCCAAGGAGGCGATAAAGCGGCCCTGACACTTCGGTGGCAGCCCGGAACGCTCTTGTCATGCGCGAGGAGATTGCTGTCCTCCTGGTAAAATATGCAATCCAGCCGGTCCCTCCAGGCGAGATGAGGCAGGGGTTTTACAGCACTTCATCGTACCCAAGGAAGGCGGTAGTCTTCGGCCAATCCTGGATCTGCGAGTCTTGAACCGAGCGTCTCCCGCTCAAGATGCTGACACACAGGTGCATGATCAAATGCATCCAGCCCCAGGATTGGTTTGTAGTGATTGATCTGAAGAATGCTTACTTTCATGTTTAGATCCTTCCGCCACGCAGACCGTTCCTACGGTTTGCGTTCAAGGGTCAGGCATGGCAGTACATGGTCCTCCCTTCGGCAGGACTCTCCCTGTCTCCCGTGTCTTCACGAAGGTCGTGAGGCACTTGCCCTGTTACAGGAAGTGGGCATCAGGACAGCATTGGTTGCACTCCCGAAGTCCCGAGATGGGCATGGCGCCGCGGTACACTTCAGGTGAACATCACACAGGAGTGTCGCCGCTCCTTCAGCCCATGGACAGACCTTGCTTTTCTACGGGCCGGGGTGCCCTTAGAACAAGTGTCCTGGCATGTTGTTGGTACAACAGATGCCTCCAGCACGGGCTGGGATGCTACATGCAATAGGCAGTCAGCCCCGGGGCTCTGCATGGGGCCTCTTGTCAGCTAAGACAGCAATCCTGACCGTGCTCACTTTCATCAAGAGGGTCGGGGACCTCCAAGCATTTTCGTTGAGCGAAGAGTGCCTTGTGTTCGGGCCGGCCTACTCTCACATTGTCCTAAGACCCCGGCCTGGATACGTGCCTAAGGTTCCCACCACACCCTTCTGCATTCAGGTGGTGAACCTGCAAGCACTGCCCTCGGAGGAGCCTTGGCATTGCTGTGTCCCGTAAGAGCGTTGTGCATATACGTGGACCGCACCCAGAGCTTTAGGAGCTCTGAACAGCTATTTGTTTGCCACGGAGGTCAGTAGAAAGGGAAGGCTGTCTCCAAGTAGAGGTTGGCCCACTGGCTAGTGGATGCCATTGCCTTGGTGTATCAATCTCAAGGCAAGCTGTGCCCCCTGGGGGTGAGGGCTCACTCAACTGGAGTGTTGCCTCCTCCTATTCGTTGACACACAGTGCCTCTCTGGCAGACATCTGTAAAGCTGCGGGCTGGGCGACACTGAACATCGAGATTCTACAGTCTCCACGTTGAGCCAGTTTCTTCCCATGTGTTGGGTAACAGGTAATTAGCAGAAATAGCATTCCCCCTCATCCGGGGATACGAGCACCTTTTTCCTTCCCCTTTGACAGAGTATTATGTCAGGCTCTGCTGGCAGCTCTCCTCCCTAAGTCTAGGTAGGATCTGTCCCAGAGGCCAGTCGTATGTAGTACTGCCCCAGACCTGGGTCAGTCCATATCAGTGTCTCTACGTTACCGGGCAGGCTGTAACAACAAATAGGACAACAAGCTGTATTAAATAGGATAGACTTGAAGCTATCTTTCACCGAAGGTCGAAATCCCTTCCGACTTCTGTGGGGAAAAAAACAGCAGTTTGGCTATCTCCAGCAGCGATGTACTTAGTGGTCCATGCGGGCACCAAGGTTAGCGAATTTGCGTTTGGGCGATTGAAAGGTTGCGACCTTTCGCATGGCATTTGTCTGTCACGCGTTTGCTTGTCAGCATCTGCATGCCACATTGTTGTGATGGGGTTCAGGTTGTGGCGCTTTCCATAGGACCCTTATGTCATCACGACATAACTTGGAGTGATCGAAAGATAGAGAACATTTCGGTTACATACGTAACCCTGGTTCCCTGATGGAGGGAACAGAGACGCTATGCCCCATATCACAATCTTGAACCATCGCTGGTTGCCTGGGACTCGTTCTCAGCAAAATCCACTAGCCAATATTCATTGGCGTCTTCTCTTAAAGTCAGAGATGATTGGCTTCCAAGTAAATCCCCTATTTCCTGTTTTCCAAGTAAATCCCCTAACATAATGTCTCCATTCCCTTCATCAGGGAACGAGGGTTATGTACGTAACCGAGACGTTTATATCTCACAATTCTGAGAAAAAAATGGTATCACGCAGTTCTGAGAAAAACTAATTGAGAGATGTGAACTCGCAATTATGAGAAAAAAGTCAAAATTGTTAGATTAAAATACGCAATGAACCTTTTTTATCTTTAAAATGTATTTTTTTTTTAAATCCAAACGTTTGAACGGAAGTGTATATGTAGTCTAAATTAATTACTAAACCCACATTTTTAAATGCTAAGATAGCGTTATACAAGACACAGCGACATGCTATAAATATACATTTAACATTACACATAATTTTTTTCTAACTAATGTTTTTAATACTTACATTTTATATGAAACAATATGCAAAAGAATTTGTATAATCATATATTTCATCAGCTAAATTAATATAAAATATGAGTATCAGCACCGCAACATCTTTGAAAGGTTAAATGTGTTTTTGGAAGTTGTTACATCATTTGATTACTACAGATTTGCACTGAGTTCTGTATTTGTAAAAGCACTGTTGCAGGAATACACCTCTGCCCTGTATGTTTTATATGTATATGCACATTTAAGAAAAACTATATAAATAATACAAAAATAAATAAAAAGGATAAATGAATGTTTGTGAATAGGTCCATATGAATCCATTGTTTCTATTCAAATTAATATGTATTTTATATATTATTCAGATTCACTTGTCCTTTAAATATTCAACAAAATCTCATGTATGCTTTCTTATTTTACTACTCCATCTGTTCAGTCAATCTAGCATTATAGATGTTATGCAGATTGATGTCTTCCCCTCTCTCTCTCTCTCTCTCTCTCTCTCTCTCTCTCTCTCGCTCTCTCACTCTCTCTCTCTCTCTCTCTCTCTCTTTCTCTGTCTTTATGTGAGTGTGTTGATCTTGACATCTGACTGGGTGTTCTTTGAGGAGTAATTCTCAGTAAAATCACAATCTAGACCAGAATAATTCAGCACACTCTAGAAACAATGGGAGACCAACGTCATTTAAGTAAACAAATGAGACAATGTCTTGATTATGGAAACAAAGGAGCTGCTTTTGAAATGGAAAAGAAGAGAACATTAAAAATAACCAAGAGGAAGTCTAACATCTCATGTAAAATGAATAGAAAATAAAGCGGCTCATAAAATATTTAGTTTGGCCTCCTTAAGTAGACATGACTAATCGTTTCAGGCCATATTGTACCCTATTTGTGGAAAGTGACAAGTATAATAAAATATTTAATTATGTGTGGATATTTTGAATATCTGTCTTTGTTGTGCTGATTTTCATTGGTTATATTTTGAAATGGTTAAGGTATGTACTTCAATTGTATTTTATATCAAATTTTTCATTAAATATAACATTTTATTAGACATTCATTTTAAGTAAAAGTTTTAAGTTAAGTTAGCATTTAAGTTTGTCCTCTATTTGACCCAGTATCATAATAGTAAAATACATCATCAAATGATTGACAACTTGTCCAAGACTTTCAGTTGGTAAGATACTGGTTATGCTGTCTTTGACATTTATTTTACATGTGATTCAACTCAAATAATACAGTTCACTTTTTAAAAGATAATGCATAAAATAACTGGCAAGGCATCATTTTTTTTTTTTTTTTCGGTTCATTTAACACACATGTGCATACAGTTTCGTGTCATTAAGTGTGCTTGTTTTTGTGTGATAGGTGAGCCGGAGTTTAAGTACATTGGGAACATGCACGGCAATGAGGCCGTGGGCAGAGAGCTGCTCATCTATCTGGCTCAATATCTCTGTAATGAGTATCAGGAGGGCAACGACACCATCATCGACATGATCCACTCCACACGCATTCACATCATGCCCTCCATGAATCCTGACGGCTTTGAGAAAGCAGCCTCACAGGTAAACACACACACACATCTTACACAAGAAGAAGAATATAAATATGTGTATCTTTGGTTTTTGGTGTCCTGTGCTTCAAATGGGCCTAAAATTCCAAAATAAAAAAGGCTAATTAGGGATAGTAAATATCCATATCCAAAAGCACAAACAAAATAAGATTTCAAAGAGTTTAAAAAGGTTGTGATTAATGTATACAGTATATAGAAAATAATAAACACAATAAAAAAATAGATTTTATTTGAACTATTTATAATTTGTGTTCTCATATTTCTATCATGACTCTCTTGGAACTCTTGGAAGATTTTAGAATGGTAATTGATATAATGTATTTAGTCTTGGCTGCTGCTGCAGCAAAGCAAGTATAGGAACTTGCTACTGCCAATACATATGCCGATACAGTGCTGTGAGTATTTAAGACATACTGCTGCTGCACAAGTAGCATATATAATAACCCGTAGCAGATCTAGACAGGTGGAGCTAGGAAAGGTGGAGGGTTTCAGAGGAATTCTGAAAGTGTGCTGCGAAATGCACTATTGAATGATAACCAGCCATTTAAGTGTAAAGCAGGAAGTACAGGTCTTCATTTGTCCCAAAATTCGTGGCGAACCCAGAGACCAATAGTCCAAAATATCACTGTGGTTGACAAACCGGACCCGGTTTACTTATTATTAGAAAGTGGGACCCGAACCCCTACTATAGTACTGTTTTGATCTCTACCCGGACTGCAATGGTTACTATTTATCATACTGCAAGTTGGACCCGAACCCGCTGGGAAGACACAGACCAATTAGGGTTGCACTAGAAAAAAAAATTGGCTTAAACTGTTAACTTAGTTACCTTCTCACTGACTGCATGCGATGCAATCCTCTAAAAAATAAATTTCCATCCATAGTTAGGCTTTCTCTATCTTGACTGCAGAAATAGCCAAAAAAATCCACTATTCCAGCTTTAAAAGTCTACTTGCTACTTACTAGAGTTTTGTTGATAGGATGCTGGTGCTGATTTATATTAATTTGTCTGAGCTTTTTTCACATCACTCATGAAGGAATCCATGATCACCGACAGGTCCGCTTTGACATTTCTCCGCCTCTTGCTTCTTGCGACTGAGGTCCCTGGCCACTGTTTTTTTTTTTTTTACCAAAGATTATACTTTTCTCATCCTAATTTTACAAGTTGCAAGTTACAAAACACATAAAGTGCCAACTGACACTGATCACTGGCTCTGGGTGTTTTCTGTTTGTATTCACATGTTAAACAGAAAGTCCTGTCCTGGTCTCGTGAGTCTCTCTGTGAAGGTTGCATCTTTTAGCAGGAAGTGCATTGGCTACTATTTGCAACGTTTCAGTAGGATAGAGAGGATAGTCCAAAAATCACTAGAGATTGACAAATTTGTGATCATGGGTCTACTGGTATATTTGTATGTTAAAACCCCAACTATAGTACTGTTTTGATCTCTTTGCTATCTGCAATGGTTACTATTTATCTTACTGCAATTTTTTCATGAAATTAATTAAAACCAATTAGGGTTGACTAGCAAACAAAATATTAATTATTAATTGTATTAATAGTATTATATAGCTGGAGACTGCTCAAAAATAATAAAATAACATAGATAAAATTGAGGTTTTTCTTTTATTGGCTGAAATCAAAATCCCTGATTTCCATTTCAAAGAAATGTTGACCTTGTTTTAGCATAGAGTTTTGTTGACAGGATGCAGTGGTGCTGATGTATCATAACACTTTACTGTGGTTTACCACGTCCTTATGCAGTCTGTACATTTCACATTTGACATCTTTTATACATGAGGTCCCTGGACTTTTAGTTTCACATTTGTTTAGGGAAACCAAATTATTAAACACCTCACTGGGATGCATTACCAGTGGTGTTGCACTGCTTCAGCTGGGATAAATGACTATCCTGTCCACATCACAAACAGTTCAGTTGCTTACCACTTTTGGCTTGCTGTTTATGCTGAATGTGAATGGAAAGTCCTGTCCTGGCAAATTTGAGCACAAAGGTTGCATCTTTTATGGGCACTGTACTTTAAAAACTATAAGAGGATTTCGGTGGTAGAGAGATGACTAGATACTCAGAGGTCACAGATAGGATGAAGTCTTGTGATCATGGGTGATATATGGGTTTTATTTGTATGTTAAATAATTAAGTATTCAGACTTCCTCTTTTAGCCAAACTCACTTTACAAGATTTACCATTTACTATGTATTGTCTGAAAAATGACGAGCAACAATAAATATTGTCATTTCCTGCCTCAGTCTGAAACCTGTAGTCTCCACTAAGTCTAATCTGAGTCTGTTCAGCTTTCACCTGTTTGTGTTATGTCTGCCCTGGCAAAAACTGAACCCCCTTTTTTTGAAGATTCACTATTCTATTCATAAGTTTAGGGTCAGTAAGATTGCAACAACATCTGTCAAATTATTTATTATAAATATGTCAAATGCACTCTCTTTCAAAAGTCAAAGGTCTGTCATTTAGGTGATTCATGTAATTCATAATTGATTGTGATGACAATAGTGATTTTAGCTGTTAAGCTGTTACACACACACACACACACACACACACACACACACACACACACACACACACACACACACAGTTCACACACACTTCAAAAATTCTTAAAGTAGAAAGTGCTCTTTCCTTTTAATTTATTCCTAAATACTTTAGTATTTATTTCTTTAATAACATTACACCATAGTGGTCTGGTCTTTATTTTCCTCAAAACTGGTCCTCCCAATTTTCTAGACATGATTACGGCCTTGTTTTTCATAAAAAGTTCATTGAAAAGAATCACACACATGAAACACACACACACACACACACACACACACAAGAGGGCTTTCATGGTTTTCAATAAAGAAAAAGTATATTTTGCTGTGACAAACCCATGATATTCTAATCTAGGCTGTCCATAAAGCTTTTCAGTGTACATTTAATATAGTTAATATAGCAATATTTACAGTATAAACATCTTCACACATGTGATATGATATGATGACTAAAAACTGCCACACGCGGATATCTGCCAGCCCACCCTTCCATAGCCGCCAAGACACACATTAGTATTCAGCAAACTCACTTTACACACACACACACACACACACACACACACACACTTGTTTCTGTGAATTGTGTGGACTTTCCATAGACTTCTATTACTTTTATACTGACCAAACAATATGTATTATCCCCTAACGCAACCCTAATCCTATACCCCTCACAGAAGAAAACCTGTTTGCACTGTTACACTTTCAGATGAAACATCATTTACAATTTTTAATTATGTTTAACCTGTCAAAAACTTTCAGGTTTTACTGTGGGGACATTTGGTCCCCACAGTGTAGCATAAACAAGTACACACATGCAAACACCAAATACTTACCTTGAAAGTCAAAAATAATTTAATTTACTGGAATTAAAAAGACCTTCATAAAGATTCTTTAAAAGTTTTTTTGTGACAAGAACACACATTTGGGACAATTTTTCATTTTTGAGTGAACTACTTGAAAATGGAGATCTTAGTTTTTTTTTTTTTTTTTTTGATTGTGGTAATTCTGATAATGGTATCATTATTATAATCTTTATGTGCAGCTTGGTGAGATGAAGGACTGGTTTGTGGGCCGCAGTAATGCTCAAGGAATTGATCTGAACCGAACTTTCCAGATCTTGATCGCATCGTCTACATGAATGAAAGAGAGGGAGCCAACAACCATCTCCTGCAAAACATGAAGAAAGCTGTGGATGAAAACACCAAGGTGAGATAGCATTTGATCAACTATTTGTTAAATATAACAGCATAGTATTAGTAGTGTTACACATTTTGGAGCATCAGTTTTTAGACTGGTAAGATGATTTTTTTTTACCTGTGTGTGTTACAGCTGGCACCAGAAACTAAGGCTATCATTCACTGGATTATGGATATTCCATTTGTCCTATCAGCCAATTTGCATGGAGGCGATGTTGTGGCCAATTACCCATATGATGAGACACGCAGTGGTGAGAAACCACATCCATGCATACACAAAAAACAATCACATACAAACATACATTCATGTACATTCTTAAATAGAGATTAAAGATATAATATAATATAGTGTAATATTTGTTTGGGGTCAGTAAGATTTTTTTTGTCAAAAAAATTATACTTTTATTCATAAACATTACATTTACATTGTACAAAAGATTTCTATTTCAAATAAATGCGGTTCTTTTGAGCTTTGTGTAAATAAAGGAATTCCAAAAAAAGATATGATTAAATGTTTCCACAAACATATTAACCAGCATAACTAAACATTGACAATAATGAGAAATGGTCCTTGAGCACCAAATCAGCATATTACAATGATTTCTGAGGACCATGTGACACTGAAGACTGGAGTAATGATGCTGAATATTCAGCTTTACCCTCACAGGAATAAAAAATAAAATACATGTTATTTTTAAATGTATATTAAAATAGAAAACAGTTAATTTAAATTATAATAATATTTCACGATAATACTTATTTTTATTGTATTTTTGATAAAATAAGTAACTTTTGAACAGCAGTGTAAAATAATGTAATTACAAAGTAACCCTAACCCATATAAACACCTACAGTATTTGCATCATTCAACATAGTTTGACCTATTAATATATATTTTTACTAGTTGGTTTTAGAAAACGACACCAAAAATGTGGCCCAAATATGGATCAAGTATGGCCCAAATATTTACTAGTATACTCAATCAATTACAGTTTCATAGAATTAAACCAGGAAAGTTTATCATACAATTTGATTGGCTATTTGCCTGTTTTTTCCCTCTGTTTGTCCATCAGGTTCTACTCATGAATATAGTGCTAGTCCAGATGATCTGGTGTTTAAGTCTCTGGCTAAGGCCTACTCCAGCTATAACCCAGTGATGTCTGACCCAGACCGGCCGCCTTGCCGCAAGAATGATGATGACTCCAGCTTCAAAGAGGGCATCACTAATGGAGGAGCCTGGTACAGTGTGCCTGGAGGTATAATGCACAGCTTCAGGACATCACTAATACATTGCATTAATTGTGCTGTACATTGATTTATTAGAAACTTAATTATTATCGTTATTAGTATTTCGCACAGCATAATAATGTATTTATTGTGCTGTACATCTGCATGAAGGAGTTTATATTGTCAAAGCCACTTATTTTTCTTAATTGATTAGTGATCTAGAAATAGTGCAGAATATTAAATATTTAATTTCAAAGTCTTAAAATTATTTTTAATTATTATACACTTTTATTGATTATCAATTTGGACCTTGCTGTATGGTGCTATGCAATAATATGTCTCATCAGGACATTGTCTGATGTATATTTTTTATAAAGGCTAAAAGCAGAAGGTTTAATACCAGATTTAAAAACAAACAAACATACACACAAAGGCATGGGAATTCATTTGCCTAAAGCTGGTAATCACATCTAGATTACTGTGTGCTTCCAATCTTGTGGCAGCAGTTTGCGGAGGGCCTGACAGCATCTTTGGGATAAATGGAAACCAACACCAATTCCCGACCTCGCTGATGTTCTTTCAAATCCCCACAGCCATGTTCCAACATTTAGAGGAATGCTTTCCTGGAATAGTGGAAGCTGTTTTAACAGCATTGGAGGGGATTAATGCAGATGGTTTTGAAATTAAATGCGCAACAAGCTTATATGAGTGTATGTTTAAGTGTCCACATACAGTACTTTTGCCACATGCAATATGATGCAGTACATGTTAATTCAAAATAAAAATACCAAGAAAAGGCAACTTAAAGGGATAATTAACCTTCACTTGCTGATCCAAATTGACTGCCATAGTATAGAAAAAAAAAACACTATACAAGTCAATGGGGACCAACTGAAGGTGAACTATCCCTTTACCGTCAGTTCCAAACCTTTGATCTTTCCCTTTCTCTCTCTCTGTCAGGTATGCAGGACTTCAACTATCTGAGCAGCAATTGTTTTGAGATCACTCTTGAGCTGAGCTGCGATAAGTTTCCTCCTGAGGACACACTCAAACAGTACTGGGACCAGAACCGCAACTCACTGGTCAGCTACATAGAGCAGGTACAGCCGAATCCTTTGCTTTCTAATGCCTATAGTTTTTGTTTGAAAATGCTGACAGGGAGAGAGAGAGAGTTGTTTTGTTTTCTGTAAAGCTCGGACTTATGAGTCAGGATTAGAAAGAGGTTGTTTCATCCCTTTTGATCGCTCATGTCCTTCACAGGTTCACAGAGGAGTGGCGGGATTTGTTCGTGATCTCCAAGGGAACCATATCTCAAACGCTTCTATTTCTGTTGAAGGAATTGACCACGATATGAACACAGGTACACAAACAAGCACATATATACACACTGCAATTTGAAATTATTTAAAGGCTAGGCACAACTAGCATCATCAAACAGAAACAAAACTATAATAATAATATATTTCTAATAAATATATTAGTCAAAATTAGCATATTAACGCAGGCGATTAATTTTTCCAGTTTAGTGGCGTTAAAAATATTTAACACCATTAACACGGGAGGAGCTAGTGTTGGCCACCCCACTCACAACTGCTGCTTCTGTCTCTTTTCTTGACAAGAATTATGTTTATTTAGATGCAGAATGCCTTTACGACAACATCAAAAGGCAGACTTTACAGACACGCATTCCACTTCACCTCAGCGTAGCGTGCTTGTAGCCTGTACTCTGCAATTGCACGCACAAATGTGGCGTTATGCGCTGTAATATTAATATTAAAGCACAAATGAAACTACGAGCATGCGTGTCAGATCCGCGTCACTTTCAGCAGAGACAGGTCTTAAAGCAATAGCAGGCAAAAAAACTAATAACCCAGTTGCTGTGATGTCTGTTAATAAAAAAAAAAAAAAAAAAGGAAATCAATAATTTCTGTAGCTTCAAGGATTCACCTATATTTAATTTAGAATTTATTGTTTGATAACTTTATTAAATGTCTGTATATTTGCTACTTGCTGAAGGGCACAGGTAAATATGACATTTGTTATAATGGGTTTATGTGAAAATAGTTTTTTAAGTTCACTTAAATGTTAAAATTGATAGCTCTCAATTATACTGTAATGTTGAATGACGATAGTCAATGGTTAAATATCAGGGAAAAAAATAACAATTTCTAGGGACATCCGTAGTATTGGTTTCAGTGATACTCGCTTCAGTCATAAAAAAAAGATGCCATCAAACAAATATAAAACATATACTG
This sequence comes from Gymnocypris eckloni scoliostomus, assembly GCA_027564155.1. Taxonomy (NCBI): domain Eukaryota; kingdom Metazoa; phylum Chordata; class Actinopteri; order Cypriniformes; family Cyprinidae; genus Gymnocypris; species Gymnocypris eckloni. The sequence goes on along the minus strand of CM050416.1, from coordinate 5,043,708 downwards.
TCTTTGTTGTTTCTACATTAATTCAAAGATTGAATGTGAAATTATTGCAATACAAAAGTTTATTTAAAACTTTTAATTGTAAACTTGTTAGGTGGGATACATGTCATACAAATTTGAGATGAATTAGTTAATTATTTTGACAGCACTAATATATGTCTTTTTAGAGTTGCTTTACATCTAAGGTTTCACAATTGATGAGTTATGCTACATTAACACTGATGTTTTGCAGTTCGTTGAATTCAGTCTTTTAAAACAATTTTTTTAAATATTTTACTATTGTTATTATAAAAAAAAACATTTGTCTCTGCAAATTAAGATGGTACATAAAGTATTTAAAAAATATATACACATTTCACCTTTTACTCTACCACCAAGCAGTGGTGGACAAAGTACACAGATCAAGTACTTGAGTAAAAGTACAGATACGTATAGTAAAATATTACTTCAGTAAAAGTAAAAGTACTGCTTTTTCAATTTTACTCGAGTGAAAGTACAAAAGTACTCAATTTTTTATGTACTTAAGTAAAAAAGTACTGATAGACAGATTTATTTAGAAATTTTATATAGACTACTTTATTTATAATAAATATTTATATAAAAAATACTACATATTTTTATAATCATACTGCCCAAAATACCTGGGTTTTTCCCAAAATAACCACTATATAGAGTCAAGATATATATTTTGTTGATATGGACTACATTGATGAGAGTGATGTAGTAATGTTCACTGTGAAGCTTACACTGCCATGTACCTGAGAGAAAACAGATTTCACCATCTAATCTTCACCAGTAAGAAAAAAGTGTTTTAGAACGTCAAGTCAAGTCAAGTCAAGTCACCTTTATTTATATAGCGCTTTTAACAACACAAATTGTAACAAAGCACTGCACAATATCAAAATAGGCAAAATGTGTCAATAATGTAAAATGACAGGATTTTACACTCAATTATCAGCTGAATGCATTTCATTATTGAATTTAGTAATGGCATTGTCCAGCTTAGTTCAGTTTATAATATCTGTGCAATCAAGTCGATGATTGTGCTGGAAATGAAGTGTCCCCAACTGAGCAAGCCAGAGGCGACAGCGGCAAGGCGAAAACTCCATCGGTGACAGAATGGAGAAAAAACCTTGGGAGAAACCAGGCTCAGTCGGGGGGCCAGTTCCCCTCCGGCCAGACGAATCAGTAGTTTGTTCCAACTGCAGCAAAGTCAGAGTGTAAGTGGTCCACTGGTTCCAGGGGTCTTTCCCCGATGGATGTCTAGGTGACGAGGTCCTCACTGGAGATCTGTCTCTGGGGCTCATCTATGTGTCCTAGACTCCACTGACATTCAGGGCTGTAGAGGTTGTCTCTAGGTGCTGATCCTCCATTTATGGCAGACTTTGGTTAAGTCAGTATAATCGCTGATGGTTGGCTTCCTCTGAGGTCCTCGGAGGGGTTGTCATCGTCTCTTCTCAGGTGTTCGGTCATCTCAGATCGTTTAAGGGTTGGATCCAGACTGAAGCTTGTGTAATTCCTAGCTACCACGGGATGTTAATCCCGTGGCAGTAACATAGAAACAGTAAGACAATGAGCGTAGCAGTTGTTCCATCCAGGAATAACCCTGGATGAAATTATCAGTATAGCCCAAGCTAAAGCATAATAATAATGTGCATTTGTTCAGATAGACTGGCAGTACAAGTTTGTGAGATGCATTATATGAATGCTTGGCTAAAGAGATGCGTCTTTAATCTAGATTTAAACAGAGAGAGTGTGTCTGAACCCCGAACGTTATCAGGAAGGCTATTCCAGAGTTTATGAGCCAGATATGAAAAGTTCTACCTCCTTTAGTGGACTTTGCTATCCTAGGTACTACCAAGAGTCCAGAGTTTTGCGACCTAAGGAGCGGGTTGGATGTAGCGTGATAGAAGATTAGTTAGAGTGCATGAGCTAAATCATTTAGGGCCTTATAGGCAAGTAATAATATTTTGTAACTGATACGAAACTTAATAGGTAGCCAGTGCAGAGACTGTAAAATTGGAGTAATATGGTCATATTTTCTTGACCTGGTAAGGACTCTAGCCGCAGCATTTTGTACGATCTGTAGCTTGTTTATTGAAGATGCAGGACAACCACCTAGCAGTGCATTACAATAGTCCAGTCTAGAGGTCATGAATGCATGAACTAACTTTTCTGCATCAGAAACACTTAACATGTTCCGTAGCTTGGAAATGTTTCTAAGATGGAAGAATGCTGTTTTGTAACATTGGAAATATGATTTTCAAAAGATAGGTTGCTGTCTAATATAACACCCAGATTTTTAACTGTAGAGGAAGTAACAGTACATCCGTCTAGTTGCAAATTGTAATCCAAGAGATTCTGTGTACTGTCTTTAGGTCCAATAAGTAATATCTCGGTCTTATCTGAATTTAATAGGAGAAAATTACTGGTCATCCAATCTTTTATATTTTTAACACACTCTGTTAGCTTAGATAGTTTAGAAGTTTCATCTGGTTTTGTTGAGATATATAGTTGAGTGCCATCAGCATAACAATGGAAACTAATCCCATATTTTCTAATAATATTACCAAGGGGCAACATATATAATGAAAATAATAGAGGACCTAGGACAGATCCTTGTGGTACTCCATACTTTACTGGTGATAATTGAGATGACTCCCCGTTTAAATAAACAAAGTGGTAGCGATCGGACAGGTAGGATCTAAACCATCTTAGAGCCTGCCCTTGAATACCTGTATAGTTTTGTAATCGATCTATCAGTATGTCATGATCTATAGTGTCGAATGGAACGTGTTGTTTTGCAGAATGTCAGTTATATATGACATGAGAATAAGGCCTGAAATTAGGAAGAACATTTTAAGGAAAATCTAATTATATTTTCATAATAATTTTTTCTGTGGTGTAAAACACCCTGGCCCAATGCCCCGGAGGGCATCACTTCCACTCTGATAATTACTGTAGTTACTATGTTCTGAACATCACATCCTTTCTTTTCCCTCAGATGGAATCTATCTAGGTGGCTGAATAAAATATATTGGACTTTATATCTAAACATTTCCTCAACTTAGCACCAGCAAGCTTGTTAGCTAGACAGTTAGCATTAGCTAACAATATTTACTTATTTTCAGTATGGTTATGAATAAACATTCATATCTGTCTACTAGTTGATCTAAACAATATAAAAATGTATACTGTTGATAAACAATATAAAAACAGGCGTCACATAGGTCTAAATGCATAGCATTTTAATAAAACTGCGAACGTTACGGGGAATATGAACGTGCATGAGTCAAGTCAAGTCAAGTCAAGTAAGTTTTATTGTCAATTCTTCCACATGTACAGTACATACATACAGAGAATTGAAATTGCGTTACTCTCAGACCCTTGGTGCATACAGTTAACATTAAACACTGACAGTAGACATTCAAATACAGATAAATACAGTTTAACCATATGTACATACAAACTATACAGATATACAAATGAGGACAATTGTAGAACAATAAAAAAATAATAAAAAAGAGATAAAGTGACATAAGGCACATGGCAGATAGAGTGCAAACCAGTTAAATAAAACAAAACAAAACTGTGCAGATGTGAGTAGTGCAAGAAAAAGAACAGTCTTTTATCAGACTGCCAGAAGAGGTAGATTATAGACAATGCTGGATGAGGTAGAGATCATTCCAGTGCTGCACAAAGTGACTGGTGCGGGGGGTAGTGTCAGAGTTCAGTGTTGCGTGGGGTAAAGAGGGAGGCAAGGACGGGAGGGAGTTCAGCTTCCTGACAGGAGCAGCGGGCAGCGGGGAATGAGCAGCGGGGAATATGAACGTGCATGAGTTATTTTATTTAATCTGTGTTATTTTAATGTTTTGTTTTTGACCTAAAACATAACGTTGGAGACACTGATGTTGATCTTTCTGCATTCAAGCATTTCAGTGGGCTTAAATTGATCACCCTTTACAGCAGATTTAGTTCACAAACAACTGACAGTTTTGACCTAAATATTATTTTCAGTTACAATAATTAATCCTAAAATTCGACATTAGTAACTTACTTTTCACAGCATCAGTAGCAGCTCACGAGATCTCGGTTCTTTACTTGTGAGTTCAGTTCACTGAAGAAGACTCGCTCTAAGCGGATCATTTGAATCAGTGAATTTTCGACTCGAGAACAGCTGCAATCGGATCATTGCAGTTCGTGAATGAATCGTTTGTTGCGATTTGCGAACCGATTGAATCAGACACCGTTTCTGCGTCTCGGAGCACGTGATGTATCATGTGAGTAACGATATGTTTTATGAAATGTAGTGAAGTAAAAAGTACGATCTTATGCTTTGGAATGTAGTGAAGTAAAAGTAAAAGTTACTCAAAATAAAACTACTCCAGTAAAGTACAGATACTTGAAAAATGTACTTAAGTACAGTAACGAAGTAGTTGTACTTCGTTACTGACCACCACTGCCACCAAGTTAATGTGTTGGTCTGTCCCCTTGTGGCTATAATGTGCCACTTTTGGAAGTAAAATTTAAAACATAATTCACTCTCGTTATTTTTTTATTAGCTAAGGATGGCGATTACTGGCGCTTGTTGGCTCCTGGTAACTACAAAGTGTCAGCATCTGCTCCCGGGTACCTCACTGTGGTCAAGAAAGTAGCTGTTCCCCACAGCCCTGCTACACGGGTAAACACAGACCCTCTGTTCTCTCACTCTTCTCATTATATCTAACATCCTATTCTGACATCTCTCATTTTTCTCACTCTCAGCTGGATTTTGAGCTGGAGTCGCTGGAAGAGAGGAAGGAGGAAGAGAAGGAGGAGCTCATGGATTGGTGGAAGATGATGTCAGAGACACTCAACTTCTAACTTACCTGAGGCAGATGCCATCACAAGCATTATGGGTTTAATATATTTATTGTTGTCGTATGTGTGTGCTCATCAACTTAAAATAACATAATTCAGCTTTTTGGTTTGTTTTACATTAGAGGCACTGCATTTGAACATATTTACAACAGCCATATCGATAAGCCATTCATACATTTTAACAAAGACAACCCGTGTTAAAGCTGGGCTAAGTATTTGCAGATATGGTTGTCCTTGTAAATATGGATGAATACATGTATTGCCACTAAATGAAATGCTCTGTATGGTGAAGTGCCCCTAATGTAAAGTTGATCCTATCGCACTGTTTTTGCGATTTCGATCAACCTGGTTAGTGTTATCTTAGAGTACTGTGTATCATCTGCCTGTGTTTCCTCTAGGCATGCAAAGGTTATTAGATATAATACTGACAGAAAAGAATCACGTATAACACAGAGAGTCAATATTGTGGAGGCCGATCTATTACTCTTTTGTAATGTTGTGTTTTACTTTGATATTGTGAGATTATTTTATAGCTATGGTCACCAATCACGCCAACCAATCAGAGAGCACTGTGTTGTGATGAATGTACATGTCAGCAATGAATATTACTATTTATTCTGATCGTGACTGATTATGACTGAAGCCAATGTAGACAGCACTCATTTACACCTAATCACAAGTTTTTTTCTGTTCAAACACTGTCCTGTGGTTTTAAATAACATTGTGCTTGATGTTTTGAATGGGAGTAATTTTGATAAACCTGTTTCATTTACAAATTTTTTAATAATTATAATGCTGAATATCATATCCAGAGTCCATACAATTGTTCAGATGAAAAGAAAATGAAAAGTTATCAACTGAACTCCTACCGTATGTTATAAAAACTTTATAGGAAATTAAATAATTATGAACATATGATAGACGATAGCTATAAATCTGTTTTATCTATGTTTGTAAAGAATATAGTTTCATTTCAGATCATATAACAGCGGATTTTAATGGCACAAACTAAACAAATAAAGCTTATTTAGATCTGATGGTTTTGTAATCTATACCGAAATACACAATTGTGCCCGATGAAGTACTATCTGCAGTCTTTATTAAACATTCTATAATATATTGTCTTTTTTTTTGGTCTGTTTAATTATATTTATAGTTAGTGTATTTCTGTAATATGAAATGGCACGTTAATGCTATACCAATCAACATTATGATAAAGTCTATAATCCTACATATTGAATTTCTCATTGATCCAAATGTTAACCCTCTGATTTGGGAAATTTAATTAACATCTAAATTAAACCCAAGCTTAAACTTTCGATATTAATGTCATGAAATGGCATTTCAAATCAGCTTATTTATTTATCTTTTGACACTTAAGTGGTATGTCTTGTATATGAGTGTAATGATGGTTTAATTGAATGATCTAATTTGCAACCAAAATAAACTTCCCTTTCTGTTGTCAGTCTGCTTCTTGTATTTCAAATGTTTGTATGAGATAAGCCAACTGCCAGGGCTGGACTGGTAATCTGGCATACCGGGCATTTTCCCGGTGGGCCGACGCACTATCGGGCCGGTACATGTTCTTCTTGAATATATATATATATATATATATATATATATAGTTCGAAGTGCTGGTGGGCCGCCTGGACCAAAAAAATGCCAGGGCCGATTTTTGTCCCAGTCCAGCCCTGCCAACTGCCATCAAATCTGTCTGCCATCATGTTACCTGCAAATGCTAATATTTGTAATTATTAACATTAAAATTAATGTAAAACTAATGCAGAGTTTAGAACTTCTTCGGCTCTGTACGCTTTCAACTCTGTTTTTTTTTTTCGAGAGCAAGCGACTGTACGCCATTCACGTTACATGATTCGACTGATTTTTACGTAGAGAGGGTAACAGGGCACAGTACTAAAACAGTGGTCCAAAGTCTTCTTTTCAGATGAGAGTAAATTTTGCATTTAATTTGGAAATCAAGGTCCCAGAGTCTGGAGGAAGAGTGGAGAGGCACAGAATCCATGTTGCTTGAGGTCCAGTGTGAAGTTTCCACAGTCAGTGATGATTTGGGCTGCCATGTCATCTGCTGGTGTTGGTTCACTGTGTTTTCTGAAGTCCACAGTTAACTCAGCCATTTACCAGGACATTTTTGAGCACTTCATGCTTCCTTCTGCTGACAAGCTTTATGGAGATGCTGATTTCATTTTCCAGCAGGACTTGACACCTGCCCACACTGCCAAAGGTACCAAAAGCTGGTTCAATAACCATGGTGTTACTGTGCTTGATTAGCAAGTAAACCCGCCTGACCTGAAACCCATAGAGAATCTATGGGTATTGTCAAGAGGAAGATGAGAGACACCAGACCCAATTGAGTGCATATAAATTAACATACTTTCAGAAGCCTGACATTTCTGTTTAAAATATCCTTTTTTTATTGATCTTATGTAATAATCTTTTTTTGTATAATCTGCAAGCTATAATCATCAAAATTTCAAGTAATAAAGGCTTGAAATATTCCACTCTGTGTAATAAATCTGGGTTTCACTTTCTGAAACGAGTGACAAAAAATATTGACTTTTTTCCTGATATAATTTTTTTTTGATAATAATTTTAGATGTACCTGTATAACGACATTATATATAACGCCATAGTATCATGTCCACAAATAGAGGTTGGATGTGTGCACCACTGAGTTTATTGAGACAATGCGAACATAAGTGGTATTACATATATTATGATATTTTTAAGTTTTAAGTTCTTAAGTTTAAATATCTTCAGTAAAGGTAAAGTTTTAAAATTGAATTTTGCCAGTCTCTTTTAGTGATATTCACAAAGTTCTGCAGTTATGTAAAGTTGTGTAGGCACACTATTTAGCCCTATTCTGTATAGTTGCTGGCATAGCAGATCCAAGCAGTCTCACCCATTATTCATTCCTAAACTATTAGCATAATCCTGATCAATACTATTGATCAGAGAGGACACAGCAACTGTATGGCAGTTCTCCTGTTGGCCCAGAGGGGTCTCAGAATGCCTAAAACAGCAATATTATCTCTCTAAGGTCCACTTCTCTCATTACTTCCCATGGAGTGGGGTGAGAGAGTAGCATTGATATGTCTTCTAATTAGAGCTAAAAATACACATGCGCTCCAGTCTCCCAGGAGAGCTGACACCAACATCTAATAGAATGCATTAAATAACAGCACAAAGTTTTCACAAATGGCCAATTACCTTTGCACTTGGGTAAGTTTTGAAGTCCTGGCTTACTTTGGCATGTTGGTCACTTTCTTTTCTGTTTCTCCCTCTGCCTTCTTCCTGAAAGTTCTGTTCTGTTCTTTTTTTTTTTTACATGAAAAGATTAGGCCTATATAAGGAAATTCAACTAGTGCAATACATTTAGAAATGTTGCAATTAAAAATGTATATGTTTAATGATTTAAGTGGCATTCCAATGAAATCATTACTAGACATTTCTTGTGATAATCAACAGAGGGCGCTGTTGAAGCATTTGACGTTACAAGTTGGCTAAATGAACAATGAATGACAGTTTATGGTAAGACATTTAGAAGAAAAGTTCTTAGAACTTCTTAAATCAGCTCTCCTGTACAAAAGTACATATAGTTTAAATGTAGGCTACTCACGTTCCACACATTCATATGTCATTGAGGCCCACATGTGAACTGACACAGAATGTCGTTTTACCTCATTATTGGTGAATGCACAATGGCTAATGCTTATAAGGTGCCCACATTATTACTCTAAAGGTCCATAATGTTAACAAAAGCGGTCCTGTGGATCTCTGCTGTGGTGGAGAACTAGTGCCAAATGGATAACAGACAAATAAACTCTCTCAAAATGAGACAAAAGTTGGAATCGAAGAACACAAAACAGAAATTCAGGGATCAGGACTAAAAAAGACAAGAGACAAACATGGTTACATGCTACATGCATTCAAGTGTGCGTGTGTGGGAGAAAAGGATATGTGTGTGTGTGTGTGTGTGTGTGTGTGTGTGTGTGTGTGTGTGTGTGTGTGTGTGCGTGTGTTTAATGCAGCATTGCTTTGATTTAAGATCTGTTTCAAATCCTCTCCTCTGTTCGCTTCCCTCCTGTATTTCTCTTTTGTTCTTCTGGGTGGTCCAACCTTCTTTTTTTCCCCCAAATATTCTACTATCACTGGGCTGTGAACACCATTCTAATCTGTGTGTGTGTGTGTGTGTGTGTGTGTGTGCAAAGAAAGAATAATGAGAGAGATTCACATTTATGTTTGTCAGTATCTGTCTATTTGAACCAGTGTATGTTAATGTTTGTGTCTGAGAGTGTGCCTGTGGGGTGTAATTGTATGTATAAGTGTGTGAGTGTGTGTGTGTGTATGAGAAAGAGAGAGAGAGAGAGAGAGAGAGAGAGAGAGAGAGAGAGAGAGATAAAGAGATAAAGGGGGAGATGCTAGAAAGGTCATTGGGTCCAGTATTTGTATTGTGATGGTAATCGTAGGATGTGAGCATCCTAGATTCTTCGATTTTTGTCTTACAGGCTTTGGCATTCTCTGTTGTGGTAACAAGTATCACAATTGTTATTTAGTAAAAATAAAATAAAAGTAATAAAACAACTGAGAAATGGTGGTGACAAATATCACTATGATTATTTTTCCGCAACAGAATATATAGAATAATGGTGGTTACAATTTGCAGTGTTATTATAATTTTTTTTTGAAAATAGAAAATAAAATACTATTTGTATAGCTCTGGACCAAGATTTTTTTTTAATGCCTTTTTTTCAGAACCCAAGCTGAAAAATGAAAAATCCGGGATCGAGCCTCCATTGGGGACAGCAAGCCAAGTTTGTTTACCATTAACCATCATGACTGGATGGGCAGGAGAACTCTTGAAACTAAATTGTATGCAACTGCATAGCGACAGTGTAGCATGAGGTTGGCGAGTTTTGGACTACTCACATTTTCTTCATACAGTGTAAAGAATCTAGTTTTGTCATATAAATATCATACGAGTTGTACGAGTATAGTCTAATCACTGGCATTCTTGGCTATATTGTTATAATCTTTTCTTTTACCTGTGAATGTGTGTGGTTATGACTGACTCAAACTAAGCAGCAATTACCCATGAAACACTTCTAAACTATATCTATTAATCATGATACATGCTGGGCTACTGTAGGGGAATCCAGCAGGGAATTACATTAAGTTTATGTGTGTGTGTGTGTGTGTGTGAGAGAGAGAGAGAGACAGAGAGAGAGAGAGAGAGAGAGAGAGAGAGAGAGAGAGAGAGAGAGAGAGAGTGTGTGTTCCTTTACCTCGTTCACGTTCTTTTAATACTCTTTATTCAGTTTTATCTTCTGTTCATTATACTGCATATCTCTTTTTATTTAAATAGCACAGTGTAACCTCTTGTTCTTTGTCTTTGTAATGAAAGTCACATCCTGAATGCAGGGATAACAGACTTTCTGTTTGTGTGTGTATGTGTGTGTGTGTGTGTGTTGTACTCCAGCACACCGAGCCTCCATTTCTGTGGTGTGGCTGTGGCTGTGGTGGTTTCTGACAAACAGATGCCCTGGAGGCGTTTTAATGCCGACTGTTGGACTTTGAGTTTTATGTATTAGAACAGCTGCTGCTAGGGATCAGCCAATCACAGAGATGAGCAGTCACCTCCATAGACACCTCACACAGACCCCGGCAGAACCCTGCCACAGCCAATCAGAGACAACGTGTGATAGGTCACTACCCCAGGCACAAACACTGACACACACTCACGAGAAAAATAGCAAAAAAATATTACAAATAATGCAAAATATATATGTGTCTCTAAAAAGGACTATATACAAGCACTTCTACAAAAAAAATGTGGTGCATTTAAAGCATTCAACGATGCACTTGGAAAGAAGTGCATAGAAAGTGTTCGTATTTTATATTGATCCAGCTGTTTACAGCCACAGCTGAAGGACAAGCTACCACCTTTTCTTCTTGTCCTCTGTCAATCCATCCATTTCGTTCTGAGGTTGGATCGATGAATAGCTCTCCTGAGATAAAAGATAAAAGATAAAAAAGATAAAAGATAAAAGTGTTGACATGCAGAAATGAAAGACAGAGTGACAAAATAAAAATACAAAAGAAATATGAATGTAGATTATTATGAATTTGAGATAATAAAATAATGTGTACTGACATTTTGCTTTTAGGAGCCTGCCAAAAAAGTGCCACTGTTAAAATATTTTATTTAAAGTACTTGATTCACTTGATTGTGTTTATATACAATATTTCCAAATCATTACACACAAAACAAGTAACACTCTTAAAAATAAAGGTGCTTAAAAGGTTCTTCACAGCGATGCCATATAAAGAACCATTTTTGGTTCCACAAAGAAACATTTAGTCAAAGGTTCTTTAAAGAACCATCTCTTTCTTACCTTTTTATAATCTGAAGGACCTTCTTTGCCACTAAGAACCTTTTGTGAAACAGAAGGGTTCTTCAGATGTTAAAGGTCCTCTATGGAACCTTTTAGACTAAAAAAGGTTCTTCTGTGGCATCATCAAGCACCTTTATTTTTAAGAGTGTATGACAAGAAAAGGAAATGCACAATATAACTATAACAAATAACAAACAAATTTATAAATATTAAATGCCAATTGATGAATAAAATAATAAGTATAATATAAAATCAACATTTATCAAGACATTGTGAAAAATAACTGTATTATATAGTAATGATTTTTGATCATATTTATCAAGGCAGTACTTAGTTTCTGAGGTTGTGCAGCTGAAAAATGAATTTTGCTTGGCAACTGTCTGCTCCAGCAACATCTGCATTGATCCATTTCTGAAAAACTGGACAACTATGACGTTAAATGAGATAAAATATATATAAGTCATATCTAATATTAATAATTAGTGATTTATATCTTGGTTGCCTTTTTAAAATCTGAATAGCTACTTTTTAACGACCATAGAGAAACATGTGTTTTTGTGTAACACAACGTTTAGCAGAAGCTACCCAGATTAAAGGCTAACCTGCCAGTGCTAAACAGCACAAGCTTGACCCCCTCTATTAGACAACGACTGTGATTATGCTCCAAATTACTGAATGGCAAGACAAATGGAAATGAAGGCCTGTCTCATTAAGATCCTGCCTTATTATTAAAGATTAAAAAAGACACTAGGGTGAAGGTCACTCACAGTGGGCATCCAGGTCTTTTTCCATACTATACTGTGACAGTTAGTTTTGTTTAGCCACAGTTTTGAACGGAATACATTCTAGTTTGCTACTTATTCAGGTAAACCCCCCAAAACCTTAATTAGACATGGTGTAGAAAATTACAGAAATGTGTGTAGACTTTATGAATTTAGTCTATCCAAAAGTAAAAAGTTCAGATAATTCCACAGCTGTAACTCCAGAACAAAGCGGAATACAGTTCCACTATGCAAAAGGCATCAGTGAACATACTGTTGGGGTCTTGGGGTGTGTTTGCCTATGCAGCCCCATACTTCTTGCATTTTAGATGTAAAATGAGACATTAATTAGTCCCTTTGTAAAGACTCAAGGCCATTTCCAGAAATCCGACACACGCACACACACAAATGTTGTTTTTTGTGAAAAGTGGGGACATCCCATAGGCATAATGGATTTTATACTGTACAAACTGTATGTGCTATTGCCCTACACCTACCCTACACCTAAACTTAGCCCTCACAGGAGACTGTGAATTTCTACCTTCCCCCCAAAAACTCACTCTGTATGATTTATAAGCGTTTTGAAAAGTGGGGACATGGGGCAATGTCCTGAAAGGTCACCTTCACCTTGTAACACCTGTGTTATACCTGTGTCGTTATACAAATTCATGTCCTCATTTGACACAAAAACACGCGCACACACACACACACACACACACACACACACAAACACACACACACACACACACACACACACACACACACACACACACACACACACACACACACACACACACACACACACCAACCTAAATACACAGAAGCTTCTTTAGTTTATGTAACAATCCTTTCAGTATCCTTTGACAAACACTCTTCATGTCCTTTTCCTGTTTCAAAGGGGGCCATTTCCTGTTGGCGCTGCCACCTCAGCTGTCCAATCTTCCCCTGTCCGCAAAGCCAGAGTGGTTTGGTCCGCATGGCTCTTATCTTATCTGGAGTAGTCCACACCTTCATAGTGAGGTGATGGAGGGAAAGAAAAAATGCAGGGTCTGCACATGAACCTGTGAGTAACACACACACACACACCTTATGAAATAAACATTTAGCATGGAATTATATTGTGTAATATATACAGTATGTAAGGATAAGCTAAATGAATGCATTTAGTCAGAAGAAGTGTGTGTATTTATGTGTGTACTTGTCATTATTGTTAACATTTATATTACTTTATTTTATGCTGTGTTAGGTTAGGGTTTCATTTAGTCACAAAGTGCTTGAAGAAATGCACACACACACACACACACACACACACACACACACACACACACACACACACACACACACACACACACACACACACACACACACACACACTCACACACACACACACACACACACACACACACACACACACACACACACACACACACACACACACACACACACACACACACACACACACACACACACACACACACACACACACACACACACACACACACACACACACACACACACACATACACATTAAAGCTGATCATAATGCACTTCCACTCTGGGAGGAAACATATCTCACACAGCCAGAGACACAGACTCAAAGAGACACCAGTTCCTGACACATACACTTTACTTAAGGAAAATCACAGCATGGTGATTTCCGTGTGCTAGTATGGGGCTGAAAGCTCAGCTCCTTTCAGAAATGACTCGACTGTGTACCTCATGTAATAGTAACTGTACATTTCTGTACAAGCACACACATTTTACAAGTGTATATTTTTTATCTCTCCTTCTGCAGCTGTTCTGTTTCTTTGAAATCCTCTAATTGCACTGGTTCTAATTAAAATATAGACAACTGCTGAAATAAGTTCAGTATTAACTGTAAACCTTATCTTAAGTACACACACAGTTTGTTCATGGTAGACCCAAGCCGTTATGTGTTTTCTTTTCATTCCAAGGCTTCTCCTTGTATACTGGTCTGCCTATTCACATATTTTAACCACCCTTTGTAGGCATAATATGTGAGTGGAAATAGGTTATATAAAAAAATATTGCTGTACAAAATAACACAGATAGATTTTTGATTCAGCCTTTTAGAGTCTTTTAATGTAAATAATAAAAAAAACTTTTAAAATGTTCAAGTCTCAGTACATCCATTTCACTGACCTCGCTTCTGTCTCCTCTCTCCTGGAACACACACTCTCAAACACAGTGTTTAAACAGAGGAAATCCTCTCTTCCCGTTGGCTGAGAGTGTGTTTACTCACAGAAGGACTCCACTACACTCCAGAACTGAGGTCACATATGGGTTGAAAGGGCACGGTCTCTCACTCCACACTTACACGTACAGTGTGTACCAGACTTCACCTCTCACACTGAAGCAGTCTATGCCTTTCTCTTACTATATTACTAAATACTACATGCAAACTCAAGCGAAAAACACAAAAGGAGTGTTAAATGTATTTAAAAGTTGTTGACACAAAAATAGGATTTACTTTGATGACCATGCATGTATAAAACATAGTGACTCAACAGTCCAACTCAAATGCACTGTTTAAGGAAAGTGCTGCTATGCTTTATCTTACAGAACTAAATTTACATTTAAAATAACATGAAGAGCAGTAGTGGTGGGAATTTCTCAGTGACTCTTTCTGCAGGTGATATCGTTACACCAGTAGTTCACAACATCTTGTTGAGTGAGAATTCATTCATCTAATTGTTCAGAAAAAAAGTGTATTCATTCAGAAACCAAACAGGTGAGTCTTAGTGAGTCACTGAATCATTTACTCAGCTGATTCCTTCAAAAACACAAATTCGGTCAGGAACAAAACTCTACTGTGTGTTGCATTGGTGACAATGTTGGAAGCCTGTTTCCAACAGTGACAGTGACATAACATACAGCCAAGTATGGTGACCCATACTCGAAATTTGTGCTCTGCATTTTACCCATCCAAAGTGCACACACACAGCAGTGAACTCGCAACTTTTGGATTACGAGTCGGACTCTCTAACCATTAGGTCACGACTCCCCCACTGAATAAAAAAAAGAATTATACAAACTCACAATTGTGAGTTATAAATTCAGAATGACGATTTATAAAGTCAGAATTGCAAGATAAAACCTCGCAATTCTGAATTTTTTCTTACAATTGCGAGTATATCTCGCAATTCTGACTTTTTTTCTCGGAATTGGCCATTACGAGTTATAAAGTCAGAATTGCATGATATAAACTCGCAACTTTTCTCGCAAGTACAGTTTCGAGAGGGGGGGGGACTGATATGTTCTCAGAATTGCGAGTTTATATCTCACGACTATCAGAAAACAAATCAGACTTCAGAGTGAAAAAGTCATAATTGCGAGGAAAAAAGTCACAATTGCGAGTTTGTTTCCTGCAATTATGAGAAACACATCAGAATTGTGAGATAAAAAGTCACAATTACCTTTTAAATTTTTTATTTAGTGGCGGAAACAGGCTTCCTGTCACGCAGAGCGCTCCTACGGCTCCCTCTCCTGGTCATCGACGGGAACCATCACCCGAGTACTAGTTTGACTACATCTCCCAGCAGCCCCGTACCTGGTACTCATTATCTGCCACACCTGTCGCCTATTACCTGGGCTATTTAACCAGTCTCCTGGCACTGGCCCAGTGCGAAGTCTTGTTTTGCCCTGGCTAACATTTCCGAGCATTTTCCCTAGTGTGACTATCTGTGTACTACCTGGACTGTTGACTCTCTCCTGATCGTTTGCTGCCTGCCTCACTGACCCCGCCTGCCTACTGGATATCCTCTCTGTCTGCCGCCTGCCCTGACCCCTTGCTCTGCCTCTGTTTACGAATCTGCCTTGCCTACGTTGCCCTCGATACTACTGTTTGATATTTGCCTGTCTGACCACCTCTTTGTATTAATAAAGCTGCAGATGGATCACCACGTCACTGACCCGTCATTACAGAAGACTTTGCCACAACACGATCCAGCAGCTATCGGCCAGCTATCGTCGAAGTATCATCACATGCAACTGGCGATTCACCACCAACAACTACAGAGACTTACCTCTCTGACTGAGGAATTGGTGAAGACTTTGCAGAATTTGCAGATACCGGCATTCACGCCTCCGGCTCCGCAAACCAGCGTCAGCACGGCGATCCTGCCGGCTCAATCCACCAGCGTGAATCCAAGATTAGCGTTTCCGGAGAAGTATGATGGTAATCCCACTCACTGCAGAGGCTTCCTCCTTCAATGCAATCTGTTCGTAAATCAGCAACCCGCTCTGTACTCCACTGAAGAGGGAAGGATTGCGTTCGTCTGCTCTCTGCTTACCGGAAGTGCGCTGGAATGGATGACAGCGGTGTGGAGAGGCGGCAGGGTTCCGTTCCGCACATTCGATGAGTTCCTACAACGCTTTCGAGAAGTGTTCGATCATCCCCGGGATGGAAGGAGCCCCGATGAACTACTCCTGACGATATCACAGGGAAGTAGATCAGCAGCAGAATATGCTCTCGCGTTTCGTACACTCGCCGCACAGACAACATGGACGGAGGATCCTTTACGGGTGCACTACAGAAAGGGGCTGAATCACGACCTTCAGACTGAACTCGCATGCCGCGATGAGGGAAGGTCCCTCGATAATTACATTGAACTCTCGATCCAGATTGACAATCTTCTCAGAGCTCGGCGATCCACTACCCGTACTGCGCTCAGAGCATCCCCTGACACTCAGGAGCCCATGCAAGTGGATAGTCACCACATCTCGCCAGAGGAAAGAAACCGTCGCATCACCCATCACCTCTGTCTGTACTGCGGGGAGCCCGGTCATTTAAGGAATGCTTGCCCCTCTCGTCCCAATAGTAATCCAGCTACCAGGGTGAGTGTAACCTTGTGTGCTCTTAATAACGATCACTGCATGACTGTTCCGGTTACACTGGAGACCCCATCGGGTGCCATACAGATACCAGCCATGATAGACTCTGGGGCAGCGGGAAATTTCCTATCACTCAACTTTGCTCAAGAACACGACATTCCTCTTATTCGTTGTCTTTCTCCCCTGACAGTCGAGGCGGTCGATGGGCGCCCCCTGGGCACCGGCAAAATAACTCACCTGACGTCACGACTCAAGCTAACCACCGGCGCTCTTCATCAAGAATCCATACAGTTCTACATCATACCTACTGTGCACGCCTCAGTTATCCTGGGGCTTCCTTGGCTCCGCAGACACAACCCAAGTATTTCCTGGCGAGATTGTCAAATTATCAACTGGGGTGCGGACTGTCTCACCCAATGTATATCCCAGGTTCAACCTCTAGGCGTCCAGACGGTTTCTGTGGCTGAAACTGACGAGGAAGCTCAGGCACTTCCCAGTGTCTATAGAGATCTCATAGTAGCCTTCAGTAAGACGAGAGCCTCGCAATTACCACCTCATAGATCCTCAGACTGTGCGATCGACTTACTCCCCGACGCAGTACCCCCTAGGGGCCGCATCTTTCCGTTGTCTCAACCTGAATCCAGGGCCATGAACCATTATATTCAGGAGGAACTAGCCAAAGGTTTCATTCGACCCTCTACCTCACCAGCTTCCGCGGGATTCTTCTTCGTCAAGAAGAAAGGGGGTGACCTTCGGCCATGTATTGATTATAGAGGATTAAATGAAATCACCGTAAAAATTCGATATCCTCTGCCACTAGTGCCGTCCAGCTTTAGAGCAGCTAAGATCAGCCCAGTTCTTCACCAAGCTCGACTTACGCTGTGCATACAATCTCATCAGAATACGAGAGGGTGATGAATGGAAGACTGCATTCTCAACTACTTCAGGGCACTACGAATATCGGGTCATGCCGTTCGGTCTCGTCAACAGTCCATCCGTCTTTCAGTCCTTCATCAATGATGTCTTCAGGGATATGCTCGATCATTACGTCATAGTTTACATCGATGACATTCTCGTTTACTCAGAAACCCTCCAAGAACACGTCCAGCATGTCAGATCGGTACTCCAACGACTAATCAAATACCAGCTATACGCAAAGCTTGAGAAATGTGAGTTCCATACCACCTCGGTAGCCTTCCTAGGTTATGTAATCAGTCAGGAGGGGGTTGCTATGGACGAGAGCAAGGTTCATGCGGTACTAAACTGGCCTCTACCTTCTACCATTAAGGAGCTTCAACGCTTTCTGGGATTTGCGAACTTTTACCGTCGCTTCATCAGAGGTTTCAGTTCCATTGCCGCTCCACTCACCAACATGACCAAGAAGGGTTCGCGTCGTCTCCAATGGACAGCCGAAGCTCACAAGGCTTTCGATCAACTAAAACGTCAATTTACCACAGCACCCATCCTTCATCATCCGGACCCCAATTCGCCTTCGTAGTGGAGGTGGACGCCCAATGTCGGAATAGGGGCCATACTATCCCAGCGACAAGGTGATCCTGCTAAGTTGTACCCTGTGCCTACTATTCACGGAAACTAACCTCCACAGAACGGAATTATGACGTGGGTGACCGTGAACTTCTAGCCATCAAGTCCGCTCTTGAGGAATGGCGTCATTGGTTGGAGGGGCAAGTCATCCTTTCACGGTATGGACAGATCACCGTAACTTGGAGTACCTCAGGACTGCCCGTGAAGCAACCCCAGACAAGCCAGATGGTCACTGTTCTTCTCTCGCTCTTCACAGTGACATATCGACCAGGCACCAAGAACATCAAGGCCGATGCGCTCTCGACAGTTTGAAATAGGTTCCGAACCCACTCAGCCCGAAAATGTGATCTCTCCTACCATCATCATATCCCCATCCAGTGGGATATCATCACTGAAATCGACCAAGCCAACAGTGAACACGTCCATACCTCCCGAATGTCCCCAAGATAAACTATTCGTACCAAAATACTGCAAGCACCATCGATCAGGTCCACACGGCTCTCAGTTCCGGCCATCCAGGAATAAGCGCCACTATTCAGCTCCTGCAGAACAGATTCTGGTGGCCCACGCTAAGGAAAGACACCATTACCCAGGTTCATCAATGCCAAGTTTGTCAGACACAAAACCCTCAGGCCAATTACCTGCTGGTCTTCTCCAACCTCTACCCATACCACACCGCCCTGGTCTCACATTGCCATTGATTTCATCACTGACTTACCCAATTCCAACGGCTACACCACCATTCTTACTGTCATTGACCGATTCTCCAAGGCCTGTCGCCTCATTCCTCTACCCAAGTTACCCACCGCTCTGGAGACGGCGGAGCACCTCTGTAATCAGGTCTTTCGTTTCTACGGACTACCCGAGGATATTGTCTCCGACCGAGGGCCCCAATTTACCTCACGGCTTTGGGCCGCATTCTTTAAGGCTCTGGAAGTGAACATCAGCCTCACCTCTGGGTATCATCCTCAATCCAACGGTCAAGCAGAGAGGCTCAATCAGGAGCTCGTTCGATTCCTTCGGTCGTACTGTAGTACCAACCAATTGGACTGGAGTCGTTACCTTCTGTGGGCAGAATACGCTCAGAACTCCCTCCGGAAACCGGCCACTGGCATCACTCCGCTTTCAATGCGTCCTGGGCTACCAACCTCCACTATTCCCTTGGTCAGGAGAACCTTCCAACGTCCCAGCGGTGAACGACTGGATACAACGCAGCGAGGAGACATGGAACCAAGCACATCTTCACCTTCGACATGCAGTCAGGCGTAATCAAGTACAGGCCGACAGACACCGAAGACACAACCCGAATACCACGCCGGACAGTGGGTATGGCTGTCTGCCCGCGACCTCCGACTACATCTGCCATGTCGCAAACTCAGTCCCAGGTACGTGGGTCCTTTCCAAATTACCACAATAACCCTGTATCTTTTGAATTAAACCTACCTAATCATTATCGTATTTCTCCCACTTTTCATGTCTCGCTTCTGAAACCCGCCGATGATCCCGGGGAGGGACCCGAGGAGCCGCTCGAGGATGCAGACCCCCTGCCCATCTCAAGGGAGGAAGAGGAGATATATCAGGTGCGAGAACTTCTCGATTCCAGACGCCGGGGACGCACTCTCCAATACCTGGTCGATTGGGAGGGTTACGGCCCGGATGAAAGGTCCTGGGTCGACACAGAGGATATTCTGGATCCCAGTTTGGTGGAGGAATTCCACAGAGACCACCCGGAAAGACCGGCCCCCAGACCACGTGGTAGACCCGGCGTCGACCACCTCCTCGCCCGAGCCGCCGCTGGGGGGGCTCTGTCACGCAGAGCGCTCACGGCTCCCTCTCCTGGTCATCGACGGAACCATCACCGAGTACTAGTTTGACTACATCTCCCAGCAGCCCCGTACCTGGTACTCATTATCTGCCACACCTGTCGCCTATTACCTGGGCTATTTAACCAGTCTCCTGGCACTGGCCCAGTGCGAAGTCTTGTTTTGCCCTGGCTAACATTTCCGAGCGTTTTCCTAGTGTGACTATCTGTGTACTACCTGGACTGTTGACTCTCTCCTGATCGTTGCTGCCTGCCTCACTGACCCCGCCTGCCTACTGGATATCCTCTCTGTCTGCCGCCTGCCCTGACCCCTTGCTCTGCCTCTGTTTACGAATCTGCCTTGCCTACGTTGCCCTCGATACTACTGTTTGATATTTGCCTGTCTGACCACCTCTTTGTATTAATAAAGCTGCAGATGGATCACCACGTCACTGACCCGTCATTACACTTCCATACAATGTAACAGGTAAAACTATGTTTAAAATATAAGTTACTCAATATTAACTTCTTGTTTAACAAACTGTTGTATGTAAGCAATATCATAAATCTGCTTGTTACTCCAATAATGTCTCAGAAAGCCCAAGTTGTCGTTGCTAGTTATGGCATAATGTTTTTGATCATGTAACTGGTTTTCTGACACATCATTAATTTAGTTTTAATATTTAAGGAGTGTGAGGTAGGATTTAAGTTTCTGATGTTTTAATATTTGACGACTGTGTTAGACTGTTAAATGCCGACAGTAATATCTGGGGATGCAAGATTTTTGTGAAAATACACCACTTTGAATCAAAAAATATATAATTAATGTAATTCAAGTAAGTGTCAATGTGAGTAAACATTAACTTAGTATTTTAGCATTCTGCATATTAGGCATAACATTAAGAATGAATCAGTATTTGAATGAAGTATAGATACCTTGCTTTCCTTATTGCCTTTTAGTAAATCACTTTTAAGAATTATCATTCACAGACTTAAACTATGTGGTAAACTTGATTCAAGTGTGTTTTTAGGTTGTGGTTAGAACAAACATTACAGTAGTATAATGCTAATTTAATTAGCAAATAGTTCTAAATCTTTGCAATACATTTGAGTTCTATTAGCTGTTTGTCTTTCCTTTTTCTTAACATGTGCTCTTTTTGTCAGAAACTGCCCAAGACAGTGATCTGTCTAGTTCCACTGGTGCAGAACACACTGCAAAAACTGGACCAACACATGTTCATTGACAGTCTGACATTGGCTGACAGCTAACCATCAGTTTGGTCTGCCATGGCTTTTACGTCTCTATGTTCTATGAAAACATGTTTGACATATGTGCCAAAAGTTATGGCATATCACATTTACAGAAGAAAAGTATTACAAATATAGAGACTTTATTCCGTAAATAAATATAGAGACTATCCGTCCTTCGGATGAGGCGCTAAACCGAGGTCCTGGCTCTCTGTGGTCATTAAAAATCCCAGGATGTCCTTCGAAAAAAGAGTAGTGGTGTTACCCCCGGAATCCTGGCCAAACTTGCCCATTGGCCTCTGACCATCATGGCCTCCTAATCATCCCCATACACTGATTGGCTTCATCAGTCTCTCTTCTCCACCAGTAAGCTGGTGTGTGGTGGGCGTTCTGGTGCACTATGGCTGCCGTCGCATCATCCAGGTGGATGCTGCACACTGGTAATGGTTGAGATTCCCCCTTGTATGTAAAGCGCTTTGAGTGCCTAGAAAAGTGCTATATAAATGTAACAAACTTATTTATTCAAAAATGTATTTAAATTTGGTCCTTTATTACATTAAGAACCAAAAAGAACCAATATAGTTGGGACTTCACATTTTAAGTCCATTCTAGGGCTCAGCCAGACTCAGAAAGACAAGTCAAACTACAGCCTATGTCAGTTAATCTGGTAGCTCCATGCTAATCACCTCTTTATTTAATTCATTTTCTCACTTACTCCTCCATCCCAATGAACAACGGAGAGCTGCTGAGGTAACTGGATCAGATGTCATCCATTAAAGTCCTGGAATAGACCTCTGATTAGTGTTGGAGTACTGGCAGTAAGACCCGCACTGAGATTCCAGTAGAGTAATTCAAATATTTTTGGTTTAAGAGCTCATAACCTATTCTTCTACTAGTAGTGTGTACAGGGAGCAGTAGAATCTTCAAATCAATTAATATATTCAATTTGCTGCACCTTACCTGGTCACATATTTAATAAGTGGTTTATTTAGACTAGTAAGGTGCAGTGATTTTATAAGGACTCATGATAGTTCTTTAAAAGCCTTTAAAAGAGTTGATCGCTCAATTTTAATTAGGTTATTAATTTCAATGGAAACTCATCAAATAAAGTGTTTAGCTGCTGGCATACAGTGGGCTGAAAAATGATTGAGTGTGATTATGAAATAACTACATTACATACATACTTGATTTCACTGTATTAGAAGGGAGAGCTCATAGTCACAATGGTTTATAGCAGAGGATATTTGTTAAACCTAACAATCTAGAAGAAGAAGAATAATTTATTTGTCACATCCACAATTATACAGAGTATAACCAGCAGTGAAATGTGTTCTCTGCATTTAACCCATCCAACCCTGCACATGTAGTGTATTAATATTACATAATAAGAACCGTTATTAATAATTGAGCACCTATAATCATTTTGTGTCAGGATGGGGTGGAAGGGATGAGAGTGAGGACTCAATTACTGGAGGAAAAGGGCTTAATTGAATAAAAAATTAAATAAACGGACAAGGCAGGCACAGACAACATTCGACGATGAGCTCGCACGGGACTGTAAACACAAGGAAATTATAAAGGAGCAAATGAGGAGGGTAACGAGACGACACAGGTGGGGCAAATGAACCAATAATCAGGAAACAAGATGGGTGGGGTCAAGACAATTGACATGAGCACATGGCACACAGAAACTATGACAAAAGCCATGTGCTCACACAAAACAAAAACACAAGCACATGGCAGCAAAACAGAATCACTACGCAGCTAATAAGGAGACTCATAAGCTGCGTGTTCACACAAAACATGACAAACATGAAAGCACGCAGCCAGTGAAAAACACAAGCTGCGTGCCACACAAAACTGAGAAAGCAAAACGAAGACAACAAATGCACACGGACAGAGGAGCGCACGGCCTGAGCGAACTCGAGACCGCATGCTCCCACAGCAAGACCAAACCTGGAGCGTGAGTGTCCGAACCCCGACACGAAACCAGAACTGAGCCTGAAACAAGACAAGAGTGCCAGGATCCGAACACAACGCTCCAACGTGAAACAGAGCATGTAGACAAGAGAGCTCACAAGAAAACAAGACAAGAAGGGAGTGTCAGGGCTCTGTCACAAAAACATGAATAAACTAGACCAACATGACAGAACCCTGACATTTAGCCCTAAATCAGCATATGACAATGATTTCTGAAGGATCATGTGGCTGGAAATTCAGCTTTGCCATCACTAGAGGAATATTGCAGGCTACATTTTAAAATATTAAAATAAACAGTTATTTTAAAAATTTTGTAAAGTATATGTCACAATACAGGTGCTGGTCATATAATTAGAACATCATCAAAAAGTTGATTTATTTCACTAATTCCATTCAAAAAGTGAAACTTGTATAATGTATACATTCATTCCACACAGACTGATATATTTCAAGTGTTTATTTCTTTTAATTTTGATGATTATAACTGACAACTAATGAAAACCCCAAATTCAGTATCTCAGAAAATTAGAATAATACTTAAGACCAATACAAAGAAAGGATTTTTAGAAATCTTGGCCAACTGAAAAGTATGAACATGAAAAGTATGAGCATGTACAGCATTCAATACTTAGTTGGGGCTCCTTTTGCCTGAATTACTGCAGCAATGCGGCGTGGCATGGAGTCGATCAGTCTGTGGCACTGCTCAGGTGTTATGAGAGCCCAGATTGCTCTGATATTGGCCTTCAGCTCTTCTGCATTGTTGGGTCTGGCATATCGCATCTTCCTCTTCACAATACCCCATAGATTTTCTATGGGGTTAAGGTCAGGCGAGTTTGCTGGCCAATTAAGAACAGGGATACCATGGTCCTTAAACCAGGTACTGGTAGCTTTGGCAGTGTGTGCAGGTGCCAAGTCCTGTTGGAAAATGAAATCTGCATCTCCATAAAGTTGATCAGCAGCAGGAAGCATGAAGTGCTCTAAAACTTCCTGGTATACAGCTGTGTTGACCTTGGACCTCAGAAAACACAGTGGACCAACACCAGCAGATGACATGGCACCCCAAACCATCACTGACTGTGGAAACTTTACACTGGACCTCAAGCAATGTGGATTCTGTGCCTCTCCTCTCTTCCTCCAGACTCTGGGACCCTGATTTCCAAAGGAAATGCAAAATTTATTTTATCAGAGAACATAACTTTGGACCACTCAGCAGCAGTCCAGTCCTTTTTGTCTTTAGCCCAGGCGAGACGCTTCTGATGCTGTCTGTTGTTCAAGAGTGGTTTGACACAAGGTGACAGCTGAAACCCATGTCTTGCATATGTCTGTGCATAGTGGTTCTTGAAGCACTGACTCCAGCTGCAGTCCACTCTTTGTGAATCTCCCCCACATTTTTGAATGGGTTTTGTTTCACAATCCTCTCCAGGGTGCGGTTATCCCTGTTGCTTGTACACTTTTTTCTACCACATCTTTTCCTTCCCTTCGCCTCTCTATTAATGTGCTTGGACACAGAGCTCTGTGAACAGCCAGCCTCTTTGCAATGACCTTTTGTGTCTTGCCCTCCTTGTGCAAGGTGTCAATGTCTTTTGGATAACTGTCAAGTCAGCAGTCTTCCGCATGATTGTGTAGCCTACAGAACTAGACTGAGAGACCATTTAAAGGCCTTTGCAGGTGTTTTGAGTTAATTAGCTGATTAGAGTGTGGCACCAGGTGTCTTCAATATTGAACCTTTTCACAATATTCTAATTTTCTGAGATACTGAATTTGGGGTTTTCATTAGTAGTCAGTTATAATCATCAAAATTAAAATAAATAAACACTTGAAATATATCAGTCTGTGTGGAATGAATGTATACATTATACAAGTTTCACTTTTTGAATGGAATTAGTGAAATAAATCAACTTTTTGATGATATTCTAATTATATGACCAGCACCTGTAGTACTGTTTTGTAATCAAACTAAATAAATATGAATAATGCTAAATAAATACATGAAAAATAAATAATATGTTCTATTGTTTAAGATGTTTTCGTTCTGGGTGAGTGGTTCCCTAAATGTAGGCAAGAAGTACTCACATATGAGTATCTTCCCTGTTCCACCCAACCAAGGAGATTCCCCTCCTGTCAAGACTATCTTTGCACTGAATTGTTTAGCCACTACCTCCTACTCCCTCTGACTTCTGCAAAGATGCTAGCGGCCATTCATGCATGCTGTAGTCATTCATCATTTGAACCACATAAAGCCTGTCTACAAACATTGTAGTGCCCTTGTCGTGCAGGGCATGAATGTGTGTGCAGGAGTTTGGCAAAGTGATAGCTTGATGGATTGATGGCGTGACGTCAACGCACAGTTACCTTGCCATGGGGGAGGGGGGAATTAATCTGTGTGTATGTGTGTGTCAGGAGAGAGAGAGAGAGAGAGGGAGAGAGACGCGTTAATCTCCAAGGAAATGGGCACGTTTGAAATAAGCGGTACCAGTCAGCAAGCGCACTCTAATATTCCAGTGGCTGTGGAAGAAGTGTTTCTAGAGAGAGAGAGAGGGAGGGAGAGAGAGAGAGAGGGAATATGAGGGCAGTACTCAAGATGAGCCTGCGCTTTGAGGCTGTAAAACACTAGACCCTGAGGGCATTCACTGAGGTAAGCTCCGTCTCTCTCATATTTTAACAAGGTTTGACGCCACGGTGTTAAACTACGGAGCGTAAATTATTTATGTTTGTAAAGTAGCGCGCGATAAAGGTTGGCGTCTCCTCGCGCTTACTTGGACGCGGCGCGCTCTGTTCTGTAAGATGTGACCGCTGTGCTTAAACCGTAGCGGCTTCGCTGTAAACTCTCCTGAGGTAAATAGGCGTTAAAGGAGACCGGGCCCCGGGGTTATCAGCGGTAAATTGTATTAGTCAGGACCTGAGAGTGGATAAACGAGTTCAAAGCTGCCTTCGTGAAGTCCGTTCGGCGTTGTGACAGTCACGTCACTCAAGTTAGAGAAGTTTGTATATTCTGAGATTTGTTGAATGGAACAAATGTATAAATCAGCAATAGCCTGCTTTTTTCTAGTGTTTCTTAGTTTCCTTGTTCCAGCAGGCTGCAGCTATTTTGAGGTCCACACTGTCCAAATTAAAGCAGCCTCACGCAGCAAATTACACACTGAGAAACTGCTTTTAGTTCAGAGACGCGTGTGACAGAGAGAGGGAGAGACAGACCTACTTTATGAGGGGAGTTAAACAGGTTTGTTAAATGTCACACCACAGCCGCTTTTACTGTCACCTCCTAATAAAGCAACTATTGTATTTATAACAGTTTTAAAATACGATCTCACCTACATGGAACTTGCGTTACATCCTGAAGTTTTGTATAGGCGACGGGAAAACAGTGCTTTTGCCGGATTATTGCTCAAATTTTAGTGAACGTGTGACTTTTACAGCTACCGGCTCGTTTTGGGTGAACTCGGTTGGTATTGTTACAGTAAATCAGATAGTTTCCTGTCTTTAGCCTATAGTACACGAACGATGTATGTTTGTTGTTCTTAAAAAAAAAGTAAGTAGTTTGTGTGTATAAAGTATCTATCTATCTATCTATCTATCTATCTATCTATCTATCTATCTATCTATCTATCTATCTATCTATCTATCTATCTATCTAGGTTTTGAGCTTCTGTAAAATCCTGCTCTGAGTCAATTAAATATGTTAAACATATTAATTTAAATGTACACCACGCCTCACCCCCTGCCACCAGTGTCTTTACTTGTTTCATTTAAAGACTGGCTTTCATTGCAGCTCTGCCTCTTTAGGAAATCTGACTGTGCAAGAGAAAAGAGACGTGAGCTGGTATCTGCCGGTTCATATCGATGCTTTGGCGTCCAGCTGAGATGCCGCGACGCTGATGGCCCTGCCCCGTCTGTCGAACCGGACCAATGATGATAATGAAGATGATGATGTCCACACGGCGCGTGTAGCGCAAGATCACATCTACCGGACCCCTGCGTCCTCCACTCTGATCCGCGCTCATTCAAACTTCAGATGGACTGCCTTCACTCTGCACTGACCAGTAAAATGAATTGGATCACACTCCTGCTGGCCGGCTTGACTTTTTGGGGCAAAGTGTCCTTGCACAGCTGCTTAGATTATGATGACAGTTATGATTATTATGAGGAGGAGAAAACAGAAACGATAGACTACAAGGATCCCTGCAAAGCTGGTAAGGCGCTTTTGTGCGTTTTTTCTCGCTTTTGATCTGTAAACACTTTCTATGATGTGATCAAAGGAGAAAACATAAACATCTAATTCGCAGATAACACGGAGCTGTGGCTAAACGTACGGAGGTGTGAGTTGTAGCGCTTCTTATTGCCAAACTTTAGTTTATTTTCTTGACTCGCACGGGTCACGCATTGAGCCCTCTGATGCGCGAGCATCAGCGACGCCTCTTTTGTAATCTTTTTTTTTTTTGACGTATAAATATCCCTCGCAAGCCCTCGCAAGCCCCGAAATTATCTAGCCCACTTTAATTCGGTTTCTCCCGGGATGATCCCGCAGCTCGCGGGGCCACGTGCGCTCCGCTGTCATAAACCAGTGCTTTCCGCGCGCACGTTTGTCCGTGCAGGTAGAGTGCGCCTGCACGATTTACAATGTAATTATTATATCAATCTAACGAAGTTAAAACTGAGTTCACTCCGTCCACATTTCACCTGCTGACAGCTGGCATGCAAAATTATTAACACATGTTATTAATTAATATTACGTAAAAGGAACGAGTAATTACAAATAATCCGTGGCTTTCGTACGTTTACGTTGTGCATAATTGTATTTGTATTTTACGTTTACGTAGTATAATGATTATAGATTTAGTGGAATAGACATATATAGACATTTTTTCATGTAACATAAACTGTAAAGATTACAGAAAAACTCAAGGGTCCATGTGTATATGTTTGATATAGTCAGTTTTAGTTGTGGCATGTTTATGTGTTTGTATCTCTATGTTGACACATCTTCATACAGAAGGCCAATAATAAGATTTCTTTTTCACTCTGTCCTCTTTTGGGTGTGTAAGTAAACTCTACCTAAGGCAGAACAGATATTTAAATGCATCATCTGCTGTTACATTTTGTAAAATTGCTCTGTTCCTCTCTCGTATGCCAACACACCGATTTACTCACGTAATCTCCCTCTCCACATTCTCTCTCTCGTTTTCCTTTGTGTATATATCATGTTTACTCAGGAACTATAAATCTGAGCATTTGTTTCTCTGCTGCAATGTGTTGCCATTGTTTCCAGGCTTTCGTGAGACAGACGTATGTACACATTCAGAGGGCACGTATACTGTATACACAAGCAATATGGATTACTGATGAAAAAAAGCAAAAAAAAGCATTTAAGTGGTTTGTATGAGTGTTTGTATACGTGCGTTGTGCATGTATGTTTGGATAAGTGTGTCTACGTTTGGGTGTATGCATGTAGGAGTATGACTGTTTGGCAGTTATAGGGAGGACCTCTGTTTTTCCAAAACTGTGAAATATTCAGCCCATAAATTTGACAGATAGCAGTACTACAGGGAAAGGGTGGACAACATCTTCACACAAATTTTAAGCACATAGATAAATAAATAGACATTGAAAACACTTTTAATCTTTATTACTCACACTTCTGTCAGATATCTATCATATATTCCAAGGCGACCATAATTCATACTGTCAGTACTGGAAGTGTAAAACGCTAGTAAACAGCCAACTCTAGCCTAAACTACAGCCATGTATAAGAACATGTACCCAACTCCCTTATAAATACCAGTGTACACCCAAGACGATTGAATGTCCTGCTCAGGATAATATTTCAGATGTGGTTAATCTGCCATCCCATTAAACTTGGATTCATTTAATTCATAAACCACAACTTTATATGTAGTAGTTACAATGATATGCATTGGTGGAGTTTGCGTTACAATGCTTGAAGATCTTTGCATCATACCAGGTAAAATGCTGACTGTCCAAAAACTGTCCAAGTCATTGAGCGTGTTCGATCCAGTTCTCTGTAATGCTAACGCTAGTCACTCTCTTAGCTGATGGAGCATTTTACCGGTGCGTCTGCAGTGTAGCCTTGCATTAGCATATCTGCTCTGTGCTGATGTTTTAGCAGAAATAGCCATGCTAATTAAATGCAAGGTGTCAATGGGGGGAGCTGCTGTGCCTTTCAGATGAATGGCCCCAAATTTAGTTTAATTGTTTACAGGCATACAGTATTAAACCTTGGCCTTAAAGGGATAGTTCACATTAATTACTCACCCTCACACCATCCCAAACCCGTAAGACCTTCGTTGATCTTCGGAACACAAATTAGGATATTTTTGATCAAATCCGAGAGCTCTCTGACCCTCCCATAGACAGCAAGGGTCCTTCCTAATACGATCAAGGTCCAGAAACGTAGCAAGGACATTGGTAAAATATTCCATGGCCCAGTCCAGTCCACCATTGTGGAGAATATCACGACACATGCCTCTGCTTCTGCATTATGTAAACAACGCATGGTGCCGGTGTTTACATTTTACATTGAACATGTGCATGCATTGTTTACATGATGGGAAGCAGATGCATGCGTCATGATATTCTCCACAATGGTGGCAAGCCACAGCATACGGAATGAGGAGGAGAATAATTGTTGCATAAAGTCGTTATTTTGTTTTCTTTGCGCACAAAAAGTATTATTGTAGCTTCTATTGGTGTAAATCGGATGGTTCATCATGATTCGATACGATATCGATTCTCATACCCAGCAATACGATATTTGCCGATACCTCAAAAAATTATACGATACGATTCGATTCAATTCGATACAGGAGTATATCGATCGATATATCGATATTATCATATTATATACATATTTTAAACAACCATCTACATTTTTATTAACTCACAAATGCAACCAAAATATATAACATGAACATAAATCTAAGAATGCTATTATGGGCTTAGTGCTAAACATCTTTTCTACAGATAACCAAATTACAAGCAATAGCAGAAAATAAATACAATAGAAGAAAGACACAAGTTCAATAAACAGTGCTTTTCAGGTTTTTCAGCTCAGTCTAAAATACATTTTCAGGTTCGCTACAGAAATGTAATAGTAAAATAACTGCATAGTCTTCACTGTATAAATTAAATAGTCTGTAAATGAATATTTTTTGATGTTACAAAGGTTATTTAGTCAGGAGCAGTGAGCAATTGTATTTTTCTTTGACAGTATTATATTTATTATTAGTTTTCTTTCACTTTAAGAATGAAAGCACAGATTTAATATACTGATACACATGCCTTTTCTTCTCCACTGTTTACATTAAGACATGCTTTTCTTAACCTACTGTTTACAAGGATATTAGCCAAAACATGCATTAGGATGTAGTTTTGTCTGAATTTATTCATCCATGCTCAAAATATCGGATAAGAGCTCAATTTCAGTATTCGCACAGAGTTGACGCGGCTGTCTGTGTGCGTGCGCGGGCTTCAGATGTGCACGCGGAAAACTTCTCACACAGCGCACGACTGTTCCATCAACAATCCCGAGCGTTTTTTGCAGTCCTTATATCAAGTCTTGATACGTGAGATTGAAGGAGAATGCACGCGTTGGTGGTAATGCATAGACAGATATTATATGAAAATGTGGACAGTGCCAAAATAAAGGTGCCTTTTTTTACTACAGATATCGATATTTTACGCGTGGCATCGATGCATCATATTGTCATACATTTTATCGATATATCGATCCATATCGATGAATCGTTACACCCCTAGTAGCTTCATAAAATTACGATTGATTCCCTGATGTAACATGGACAATTTTACCGATGTCCTTGCTACATTTCTGAGCCTTGATCGTGTTAGGACCCTTGCTGTCTATGGGAGGTCTTACGGGTTTGGAACGACATGAGGGTGAGCATTAACACACACACACACACACACACACACACACACACACACACACACACACACACACACACACACACACACACACACACACGTTGGGTTTTCATATTTTTCTATAGATATAATGTTTTTATACTGTATAATCTGTATATACTACCTTCTAACCCTGACACTTTTCCTAAACACAACCCTCACGGAAAACAAAAAATCTGATTTATGGTCCCCACAATTGTACTTTTACCTGGCCCACCACACATCACATATACTTTTGCTGAAATATCTGTTTCTCCTTTACACGTAATGTACACTAATTGTAATTACTAAACACAAGACTTAACCATACTTTTAAAATACATATTTTGGCATTTGTGGATATAAAGCAAGATATTATTGACTCCCTATATTAACTATATGTAAGGCATTTGGTGTGGCAACATGGTTTGGTTAAGTTTTGCTGTTGTTTACTACATTTTTTATACATTTCACCCCAAGGGTTGCAAAACCTGAAATGCTTGCACATTTACTTCTGAATGTTCAAGGTGTACCACTTTCAGGAGATCCTATTAATGGTTTATTTTGGTTGACATAACAGAAGGCTATTAGCTCCATTAATGAGGTAAATGCATTGTTTAGGACTTCTGTTCTTGTTTACAGAAACCAAGATCTCTATTGGTTTCAATGGGTCACTAAAGGGCTAGTTATATTATACAGTCATTAGGTGATGTTATCTGTTTCTGTTATCTTAGACATTGTAAACCTAATGACACTGCTGCTACAGAATAACCATTCCATTCTGATTATGCTAATTTATCCCACGCCTCCTTGTTTAGGCAAGAGAAACATATAAACAAACCTGAGGGAGTTTACTGGGGGTGTATGCGTAGGGCAAACACACAGAACATAGACATAGGGGCAAACACACAGAAAAGAAAGTTTTATACTTCTTTATTGGCATGATTGTCAGCATTTACAGTACACTGCAAAAAATGCCTTTCTTACTCAGATTTGTTTCATCTTGTTTTTAGCCAAAAGATAAAAAAAATAAAAAAGAGCGATATTTTTTTTCTGTATTGTATATTGCATTAAAAATAAATACAAATGTAAAATGTAAAAATTATTGTCTTGTTTTCAGAAAAAACAAGTCAAAATTAAGTGAGTTTGTATTTCAAACAGAAAACAATATTATTTACACTTAATTTTTAAGACTTGTTTTTTTCAGAAAACAAGAAAATAATTTTTACTTGTCTAGAAAATCTTTCTTGATTTAAGAATTTTTTGATATTTTGACTGGAAACAAGGCCACAAATCTAAGTAAGAAAAGCATTTTTTTGTAGTGTAAGTGTTTACACAGTACTTGCAATAATTCAATATACAATACAGAAAATAAATGAAGCCAGAACACAGAAAGTAATATAGGAAGTAAAGAGAAATATAAAAGAAAGGACAAGTTAAAAAGGACAAGTAAAAATAGAATAAAACAACATAGAATATGTTAGTGGTGAATTTATGGTATATACAAGATTTTAGTAATGGATAATTTGTCAAAGTAACACCCACTCAAATGAACACTATATTATTACTTTCTTCTTCCCCTTTGCATTGTTCATTCATAGTGTTTGCAGTTATTGTCAGATACGTTCTGCACTTCATTCCTCACTCTTTCTTCATTGCCTAAACATTTTTTCCCCCCATTAGTTTTATAGACGGCAGTGGTTGATTTTGTGAAATTGTAATTTATAGTCCTCTAGTTTATAGTAGTCTGCATCTGGTAAACAAGGACAGCTTAATAGCAGGGAAGTACTCCTAGAGATGCTGTCTTCACACTAAGGGTCCAAAATTAACTTTTTGCTATGCATAACAATGGCAAGTAATTCATTAAATATTAATGAACAAAGCCAATTTTACTTGTTTAAGTGTTAATTTTCCTTTATATTAGTATTAAACAGCACCATTGTCAAATCATTGCTTTACGTAAGAAGCTAGTCTTACTCTCTTTGAGAAACAGCACCTGTCACAAAAATATGAAGAGTACACATCATTTTATTCTGAATGTAATAGTTTTTGGGGCTTAGTGCAAGGAAGAAAATAGGCATACTATATTTTATCATATTAAATAGGTAAAAGTTGTTAAAATACAGACAAATTGCTACAGATTTTCTTATCTCTGCATAGGCACACATATAATGTATAGCAAATCTCAGCTGCTTGTATCATCACAAAATATAAACTATAATATTACCCAATCTGCTAAATGCAACTAAATGACATCAAGATACAACAAACATTCACACAATTATTTTCTGTAAAGCTGCTTTGAAACAATGAACAATTTTGAATGACATGATCAAGTCGGAATCATCATACCATTTTTACAAATCAGCTTAAATATACATTATGTTGCAGCCCCTTATAAAATTACAGATCAGGTAAAAAAAATACCTGTTTTAATTACTCACCAAATCCAATTTTTAAGGATATTTGGTGCTTAGCTTTCATTTTGGACACTGAACATAGACATTTTACTATTGGAACTGCTTATGTAGAGGGCTGCATTGGGTTTGGGCTCCCGCGGGACCCAACGCAAATCTCGCGGGAGCAGGCGGTTTTACCTATGCTGCGGGCGGGAGTGGGCGGTCAGAGAATTTAGCATGAGAATGGTGGGATTTGGCGTGTAATAGAAATGGATTCAACACACGAAGTTGAGCATTAAATTAAAGCGGCTGTTTATGTGACAAAAGCAAAGCAAGGCAAGTCAGACATCTGGAAATAATTCTCAATGGTCACTGAAAAAAATGGGAAAGAGTTACACTTAGTAAGTTGCCATAAATGAGCAAACTGTGTTTGTTTACAACTTTGTTTATAAATCTGGCACCTCTGCCCTGAGGCTACGTACCTAATTTCCAAGTTCTATACGTTTATTTATTTAATAAGTTAAAGTTATTTAATGTTGTGCTTTGGCTTATTTACTTAATTTTTTTGTTTAGTTAATTGTTTGGTGTGTGTGTATCATGCCGTACATTTAAAAACTGAGGTGCCGCTAGTTGTGGCTTTGTTTTAACGGTTTATATTTTAAAACGCTAATTAAAAAAATACCCAATATTTTTGCCACTTTGGTTTAGCATTACTTAATCTTATTTAAATGCAATCATGTTTAAAGCCTGTTATTCTGGATGTTAACGTGAATGAATATTTAGTCTGAGTATTTGTGTACATTTTTCACAATCTCTGAGAGAAAGTCCGGGGAGCGGGCGGGAGTGGACACAAACATAACAGGAGCGGGCGAGACTTGAACACGCAACGCAGGTTGCGGGAGTGAGCGGTCCTGGTCAGAAATTCAGCGGGAGCAGGTACGGGTTTAAGAAAACAGTCCCACACAGGGCTCTAGTCTCATGTCAGTCTGACAGTAGTCTGGTCTTTTATTTCATCTTTGCGTTTGTATAACTGTGTTTGTGTTATATTATGTGTTGCAGCTGGGTGTCAATTTCACCTCAACATACGTGTCAGATTGTGTGTATAGTGTGTATGTACGGTGGAAATGACTCTGTGTGGTTGATCATCTTGCGTCTGTTGTTCTTTTGGAAAACAGAATGTGAATATTTGGCCGTGTGCTTATCTCATGCCATTAGAGTGCACTAAACACATTTCCATCTCTTTGTACGCTGATTTCCCTCACTGTGTGTGTATGTGCGCGTGTGTGTGAATGTGGGAGCCCACTTCATTCAGGCACTTATCTCTTCCTGGTAGCCTGCATCCTGCCACTTTGCTTGAGAAGAATCTCTCTCTCACTCACACACACACACACACACACACACACACACACACACACACACACACACACACACACACACACACACACACACACACACACACACACACACACACATGCCTTCATTCATGTCTGGTACAAAAGAGGGTTTTTGTCATAAAACTGTGCACACAGCAAAACAGAGAGTGAGAGTGAGTGAAAAGGGAAAAAACTTTCACTTGCAGTTGTATTGTTTGAGTGTCTGCAATGTGCATGTGTTGTATTCAAATACACAGAATTACATTTTTTCATTCAGGTTTTTCTTGAATGTAAAACACATGACATCAGCCTGTCTTCACAAGTCTAGACACACTTGCATTAAAATTCAAAGCTTTCAAGACCTCATTAGATGGCTGTTGGCCCTTTGACTGCACTTACTTAAACTTTTCTCTGAAGTCAGCTTGTCATAATCAGAGTAGTTGAGTAGTTGTTTGTGTGTGAGATGGAGATGGTCAGTTTAATAAAAGAGGAGCTCTCTGGCCTGACAGCCAGCTTCCGAAAATTCCCCAAAATTCCAGCGTCAGCACTGTGCTCCGCCATTGACTGTTTGTTTTGGAGCTGGGAAACATGAGTCAGCGATCCGCACACTTCCTCCTAGAATGCATTTCGCTAATTAAACAATTACGGCTTTACACATCCTGACGTGTGAAAAGGTACTTTGATGATCCGACAATGGTACTGACTGAGGTTTTTCTGTCTGTCTCTCATGCACATTTGCTGAGAGTGTGATGACAGTGATTGCTGCTCTCTCCCAGACCAGTTTTAAAATTTGTTTCGGACAATCCTATGTAGACAGTGATAAATACAGATTTAAATGGACTTCAGAACATTTTGCGATCCGTCTACTGCATGTGACTACACATATTTGCAGTGTAAACTCTTTATCTCGGACAACAGTGAAGCCAATTTTACCTGTCATTCATCCATTAAATGAAAAACAAAGTTTGCCAATTGATCTTATGAAAAATAAATGACTGACAGCCCAAATAGCCAATTAAATATCTCCATTTATAAGCCTTGTTGTTATGCACCATGTTGCCCATCAAACTTAATGAACTGTGTGTGACATATAAACCATTTTTGTTAAATTCCCAAAACTGTGGTAAGAAGGTGTTGTTATGGTAGATGTAATTCAGAGAGAGGCCAGTGAATGGACCTTTGTTTGAAAATTTATAATAATGCATTTCTACATTTGCACAAAGGAAAGCAATAGTATAATAGGGTATGATTGATGTTTTTAGTAAATGGATTAATTGATTTATTAAGTGTTTGTCATTCTGTATGACATTGACATTTGTTCATTTTACACTTCAGTGATTTGTTTTCTCCACTAAATACAATGGCGATATGCATACGGCCAAGTTCATTATTTTAAGAAAAGCACTTCTTGAGATTTGGGTAGAATTCCTCTTGTAGCTTCACTATTTTTTTATTTTTAATAAACCCGATACAAAAGCTTGTGCTTTCAGTTTTTTATTTTTTGCACAATGATAACTTGAATTTGAAGTAATTTATGGCACACACATATGGCACATCAGGGTCATTTTGTTGGGTGGACAATATAGTACCCGCCCTTGAGAAGCAGTGGGGCTGTTTTAGTAATTGTTGTCGTAAAGTCAGTTATGTCAAAATTTAAAGGACTAGGCCTAGATGCAAAAGACTTAATAGAACTTGGCATTTTTAAATTCACCCCCTTTAAAGCACCATTGCTGCAGGAATATACATGTATATGTAATGGCTTTGGCTGTTGCACTGCACACTGTTTTTGTATAAATATATTTGGAAGCAAGTATGTACACTTTTTGTTGTGAGTGATGTATGTAGTTTCAAAATCAGAGACCCTTCCCTCCAATCACAAGTGGTCACAGGAGACACATTTGAGATGCATGTTACTACAAGGTGTAAACCGCAATGTGTCTCAGCTGACTACTTGTGATCTCATCACGTAATCACAGAGACAGATCTTAAAAGCAGGTGTAAACGGGCCCTTGATGCCCATAGCTTAGTCTGAAACTCTTGAGCAATGGGATACAAATGCATTTACAATGAAGTTTAATGGAACAATGGAAACCTTTTTAAAATATTGATTTTTCACAGAAATGTTATTGCTCTGTTTATTGTTCTGATTGTCTGCTGTCTAAAAAACAAGACATCAGTTTTAAGAATGGTCAGGATGCAAGGTGACATCAAGCAGTTATTGGAATTGTGTTTGGAGACATATGTGTTTTTGTTTGAGTGTGTCTGTCCCTGATTCTTCCTGTGATC
This sequence comes from Gymnocypris eckloni scoliostomus, assembly GCA_027564155.1. Classification (NCBI taxonomy): domain Eukaryota; kingdom Metazoa; phylum Chordata; class Actinopteri; order Cypriniformes; family Cyprinidae; genus Gymnocypris; species Gymnocypris eckloni. The sequence goes on along the minus strand of CM050416.1, from coordinate 5,006,274 downwards.
AAGCTTACAGGAATGTTTTTTGGGCTGTCAACCAAAATGCTTTGCGTCATGTCTTTCTGGCATGTGGCGCAGATGTCTTTAGTTACCCGTGTCACTGACAAACAGAAACACCCCACTCATCCTTCTGCTCCCATGATACTCTTTCATCAGACACAGCTGCATGTTTCTGTGGGTTTAATGAGGAAGGGATTCTCGGTATTAAACTGACATCACAGTAATGAAGCGTCAACATATGGACAGACTTTCTAAACTCGTAGTGTGTGTTGATCAGTGCCTCCCTCCAGAATTCTCCAAAACATCTGCTGTCTCTGTGTACATAAAAACAGTCTGTCAGTTAAACAGAAGGTCTACTAGAGAAGATGATCAGTGGCCATTCCTCATTCAAGTATACAGTCTTCAGCTCTGTTCCAAAGCCTAATGAGCCGTCTTGCTATCACAGACAGTTGCTTTTTAACGAGCCATCCACACAGAAAAGGTTTTTGCATTTAAAAACTTACAAGTGATCACAAAAATATTATGTGAAATAAAACATTTTTAATTTTATTTGCAATTTAATTTTTACCAATATTGCGATTGCGATTTATTATGCAATAATTTTTTATATTCTGTATTATTAAAAAAAGACACATATATATATATATATATACTGTATATGTATATGTGACCCTGGACCACAAAACCAGTCTTAAGTGTAGATTTCTCGAAATTGAGATTTATACATAATCTGAAAGCTGAATAAAAAGCATTGTTATATGGTTTGTTAAAATCGGACAATATTTGGCCGAGATACAACTATATAAAAATCTGAAATCTGATGGTGCAAAAAAATCTAAACATTTAGGAAATTGGCTTTAAAGTTGCCCAAAAGAATCAGCGCTGCTAGACCGATCGTTGTGTGTGATCAAAGTACTGCGAGAGCTATAAGAGAGCGGACGTCTCCTTTATGCTTTCTCTCGCCATACTTTGATATCATACGATTGATCTTCAAGTCGAACACATCTCTTTACATGTCATGTGACAGAGTGTAGTCGCAGCCTCTGCGGTTGAAAAATCAAGTTTTTCATATTATCGCAAATGCAATACATTTTCAGCCCTAGAATATGTATAATTAACAGTTCACTTGCTTTACCCATCATGTTGGATTGATAAATATGTTGCCTACCATTGTGTCAAGAGCACTGCTTACAATGCCTGAAAATAATGTTTAGGGTAGGCAACTCACCAGGTTTTGGAACAGAGCTTTTATCAGAGAACCTAGATTCTGATGTGATTAACTGAATATATCACTTTTGATTGACTTTTTTATTACTTTGGTGAGGTTTGCAATGCAAAAAGTACTTCTCAAATGCTCTGTGTACTTGCTGAGACAAGTTTACTCAAATTGAATGCACAGTTATTTACAGAAATGCTCTCCTCCAACTCTTAAATCATTCAAAGGAAACAGTGAGAATGACTTGGATGTTTCCAGGATAACCTGGAGAGTCTCATTTGGAACTGCAGTGTGACCTCCAGGATAATCTCCTATTTTAATACACATTTTTATCTGCACCCAGATTAACCTGCCGCATTATAATAACCTTGGAACTGAGATTATAATTTTACCAAAGCATTTTATTCCCCTCCAGATGACACATCCTGCAGAGGTCTCTATGTTCCCATCTGAGCAGATGTAAAGCTGTTAAACTATCATTTGATTTCTCAATGAAAAAGACATCATACAGTTTACAATCCCATGCCACTGTGATGCTCACATGTTAGACATAACATATGCGATTTCCCTCCTACAGTTCATAATCGATTCTTAAGTACAGCCTCTGCTCTGTGTTTATCGATCATCACGGCTGAAGTTATTGACTGGTGCTAAGTTAAGATGTGCAGTCAAAGACTCATTGATGTTAAGTGAATGCATGATTGCTGAGGCATTACTGGGCTTCACTCTCAGACTTCCCAAATCAATGTACAAATTCAACACAAAGCCTTTTCATCTGTGGTCGAGCCTGAGCACTTTGTCTTGTCACCTGGACACATATTTCAGTCTTGTCTCATTGTCAAGGCTGTTATGAAAAGTGCAGAGAGACCTAATTTTTGCTATTTAGCATACAATTATTTAGCAGACCTAAAATATGCATAACAGTCTGTGGGCAAGATTTGGTATTTAACGCTGATATGTAATCTCATGCCTTTTTAAGTATGTAGAAGAAACTATTTGAGACCACATTATGATTTACAATTGCACCTTTAAAATATAAATATGCTTTTCTTGGAATTTTCTGTATAATTATAACAACTGTATAATTTCCAGCTATTTTTTTAACCTTTTCTTTGTAAGTAAAACATAGCATTTGATGGAATAAGATTGCATTTAAAAAAATGACAGTAAATCATATTTTTTAAATGTATTTAAAATAAAATATATATAACAAAAATACATATTCTAAATTATAATCTACACTGTAAAAAAAGACTAATGGTAATCTAATGGTAAAAGGCTGTAAACAATTCTACAGTAAAAACCTGATAAATGTTTAAGGGTAAGTTCCCCTACAATATATGATGAAAAACTGTAACAGAGATTAGATGTAATTTTACGGTAGTATACCGTTTTTGGAAGTGGAAAAATAATACATAATTTTACATTTTTTTATTTGGTTGAAATAACCGTTTCTTAGTTTTTTATTATCAGTTTTGTACGCTAGGGTTTATGGATGCTCATTTTAACCGTTTAACCGTTAACCGACCGATAATAATTTTGACCAATTAATACAATCAGTTTAAAGGTTTAAAGTCACTTATTTATTTTCATTTTTTTCAGTAATTTATAAAAATATTTTAAAAGGTCTTCTGCATGGTTAAAATAAGCTACGCGTATAAATATGTACGTTTTTTAGAGAGAGAGAGAGAGAGAGAGAGAGAAACACAAGTCGCTTATACGTAGCATTTTATTATTTCATTCAGAAACAGGCCGACACGAATTACAAACATTATTATTCACACTGTAAACATAGCTAGGCTATTTTAGTTCCCCTCACTTCACAACAAATCTAAGACTATTATAACAAATCTAAGACAACAAAGGCTATTTAAAAAAAGAACGCTATATAAATGACAAACCAAAACGAATGATTTTAGGCTAAAATTAAACTGAAAGAAATGTTGGGTTTCTCGTTTAACACAAAATCGAATGTTTCTGTATTCGCGATTTTAATGCCATATATATATATATAAGTATATAGTAGGCTATTTACTGTTTATGTAGGCTTCCTTGCGTTCCAATATCCACGTAAAACAAAATGTTTTGCATAGCCTAACTTCACGGCGGTACGGTGATAATGCTTAACAGCACAGATTTTACTACATATTTAAACTGAGCAGTGTGTTTTTTTCCCCATATTTTTGATTGATTGTTTTTATAATGATAAATGAACAAGCTGCATTGTCAAGGTAAAATGCTTAAACGTGAGGCGCATGCGGCGCTGGAGCAATCACTTGATTTTTTCCCCCTTCTAATATTGGAAGCAAATACTCGTTTTAATCATAAAGATAATCGGAATTGTAAAAGGTTTGCTTTTATTTGTGTACTTACACTATAAAAACAAATATTTGCGCTTTTGTTAAATAAGCCTAAAAAATTGTATGGCGCAGTCTGCTGTCTGGTTTCCTTTCGCGCAGCACAAAAATGAACCGAAACTCTGCATAGGCTGCTTGTTGCACATTTTTTCTTTCATTTTCTTAATTGAAAATATATTTCTCGTATAGGCCTATTTATTCATATATATATATATATATATATATATATATATATATAATTATACAGGGTGCGATTTGTGAAAAAAAGCAGAGACACTTCAAAACTTTTTCTTCTCTCCAGGGTTATATATATATATATATATATATAACCCTGGAGAGGGTTTTATGGTTATATATATATATATATAGTACCTAGCTTTATTAAGTTTTTCTCCGCTCGCAGAAGCACTGCAGGTGCGTGATGTGATACTATGATGATCATGTGAATCCTCATGTTCAGATGTTTGCTGCTTTTTGCGCATGTAAAATGAATCCCCGGAAAACAAATGTTAGTATTTTTAACGGGTCACAGACACTTATTCTTTCTAATTTAATTGAGCTCTAATTTAAAATAATTTTGTCGATTAATGGTTAATAAACGGTTATTGAGCTTCGGTTGTCGTTTAGGAAAAATATCTCAAATGAACCCTATTAGGGTTGTATCATGTTACATCTAATGTTGTTAAATTAATATTTATTGCCTTATTTCAGCATCGTGTTGTTACCATGATGGTGTTTATTGTTTGTGGGAATGACACTGTACACCTTCTATGTTAGTGTTTAAAAGCTGCTTGTAATGGGCTTTGGTTTATCATGTGACTTACTCATCACCAGCTGAATTTGGTGTTTATCAGTGTATTACAAAGGTACAAAACAGATTTCAGTACTTCAATATGTTGCTATATTAACATTATATCAGTTAATGAAATTAAGGTATTTTTAAATCTAAATTTAAGTAAAATTTAAGTAAAATTGCTGCTTTACTTTTTAAAGTAAAATTCTGGTAACCACAGCTGCCGGTATTTTTTACCGTGAATTTTACTGAATTTTTTTACAGTGTAAAATATAAAATAAATGTTAAACAAATGTTAATCTAAATATAAAAATTATACATTTTAAATTAATAAAAATAAAAAATAATTGTGATGGGGAAGTGGCATTTTTAATGCTTATTTTGTTTTAGATTGTACCAGAGAGTCCCACTGATAAGTGGAGTGGGGTTAGATCATATTAATATTAGTCTAATATTAGTCCTCTATGAAGGGGTGATCCACAGGAGACTCCAGCTTTATATGAATGTGATACGGATCACAATCACGGATTAAAGCTGAACATTGTCTGAGGAGTGATGGGGGAGGGACGGATGCTTGTATACACACGTGCGCATACATTTACATTTAGTCATTTTGCAGATGCTTTTCCAAAGCGTCTTACAATTGGGGAATGCATAAAGCGATTCATTTTGAAGAAGCAAACAGACAGAGGAAGTGCTCGTAACACCAAGTCTCAGGCATTGTTAAAATAAGTACAAGCTAGCAAGGGAAGGAGAGAAAGATCAAGAGAAAGATTTTTTGTTTTTTTAAGTTTAGGATGAAGTCAAGTAGTGTTGAAAGAGATGAGTTTTCAGTTGTTGCTTGAAGATTGACCGGGATCCAGCGTTCCGGATAGGGGTGGGAAGATCATTCCACCAGCCAGGAATGGTGAACGAGAATGTTCTGGATGTTCTTTTTGAGCCTCTCTGTGATGGTACCATGAGGTGTTGATCACTAGCAGATCTCAGACTTCTGGAGGGGATGTAGATTCGTAATAGTGAGTGGAAGTAGGCAGTGCTGAGCCTGTGGTTGTTCTATATGCAAGCATCAGTGTCTTGAACTGGATGCGAGCTGCAACTGGTAGCCAGTGCAAGCAGATAAAGAGAGGTGTAACATGGGCTCTTTTGGGCCCATTGAAGACCAGTCGTACCGCTGCATTCTGAATCATTTGTAGAGGTTTGATTGTGTTTGATGGAAGTCCAGCCAGAAGAGCATTGCAAGTAGTCCAGCCAAGGGCCTGGGCAAGAAGTTGTGCAGCATGCTCTGCCAGAAAGGGCCTGATCTTTCTGATGTTGTGCATAAACACAAACAATGCATAAGAAACAATAGTGGTGGTCTAAAGCTGCAGTTCACTGGTACGTGTACATACGCATATACACACTCGCACACACATGCATGCACAAGGGCAGAGTTTATTCTAATATGGAACAATCAAGATAGCATAAAGCATAATCTTCATTGTTTATTGTTTTATATCAAGGTTGAAGAGTGAATTCTCTGCCAAAACTACTCACACAAACAAATGGCATAGTTCCCAATATTATCTCCTTTTTCATGGCCATCTCTAAGACTTCCTTGGCGACAGGATAATTTAAGAATGTATGATATCATGACTGTAGCTGAACATTAAGTATGTTGGGACAAGTGTGATACGGACATGTGAACAGGGTTGGTAAGATTGCAACAGGATGTATATACATGTTCCCTGACATCTGCTTATTAATTTGTAATCAGCATCTGAGGGTGTGAGAGCAAAGGGCAAGTTGACAACCTAAGATGTTTCCTCTCATGTTAACTTGTCAATCGATCGCATATCCAGCAAACCTTAAATTAGCATCTGCCAATAGCTCAGGCCACGCTGATCGTCTATGGTGCTGCCAAAGATTGTGTGTTTGTGTCCTCTAATAATATCCTTCTCTGTTTCTTTTTCAGCTGTATTTTGGGGAGATATTGCCTTGGATGAAGAGGACTTGAAAATGTTTCAGATCGATGGAACGATAGAGCTTTCACAGCAGTCACATGGGAGACAGGGACACACGTCGGGTAAGAAACACATTAGATACTGTATCACAGCGCGCCAGACAGCAGTTGTCGACAATCATTGAAAATTGACCGTTTGTGAAAGAGCCTCAAACCTCAAACTTACTTGTGATTTAGTAATTTGAATCAGACTTACTTTGTCAGTAAATCATTTGAGCGGATACTAAGTGAACAGCTGACTGAGATTTAAATCTAAAACGATTATTTTTATTGTTGACTAATCTATCGATTATTTTTTTAATTAATCGACTAATCTATCGATTATTTTTCAATGAATCTATTTATTATTTTCTCATCAGTTGATGAATTCTTTAGTTAAACTATCAATAAATAATAACAGTAACTTCTGGTATTAATCTTTTATTTTATTCAAACATTTTCTCATAATTAATACTTTACAAAAATGTATAATAACAACAACAACAAAGAAAGAAGGAAATAAATAAAATAACAATAAATAAAGATGGTAACAAGAAGAGAGAAAAAGAAATAACAACAATAAATAATTAATACAAAATATAAAATGAAATAAATAAAATTAAAATAAATAAAACATAAGAAAAGAGATAACAAATAAAATAATAACAGTAAATACAAAATAAGAGAGAAAAATAACAACAATAAATAAAAATTATTAAAGAGAGAAAAATAATAACAATAAATAATTAATAAAAAGAAAGAAAGAAAGAAAGAAAGAAAGAACGAAAGAAAAAGAAAGTGATACAATCAATAGAAATGATGGCTGTGTTCATAGTTATTGTTTGGGACTGACAGCAGTTGCTTACAGGTGAGAGACATGAAAGGTTTTATTTATTCAGCAGATTAAAACATCTGCTTGAATACATATCTGTATATGAATGAACAGCTGAAGTCACAACCGCATTCAGGACACTAGGGTGACAGAATAAAAAATGGCGTCACTACACCGGGAAGTTTTATCACAGCTGACAGCCTGTTTTTAATAAACGAGCCCAGTCGAGGTTTGTCCTATCCATCACACAGTTAAACAACTAACAAGTGACTTTAAATGCTTCGTTAGCACGTGCAGAGAGCGCGTTTTGTGCGCGTGCCTCAGAGCTCTTGCGCGTCTCTTATTGATCTAAAGATGAATATGAATAATTTCTCCTTCTCCGTCTCTGTGGGTGCATTAAACCCATCATGATTATATAGACAACTCGATGTCCCGTGCTGTTCTGTTCATTCAGTGCAGCTTTGAATGCGGTTGTGAATCCTGACAATGTAAAGGCATCAGTGCGGCTATATATATGCGGTGCTGACGGTCGTATAATAATAGAATGCTCAATGAACGCTCTACTTAAATCTATATGCTTTTTAAATATTCCCAACAGAATTTGACAAACATCTTATAGAGCATTGCTTCTGAACAGTCAGCTTTGTTTTGTATTTTGGCATCTAAAAAGTCATATGGCTGCTAAATGTTTTATGTTAGTTCTAGTCATTTGATCTGGTATTTATTTTTTCTGTCTAGATCCCTACATCACAATTTAGGCATTATAAATCTGTCACATAATCTGGATTTAAAAAATGAAAGGTCCTCAGTTTAGTTTGAGGTTTTAATGCACATGTTTTTTCAGCTGAGTTCAGTAGCAGATGTGCAGTAGACGAGGTTAAAGCTGCAGTCAGCAGCTGCTGAGGGTTGAGGGTTGTTTTTGGTGCAGAACAACAACAAAGACTCTTTCTGCAGTAAGGTTCAAGGTTTGAGCTTCTGTTTTACTCAGTCCTTGAAGTTGGCCATGTGCTTTTTTCATCCCGATGTCATGTTTAAAGTCAGACCTTTCTCCAGGCGTTAAATGCCAGAGCATTAGCGCTGGCCTCTGTGCAGTTTCGACTGCAGGGTGTGACACAGAAACACACACACACACACACACACACGCACGCACACACGCACACACGCACACACACACACACACACACACACACACATACAGTTTGGATTTTGTATTTAAGACAGTGTCTTGATCAGTCTGAGATGCTGAGTTGTCATAAGAATGGAATGAATGTCCATGATTGTGTTGTGGGCTGTGGATGATTTAAACTTATTAAAGTAGTATTGAAGTTGAAGAATGTGTGGGGATATTGGGAGTTTATAGCTTCAGGTGATTAGACTTGATAAATGCTCCTGTCTCAACTCCACTGCACCATCAGCAACAACTGTGTGTGTTTGCATAGCAAGGTCTTTGTCTTTTACCCCTTATGCAATGGGAAAAGTGTAGAAGTGTATGTGTGTGTGCAAATGTTTGTTTCATTGTGAGCTTGAATAAACATTGTTAACAAAATCCTTCCTTGCTGATACCTAAACTGACCAAAGTCAAAATGTGCGTGCGTTGTCTTTCCCAGTGGCACATTGTTAAGGTAAATTATCAGTGTCTAAAACAGGATACAATCACTGGAATGAGTAATGACTACTCACAGACTAGCAGCCAACTAAGAGAACTTTACCTTGCTGGGTAGTGGTATTGTATAGCGGCAACATCACCTTTATCATTGTCTGAGTCCTTGGCGGCGTAAAGATGGAAGTGAGGCCAAAAAGACGATAAGGATTCAGCTTTGTGTTTCCGTTCTGACTGGGGTTCTTACAGGATGTGCCACCGGGGCAGAAGGGCAAACTGCATCAGGACCAGGAATAGCAGGAGAACTGATGCGTGTTCAAACCAGTCAGGACAGGTCTTTCTTGGATATTTCCATATTCATCAGACTGCTGTCATGGAGACACACACTTGTATACCTGCCAGTGTTATGTGCATGATATGAGTGTTTGTGCACACATTAATCCCAATGCTCAGACTTTTCCTGTCTTGGATTCAGAATATTGTTTGTTCCTCGCTTTCCTGTCCCCATCAGAGAAATTCCAGAGAAAGAGAGGGAGACAGAATAAAAGCAAAAGTAAGATAGAAGAGGAACTGACATGTGTGAATAGAGATGTTCAGTGAGAACCCTGGGAGTGAAAGACAAGAGTAGGTGAGATGTTGAATGGGGGAGAGGTGAGGACAGATAAAATAGGTGTGATAATGGAAGAGAGCTGGTGATGGAAGTCACTGACTGTGCTCTTATAACTTTATAATGGCACCAGTTAAACTTTATTTAAAGGGATAGTTCATTCAAAAATAAAAATGATGTCATTAATTACTCACTACTCATGCTGTTTCAAACTCGTAAGACCTTCGTTCACCTTCAGAACAAAAATTACGATATTTTTGATGAAATATGAGAGCTCTCTGACCTTGCATAAACAGCAATGTAACTGAAGGACATCGACAAAACAGTCCATGTGACATCAGTGGTTCAACCACAATTTTACCAAGCTACAAGAATACTTTTTGTGCACTAAGAAAGCAAAAATAATGACTTTATTCAACCATTCTTCTCCACGACGCAGCACCACTTGCATGCGTTATTTTTGCTTTCTTGATGTCACTTCTGATTTACTGATGTCCTTATTACGTTTCTGGGTCTGGGAACATTTCAGTTACATTGCTGTCTACGCAGGGTCTGAAAACTCTTGGATTTCATCAAATGTATCTTAATTTGTGGTCCGAAGATGAACAAAGGTCTTACGGGTTTGGAACAACATGATGGTTAGTAGTTAATGGTATAATTTTCATTTTTGGGTGAACTGTCCATTTAAGGAAAGTTTACTTAAAGCATAACAAAAACACTCATAAAATGTTCTCATAAAATTAAAATATCACTTTCACAGCATTCTCGAAATAACTTCCTTGTGTGTTTCTTTCTCCCAGGTGGTCTAGGAGAGCATAATCCCAGTAAGAAGAGAGGATCGTTATATCTGTTGCTGGACAGAATACGACGGTTAGGTTTTGGTAAGTTCAAAACACTGGATTGTTTCTCAGCTTTTTTCTTACTTGCCCCACAGCACCATCAGCAAAACCTCAAGTAACCCTTCATCAGCATTTAGAATCAGCACTAAAATTAGCATCGTTCATCCTATCTATTTTATCAATTCATCTTGACCAATTAAATCATTTATATTATTGTGAATGATTCATCCATGCGTATGTTTCTTTTTATGTATTTTTTTTAGTTCAAAATTGTATAACTCGTAACTCAATCATTTGGTGAATTTAACAACATACTTTTTTTCTGGTGATGAATGTAGAATTTCTCAAAAAGCATCAAACCCCATCCCTTTCTTAAATTTTACCTACAATAAAAATTCAATACAAGTACATTTTCTAACAGTTCCGAGAGCAATTATTTATAATCCTTCTCCAAGAAAGTCCTAGCAGCAAATTTATTTAACGTGAACAAATGTAAAATGATTTGCAGCTTTTGTATGACTGATTTTAATTATCATGAAACCTCAATTATTATGAAATGCCCCAACGAGACTCACTATAATTTGCACAAATGTAAGATTTATTCTACTAAATATTGGGAAGAAGTTGTGTTATCTAATGAATCCAGATGTATATGGTGTTTGCATCCATGCATTTTGATGCAGTTTGAGGAATACAGAACCTGTGTTTGTAAATATCTAATAAATAAATATCATAAAATAGTGCTGTCATGTGTTGGTAGGATGGATTTCATTGCAGTAAGAGGTTGTGCATATGTATGTTTAATCTTTAGAGAACAAACTCTCAAAAAACTGAAAAAAAGAGAAAAGTACAAATTAAATGGAAGAATGCAAAAATGCATTCATGTAATTTTAAATATCACCTACTGTAAGATGTTTTCTATCATTCTGCTTTCTCTGTTTATGGTGTAGAGTCGTGGCCGGTGAACAGCAGTAAAGATGTGTCGAGCGCCAAAGCTGGAGGGAAGAGTGTAAACAGCGGCAGAGGTGTGAAGTCTCGAGTGCCACGTGCTGCCACATCCCGAGCTGAGAAGATCTGGCCCGGAGGCGTCATCCCTTACGTCATTGGAGGCAACTTCACTGGTAAGGGGACCTGAAAGTCTGTGTTTAATATCAGTATATGAATGTGTGTGATTTACACAATGATTTCTGTATGTGTTTTTCAGGAAGTCAGAGGGCCATGTTAAAGCAAGCAATGAGACACTGGGAGAAACAGACATGTGTGACCTTCATCGAGAAAACTGATGAGGAGAGCTACATCGTCTTTACCTACAGACCCTGCGGGTTTGTGTTTGTGTTCTCTATAATTATATAATATTTTAGAATAGTAATGCACACATTGGTACTGTGCCATCCATCACAACACTTATGCTTCTTATCTTCTGACTCCACTATCTACATTTGGTTTATTGATCAGAAGTTATAATGAAGCAGTTCACATTTATGATATTTAAAAATGAATAATTAAAATGAAGTCTGCATGAAATGAAAATTCTTCCTATCTATTTTCTAAATGCATATTATAGATCTTATTGTGAAGGATTATTCGCATTGTTGCATGTTTCATTTAAAATGCATGAAACACTTTAAGGTTGGCTACCAGTTCCACTTTGTTGGGGTATTATCTAAATTAGAGATACTTTACCTCTGGGCTTAGATGTAGTAGTTTAGATGTATTGGATGTAAGAAATGTTGAATGAAACACTGTGGTCATTAAGGAGCACACTCAGATACTCAGCTCTCATTGTTATGAGTGTATCCTGTAAAGTGTGTTTAAAACAAAGGTATGTGTGTGTTTGCGAGAGCGAGAGTCGACTGCGATGACTACAGTCGGCCTGGCTTTCCTTCCTTCCCTGTTACCACGGTGAGCAAACTGCCCATTGTTCTTAGGAATGGAATCCTAACAGTGTGTTAACAAGGAAGAGAGAGGGAGAAGGGAAGATGGAAATCGCATAAGTCTAGATAAACATTGTTGGTGATTGTTCATATCTGAAAACTTGGCTTTTAATTGATTCTTTGCTTAATGACACAACACCTGATAAGAAGGTTTTTAACAACTAATAGAAGTGTGATCCGTCTGTGAATGTTGTGGAACTGGAATGAAGAGGAAACTGAGGATGTTAAATATCTCTGTGGGAATGATGCTGATGGAAGGTGAGGTGAAATAATGAGGCAGATCCAGACAGATTACAGAGAAATAGGCAGAATGACCATTGACAGAAGGACAAGGCTAGATTAGAGTGGAGGGGAGAGAGGTAGCGAGAGCATTACTTAATATTATCCATCTCAGTGCGGTCATATCTGTTGTAATCAGCAGACGTCATTCAGATATAAACCTGCTGACAGACGAACACAAGCACTGAGTGTTAACCTTCTACTCCGACTCTATGTGCGGAGACATTTGGTAGCATTTGGCACATAGCTGTGTATGTTTGTATTATGAAAAGTGTTGACAGGCTTGATGTCTGATTCTTTTGCACAAATATGCATTTTCAGGTCCCATCAGGTCCCATATTGTTAAAACTGAAATGTCCTGCCTTTTTTCATGATAACAGAGGTCTAGGGGATACGTAACTACCATGTAAGTTTCAAAACAGTCAATCCACAGTAAAGTGCACACAGCCTGCATAAAGTAGCTGTGCTTTTTCACGAGCCCTTGTGACTTCCGTAAAAATGTGATGTCAGAACTACTCAGTCACCGCCTTCAGTCACTATCCCGAGCACCGCCCACCGTCCTTTTGCCAAACCCCCAGACAGCATCGCGTCCATACCATGCTGAACAGCAACAACACATGTCGGAAAACATGTCGGAAAGGTTAACCTTAACGGACGAAACCAGATCGGCCGACCTGTAACGTTACACTCTCACTCAAGGGTTGGACGATCTGACAGGACTGTTACTATGAAGTGGATCACGTCTAACATGATGTAGTAAAGACAAGCTCACCGTGTCTATCTAGTCATGATGAAGATGCAAATACATTTCAATTTAACCAGGCAACTATTTTTACAGCTACTTTATTATTTCAGCCACAATTAATTACAACAATGTATATACAATTACAGATGATTATGTAAAAATGTAAGCTCCTTGTGTAGCCGAATCTGCGCTGGTTGAATGTGTTGCCTCCTTTGTTTTTCTTCCAGCTGGCGCGTTGACGTAATTGTGACGTCGGCCCTACATGACCCTAGTTATCTGTGGTTGGCCTAGCCATGCATTTCTCAGAAAACAACAGGCCAATCAGAAGATAGGCTCATGAATATTAATTAGACAGGCCAAATCGATCTGTTTTCAGTAGAGCTCCTGAGAAAAGAGCTGTACAAATATATTGAGATGGTTTTTGGTACTTATACCGCAGATATATATTCTTAAGGACATCAACACTTAACATGAAACTCCAGAAAGGTGTACAATATGGGACCTTTAAGTATAAGGATATCTGTCACTTGTTCCTTTCAGTTCTACTCAACTGAATTTGATTACATTTATAATACAAATGGTTCCAAATAAATATTACAGAAAATAGGTACATTTTGGTTTGGCTAAAAATTATATTCTCTTTTTTGATGTAGTTTGGTGGTGAATGTGTTTTATTTTGAGTATTTCCTTTTATTTGTCTTAATATATCTCTGTGTTCATGTGTGTCTACTCCACACTATCAATGTCTATGAAATGAGGGATTAAGGTGTTCTAATCCAAGTTATAAATAGTGACCGAGTGCAATCGAGATTACTGCTTTGTTTGTGAGTGTCTTTGAGTGTCTGAGACATGCTTAAAGCTCCCATATTGTACACCTTTCTGGAGTTTTATTTTAGGTGTTGATGTCCTTAAGAATATATATCTGCGGTATAAGTACCAAAAACCATCTCAATATATTTTTACAGCTCTTTTCTCAGGAGCTCTGCTGAAAACAGATCGATATGTCCTGTCTAATTAATATTCATGAGCCTCTCTTCTGATTGGCCTGTTGTTTTCTGGGTGACACGCGGCTAGGCCAACCCCAGGTAACTAGGGACATGTAGGGCCGACGTCACAATTACGTCACAGCGCCTAGCTGCAAGCCTGCAAAATAAAGGGAAAACTGCCCATTCAAACCAGCGCAGATGCAGCTAAGTAACATAAGGAGAATATCATCTTAAAATATTAAAATATTTTAAAAATATCATCTTGTTGCAATGTTGGGTGCCAGAATCAACATAATACAGCCTCAAATTAGAAATTTGATCATATACCTGCTGCCACTGCCAGACAAAAAACGACGACAGCTGTGGTTAAACACGATAAAACGAGTGGACTGGACAGAAAGGAAAATCAAACATGATCGCGTTTGCAGCACAGACTTCTTATCAGAAAAGGTTCAATAAAGTATTGTCTTATGTTGTTATGGGCTTGTCTGAAGATTTCTTGCATCTCACGACTGAGCTGTGTATGAAATAATGTCTGTGCGCATGTGTGTAAAACAACAAACTGGCGATTTATAATAATTTGTAATTGTATACAAATACAAATACAAGTACAGTGTTGTGATTAATTGTGGCTGAAATAATAAAGTAGCTGTAAAAATAGTTGCCGGCTGAAATTGAAATGTATTTGCATCTTCATCATGACTAGATAGACACAGTGAGCTTGTCTTTACTATACATCATGTTAGACGTGATCCACCTCATAACGTTAACGTTACAGGTCGGCCGATCTGGTTTCGTCTGTTAAGGTTAACCTTTTCAACATGTTTCTGTGTTGTTGTTGTTCAGCATGGCATGGAGCGA
Source organism: Gymnocypris eckloni scoliostomus (assembly GCA_027564155.1). NCBI lineage: Eukaryota > Metazoa > Chordata > Actinopteri > Cypriniformes > Cyprinidae > Gymnocypris > Gymnocypris eckloni. The sequence goes on along the minus strand of CM050416.1, from coordinate 4,991,253 downwards.
TGCTGTCTGGGGGTTTGGCAAAAGGACGGTGGGCGGTGCTCGGGATAGTGACTGAAAGCGGCGACTGAGTAGTTCTGACATCACATTTTTATGGAAGTCACAAGGGCTCGTGAAAAATCACAACTACTTTATGCAGGCTGTGTGAGCTTTACTGTGGGTTGACTGTTTTGAAACTTACATGGTAGTTACATATCCCCTAGACCTTTGTTATCATGAAAAAAGGCAGGACATTTCAGTTTTGACAATATGGGACCTTTAATGGTGGACTATTGAGATTCCATCAGGCTTCCTCGAACTCTGACTTCACAGGTTTGACCTTACTTTGGCCCTGTTTCCACATTTATTACGATTTTGCTCGCATTACACCAAGGCGCTACGCTCCTCCTTTAAAACTGACTGCTTGTAATTGAATCACAAAAATGAAACTTAATATCAGTTGGAAACAGGACCTTTGGGCCAATATAAATCTCTGATATCACAAAATCCTCAACCACAGCACACTGAAACACTAAACTGTTCTTTGATTGGATAGTTCATTCCATACAGCGCAAGTGCCAACATGCTATTGTTATTCAGAAAAACAATTGAGAGAATCAAAATGAACAGCACATCAAATACAGAAACTGATCTGCATATGGAAATATAGCTGACCAGAGCACCAACTTTAGAGTCAGCAGATTTGTGAGGCTGCTGGCAATATTTCTGTTAATAATAATCGGATTTGCGGGCTTGTACAAACACCAGCTAGTGAAACAATTCACCTTAATGTGCCAAATATTCTCACCTGCTTAACGTAACACACACACACACACACACACACACACACACACACACACACACACACACACACACACACACACACACACACACACACACACACACACACACAATACAATACAGAGCAACTTAAATAGCACTTTGCTGGCACAATCGATTATCCATATATTGTACATATATAATTCTTTTTCTCACAATATTGGATCAATACTTCAGACAAGTGGTTCTTAACTGGTGAGTCATGAAACCTATAAATGGGTCGCAGGTCTGTTCTGAGGGTCATGTACTGCAAGGGGGGGAAACAATTTTGATGTGGAAGTGGACACTAGATGCCCAACTCTGGGTTCTTAAGCAAAACCACTGCTTTAGTCTGTCTTTTGGCACTTAATTTAGGACCCACCTTTTTCTTTCTCTTTCCTCTTTGTCTCTCTCCTGCGATTCATTTCACTGGCACTCAGTCAGAGGTGAACATTGTGTGCTTATTTGTCACCAAGGAAACAACACAGCAAGAATCTGAAAGCTAACCCCAAGTCACCCTAATTACTGCTAATCAGCTCTCATCTTTTCACACTGTACCCTGTTCACCCCACACTAAACTACTTTACCACAAACAACTAAGCGTTAGTTCAGCTCACCTCCCATAACCCCCCTCATTACAAACATTGACACTTCTGTGACATAATCAGAATCTGAGTTATTCAAGAGTGGACTTTTAACGTTTTATTTACTGGTTCTCAAGGTGTTGCTCTTACGTCGGCCGACGTGGCAATGGTCCCCAGGCAATATCCATTGGGAAGAACTGTGACAAGTTTGGCATTGTCGTTCACGAACTTGGACATGTAATTGGCTTTTGGCATGAGCACACACGACCTGACCGTGATGATCATGTGACCATAATTCGGGACAACATCCAGCCAGGTACTGCACGACCCATGATTCCAATCTTTGCACCCCACCAGGTAACTGCTCAAGTTCAATACGACTGCATTCACACAGCTGCAGAATATGGATTCAGTCTTTGTTCATAAATACAGCACTTTGACAAAAATGTTTTAACAATTATTTTTTATAAACAACATTGATAACTAATAAGCAAAATCATTTCCCTAAATTTTCATGACTTAAGAAAAGATAGAAATTATAAAGTTAATGTTAAATATTTACTGATCATTTTTCTCCACCCATTCAAAGTACATTTATTTAAAAAAAAATATGAAGAGCTTTGTACTAGTGTTTAACTTACATTATCTCAGTTATATTAAGAATGTCCTGTTTTATTGAAATAACCACCTTTGGTGCTTAATTTAGTCATTGATGCAGTGGTTACATGCATTAATCATGGCTATCACAAGAATAGAAAAGACTTGATTCCAGTTATTTGTTCATGCAGACAATATACAAGCTGCTGTTGTTTGAACAGGACAATTCGAGAGTCACGCTTGTTAGTAAATCAATTCTAAATGCTGGCTTTGTATAAGTAACCTATTTGTTTTAATATGAGTGTAACTGTACACACTTAGGTCAGGAGTATAACTTCATTAAGATGGAACCAGGGGATGTCAACTCTCTTGGTGAGCCGTATGATTTTGACAGCATCATGCATTATGCCAGAAACACTTTCTCCAGGTAAGACTTCTGTCACACACTAGAAATGTCTCACCCATTCATTTAATTATGAACTTTCTATACACATATATATGTTCTCCTTTTTGTATTTCTCTTCTGTAGAGGAATGTTTTTGGACACGATTCTTCCCTCTCGTGATGAGAATAGTCAGGCCTGCTATCGGTCAGAGAACTAGACTCAGCAAAGGAGATATATCCCAAGCCAAGAAGCTATACAGATGTCCAGGTAGGACTACGTGTGTGTGTGTTTGAGAAAGAGAGTTAAACTTTAAATGAAGGAAACCAAGGGTGTTAACTGCAGGAAGATGACCTCACTTTATGTGCAGATAATGGTTTCTAGCCAATATAGTGTCAGCTTGCATGAGATACTTTGTTTTTCTTAGTTGTATGATGCACATGAGCTTCTTACAGTGGCTCAGTGAGTTTACAGCAGGGAAATTCATGGTTTAAGTCCCAGCTAAGCTAGAAGACCTTCCTGTGTGCAGTTTGCATGTTCTCTATGTTGGCGTGGGTTCCCCCGGATATTCTGGTTTCTTCCACAATCCAAAGACATTTGGAGTAGGGGCATTGGAGACACTAAATTGCAACCATACAGGACAAGTGGGTCAGTGGATGGATGGATGTGCTTTTCACTCAGGAAAGAAAAGAGGGCCACCCTGACATTTTAGGGACAAAGAGCATGATAAGACCTTCTCGCTCTACTGCCTATGTGTGTGTGTGTGTGTGTCCATGTGAGTGGCATAAAGTGTGTTATTTTACTGCTATATTGTTATGAGTTCATGCACTACCAGTGAGGGTGTGTGTGTGTGTGTGTGTGTGTGTGTGTGTGTGTGTGTGTGTGTGTGTGTGTGTGTAAATGCGCATAGCCTACTTCACATACAAAGACAAAGCTCTCTCTCTTCCACAATATTCACTGTCTGTGACAAAATTTGTAGACTAAAAGCCCACTTTTATTGGACATTTTGCCAAAAGGAGTAGTGTACCCAGCCTTTCACACTCCAGACATTTTTTGTGAAACACAAAAAGGTCAGTTTTTTTCCTTAAAGGTAGGCAGAGGGAAAATTATCCAAGAAAGACATAAAGACAAAAGGATAATACAAATTTTATAAAAGTAGCCAAATTACTTATTTTGGTCATTTTTGGTTCTTGACTGTATAAATCACCATTTACGTTCTTTGTATGGAAAATGCAGATTGGACTTTATGCTTAACACCTGCTTTTATATTTTGGTTAAAAAAGAAAAATTAATTGGCATGCGTGACATGATAAATTATGTAAATAATAATAAAGTAAAAGATTGGACTTTATGCTTAACACCTGCTTTTATATTTTGGTTAAAAAAGAAAAAAAATGCGTGACATGATAAATAATGTAAATAATAATAAAGTAAATGATGACATAATTTGCAGTGTAAGTTTTGGAAACTACTGTTGTAAGCAGTGTTAATTTTGATTTAGTTTCAGTCATAGTCTTTTGACTAAAATGCTATTTAGTTTTAGTCATATTTTACATTTACATTTAGCAGTCGCTTTTATCCAAAGCAACTTACAGTGCATTCAGGTTATACATTTATTGTCAGTATGTGTGTTCTCTGGGAATCGAACTGACGAATTTTGCGCTGCTAACGCAATGCTCTACCACTTAGCCACAGGAACACAGTCACACAGTCATCTTTTAGTCATTTGAATTGTTTTTAGTTTTAGTCGACTAAATATCATAAGATTTTAGTCAACTGAATCTACAGTAAATTTAGTCGACTAAAATCTAATAGGTTTAGTTATAGTGCACTTATTTCTCTTAAAATTTCCAAACTCATTATATAGGTTTGATATTAAGGTTTTATCATTATAGTGATTTAAGTGCGGTGACACACAACATGCCTTTGTTCAAATTAAATAAAACCACTTCTCTTAAAGAACAAGAACATGGTCTTCTTTTTAATGAAATTCTAATGGTTATAATGATGCATTCTTTGTAGCAACTTGTTTACCATTGTAATGCAATTTAATATGGAGCTATTATTTCAGCTCCAGGAATTATTTATTAAATATTCAATATTGCTTGGGTTAAAGCAATATTAATATTTAACTTACGATTTATACTTTAAGTGCTCGTCCAGCGATCACTACATCAGTATATCTCTATTAAATCTCGCTTCTATTGCCTCATGGCCACGGGACAATAAAACGAGATTAATACATCTCTCAAATTCGAGCTAAGGTAACTTGATCTTTGTGGCAAATAAGGATAAAATACTTAAAATCACATTCCAGAGACAATTCTTTATAAAACGAAACAAGGTTTATTTACAATACTAATATTCTAACATACGTAATAACACACAAACATACACACATGCATACGGGAGTTTTGAAATTAAGGTTGAAAGAATACCATTCTTTCCTATTTCATAACTTAACTAACCAGAAAAAGATCACGACAAATGCCTAGGCTTTTTTTTCTGCATTCAGATCAAATTTACCAGTTTCAGTTAGGATAAAACTTAAGTTTGTTACTTGCTTTCTGTTGGTTTAAGCAGGCTGGACCTTTGGTTTTGTTTTCCCACGTGAGTTCGACGTGTTGCTTCGGTCCTTTGTTTAGGAAAACCACGTGGTTGGTTCGGGTTTCTCCGATGGCTCTCGTTTGGAAACACGTGATGTATCTGGAAGCTGCTGGTTGACGTCATCGGGGCTATTTGATGCTATTTTTCCCAAAACAACTACGGTCGCAAGTAATGTCGCTCTTTCATTAATCTGAAGCTTCGCGGCGTGCTCAGCATCTGTGAACGGGGCATTTGGCCATTTCTAATTATTGGGGGTGACTTGTCCCCCTCAATGTCTATGGTGGTTACGGCCCTGGTTCCAGATGATCTTGAAGTCTTTATTCATTCGAAAAGCACACAAAGCTATCGTTTGACTTTATAAGCTTTTATTTAATAAATTATGAATATGGATCTGTTAAATGAATGCAAAGTATGAATTCTATGATAATTTGGTGTCATTTTTCAATTAAATTCTTAGAAATATTACACATAATGATAACCATTCAACACTCAAAATATAAGAAAATAGAAAAACAAGTTACTGGATAAAATTTTTCAAAGATCAAGAACAACTTCCCTCAAGATGCTTTTGCAGATTAGACGTTGAATCCTGTGATGCTGATAGAAGTTTTGTTGCAGGTAGGCATTGCACTGCACTGATGTTACGTCGTTTTTTCAGATTTATAAACAGATTTATAAACTGCATTACACTAATGGCTTTCTTTCCATTTTTGTGTCGTGATAATGAGCGTACTCTCACTACGAGTTGCTAAATGAACGCTGATTGCTGCATGCAGTTTATTTTCAGCGGAGAATCAGTTGCCTTATTGGTTAAAATCCCCAAGCTGTTTACTTAAATATTAAATTAAGAAATTACATTAAAATTCAAAGTAATCACTTTGGTAATCTAAAATACTTTTCAGGATGTAACTTATTTAATTACCACCTATTTAAAATGTAATTATAACAAAATATAGTTACTCATAAGTTTTGTATTTTAAAAACTCTGCATCGAATTGTTGTGTGACTTGTTGTGTGACTGTCTTTATATTTCCTTAAAATTGACACCCAAAAGCACTTTCATACGCAATCACTGTCCAGTGAACTGTGATGATGAGGCCCCTAAGACAAATGTTTGGCCAACCGCTACATCACTAATTGGGAGGAACATTTGGCAAATGATTTGGCTTCTCTTGAACAGAGAATCTGCTCTCCTATCCTGAACTGTTTGGCTCCTGAGATCTCATTAGAACATTCAATAGGTCTTTGTTACTTCATTGTGTGTGTGTGTATCTGTTTCCTGCACTGCTATTTAGCGGTGGCGCTCCGCCACTGCTGACTATACAGTGTTACGATACAAGACATTTTTGCCAAGTTGTGAACATCTTTCTATTGTGTTGTCCTCCTGGCTGCATGAAAAAACAAACAAATCGTATGTTCAGTGTAGTCCAATTCATGAGCGAGTGACTGTTGAGTTGGTTCTTTCTATGAATTGGTCAAATAATCAGTTTTAATCAGTCTAACAAATCATACACTAAATCTTTCAAAGAGGTTACTAACTTAACATCTAAATAAAGTTACATGCTCAAGTTGTTTTTATAATAAATGGAATATTTCACATATACTCATTAATTATGTTATTGTGTTAATTTTGTTATTGTCTCTATCCAGCATGTGGTGAAACTCTGCAGGACTCAGTGGGGAATTTTTCATCTCCAGGATATCCTAATGGATACCCATCATATACACACTGTGTATGGAGAATCTCCGTCACAGCAGGGGAGAAGGTAAGACACTTCTGGGTGTTAAGTGTGTAACTTTACAAAGGTTCATTGTACTGAACTGTTCCACATTTCACATTTATCTGTATCTGCAACTTTTTATCCATTTCTTCCTGTAATTGTCTTGAATACAAGGTTGTAGATAAAAAAATGCTGAGCTAATGTGTGAAGTTTGATGTATATGACAGCTGCATGTGTGCTGCCCATTTCAGATAGTGTTAAACTTCACCACTATGGACCTCTACAAGAGCAGCCTGTGCTGGTATGACTACATTGAGGTTCGTGACGGATACTGGAGGAAAGCGCCATTGCTGGGTACATACATGCTGGTGGACTCATCAGGAATAATACGGAATATATTAAGTTATAATATGTATTACCAATGCAATGCATGCTTATAGGGAACTATTATTTATTGTGTGTTTGTACCTGTGCAGGTCGGTTCTGTGGTGATAAAATTCCAGAAGTGTTGATCTCTACCGACAGTCGGATGTGGATTGAATTCCGCAGTAGCAGCAACTGGGTTGGAAAGGGATTCGCAGCAGTCTATGAAGGTGTGTTAGGGCTGTCTCAATATCAGATCATGCCCAAAAGATAACAAAAGATAACAAAATGATTATGATGTCCATAGAAAGTTTGGAGAGGGGAAAAAAGAGCTTTGTAGGTTTTTTTAGCCAATGAATCACACTCAGAATACAAGTGTAGGCATGTGGAGAAAGTTTGTACCCGTAAATCTTGGTCCATTTTGCAGAATCCAAAAAACAATTCCTTCTTTCTTTTCTGATTTATGATGGGTATAAACCAGCATTGAACAGCACAATATGGTTTTAATAATTCAAATTAAAATCTAATTTTTAGACATTGAAAACGGCATAAATATTTCTGATGACAAAGTAAAAGTCTAATTATCTCTCTTTCTTTACTATGTGTCTGGCAGCAATATGTGGAGGGGAGATCAGTAAGGACTCTGGACAGATTCAGTCTCCAAACTATCCAGATGACTACCGTCCATCTAAGGAATGTGTGTGGAGGATCACAGTGTCCGAGGGCTACAGCGTGGGCTTGAGCTTTCAGGTCTTTGAGGTGAGGTTGTCTCCTCTCTTTTGGCTGTATTCTCTTTATTTATTTCCAGTTAAGTTCTGTATTCACTTTAGCCTTCCCATTTCCTTTTTCTACTTTTCCCTTGTCTTTTCATTCTGAGGACAGTTGTTGCTATTTACATGTGTACTGTTTAAAGTTAAACACATGTTCATGTTTATGATATACATGCACAAATAGACACATATCTTTGTCAAGTTGAATTTGCTACAAGACTGCAGTTATGTGAGTCCAAAAGACAGGCATGTTTGATTATTTACCTTTAAACGTCAGAATGTTGTTACAAGTCATACCGTAAGAATGTATGCAGACCATTGTGTGTGTCAGTAGGTCAAAGGTGTCGAATTGTTCAGAGGTAATGAAAACACACTCTCTGCCTTAGCATACACATATTCACACTTTCTTTTGCACGTATGCAGTCTATAAAGAGCAGGACGTGTACCAGACCTGACAGCCTGGCATATGATATACACAGAGACGCCTGAGATCCTGTTTTTATTGGATTGTTTCCTATGCACTAACACCTAAGGTGCCATAGACATGCTAATGCCATTAACACATACTATATTGTGCCTGTGTTTGTGCAGATCGAGAGGCATGACAGCTGTGCATATGACTACGTAGAAGTTAGAGATGGACTAACTGAGAACAGCCCTCTGGTTGGTCGATTCTGTGGCTATGATAAACCTGAAGATATCCGTTCCAATTCTAACACACTCTGGATGAAATTTGTCTCTGATGGGACGGTTAATAAAGCAGGCTTTGCTGCAAACTTCTTCAAAGGTACACCCACATGTAACAAAATAGTGCCATTAGATGCCGATAAGTTGGCTCTTGTCCATTCATCTGATGTTACTCTCTGTCCGTGTTATTAAATCAGAGGAAGACGAGTGTCTGAAGCCAGATAATGGGGGCTGCGAACAGAGATGTGTTAACACATTAGGAAGCTTCAAATGTGCCTGTGATCCTGGATATGAACTGGCCCCAGACAAGAAGAGCTGTGAAGGTAAGAGAATGTTTGTGTGTGAATACACTGCACACAGGTGCTTCCGTCTGCCTGACTCAAACATGCTCTGAGGATACTTAAGCCAAACAGAATGGTTCAGGAAAACATCCGCAGTCAACAGGAAAACAACAAGAACAAGCAGCACTTAGTCGACATTCACTCTGCCCAGAAACCACATGATTTCAGTCCTTAATAAAGTACGATGTGTTGTGGTTATGCTAAAATATAACACAAAAAACATCAAAAACCGTGCTATACAGTGCCTATTTATTTTAATGCTTATTAGTCTGTATACTGCCAGAGAGTCTTTCACTGTTGTGTTTTTAAAAGCTTTGTTCTCACAAGGGTTATTATAGTAGACTAAAATGAAAATCATTTTTTTATCAATCATTACCTAAAATAAAATGTCTTAACTGAAATAAAAATAAAATAAAATATAAAAAATCTAGTTACCAAGGCACCATTTCTTATTTAATTTATTTTTATTTTGATGTACTAAAATAACTCAAACTAAAACATAATTAAAAATGTAAACACTTTATAGATACATAACCAACACTAACTAAAACAAAAACAAAAACTAATAAAATGACAAAAACACCCAAATTTACAACAAATTCACTAAAATTAAATGAAAAGAGAAAATATAAAAATGAATCTAATTCAAAAGATGAATAAAAACTTTAATAGCATCGTATTTAATAGCATCTGTGATATTAAAATAACACTCTTTTTCTCTTTCAGCTGCATGTGGTGGCTTGCTGACTAAATTGAATGGCACAATAACTACCCCAGGTTGGCTTAAGGAATACCCTCCCAATAAGAACTGTGTGTGGCAAGTGGTGGCTCCCACTCAGTACCGCATATCCATGCAGTTTGAAACCTTTGAACTAGAGGGAAATGAGGTGAGAATCTCTAACTGTGTGTGTGTGTGTGTATGCATATATGGGTGTGGGAGAGTGTGTTATTGTTTGTGTAGGTAGATACACAAACGGACAGACAGAAAGATGGATGTTTATCGTATTTTATTTGTGTAGGTGTGCAAGTATGACTATGTTGAAGTGCGGAGCGGTTTGTCATCTGACTCGAAGCTTCATGGGAAATACTGCGGTACGGAGGTTCCTGAGGTTATCACCTCCCAGTACAACAACATGCGAATCGAGTTCAAATCCGACAACACCGTCTCCAAGAAAGGCTTCAAAGCTCATTTCTTCTCCGGTAAGACCACCGTGCCAGTGCTTTTCACTTGAAATGGAGATTTGGAGGTCTTTAGCTATGTTTTTTGACACATGGTACATATTTATATATGAATTTCATAATGTAAATTTCAAAAGCTTTTCAAACATTTACCGAGATGAAACGCCCGCTCTCTTTCTCACTTGACTATATCATGAGAATTTCTGTGGGTTTGGTTAGAACTGTTCAGGCTGTACAAAAGCATGAATCCAAACACTGGAATCTTGGCTTAAGCACAGTTATGATTTTAAACTGTTTGGCTGCGTGATTTTCACTTGTAAATGTGAAATATAGATGTTTTGGGGTAAATACCATCTGTAAGTGTTTGTAAACTCGTTGACTATGTAATTTGTAAAATGAAAAGTGCACTGAAACTTTAAATGTGTTTGAATCAGGGCGTTCTCTTCCACAGACAGGCCCGTTCAATGCATTATTACCTATATATTTGTCCTGCCAGGACGTTGATCATGAGCAGGTCATGTCAAGGCGTGTTTTAGGTACAGCCTTCTCTCCCCTGATTGATTTTTTTGCAATGGATTTGCCCTCACATCTGAGGTGACTTTTAACAATCCATCCATCTTATTGGAAACTGGGCTTTGTCTCTGTGGCAACACATGTCCCATTTGTTGAACTTGCATGATAATAAGATATGCTTAACTTTCTTAGAAATGGTTAAATATTATTTGCAACCATTTTTATCCTACACTTAACATTATTCAGTTTTTTGTCTAAAGAGCTCACAAACTAGTAATAAATGAAGCACAAGTAATATATGTAGAAGATTCATGACTCATACTATAGAATCTAAGAGACAAGAAAATAAAAATATATATTAATTTGTGTAAAAATATGTTTTTAATATCTGCTGATAATAGATCAGAAGTAAATAGTCGTGTCAATTTCATGAAAAACACACATCGGTTGTGAACATTTCCTCCCCGTGCAGTGAATCCCTGTTTTTATTATTATTTCATAATCTCACACCCATGAGATCCAGAAGATATGAGAAGATTCAAACTGGCAAAGGTACAAAGAGAAAAACATATTTTCTGTTTCCAGAAGAGGAACCAGATAAACAACATAATTGTGATTAAAACTAGATCATTTCTTTGACAAGGGGATAGCAACATTTTATTTATTATTTTGAATTATATTAGGATTAATACCACACTTCTAAATATAAAGGTGCTTTTGCCTTCATGACCACACAACCTCTTTCCAAAACCCCACGTTTCAAAGACATGTCAGTTAATCTAATAACCGTAAACCCGAAGGCACAAGATGCAAACATTTTCCCAAATGGCTCGTTTTTTTAATAGACAAATCAAATAACTTATCGTGCTTAAGCTGAAGCACAAGCAGGATCTGCAGTTTTATGATTCATCTGTTTATAATGGGATCTTCTGGATCTATTTGTACTTCACAAATGAACATTTAGCAGACACACATGGTGAATGAGTAATGCTGTATCTGGGTGAGAGAAAGAATAAGCTCAACTCTCAATGAGTTATAATAGCGTCACTCTCATTGTCTGGTAGTGCCTGAGGTTGGATTTTTGCTGGCCCAGTGCCGGCAGACTTAGGGAGGTCCCCAGAGCTCTCCCACACACTCCTAATCTGTATGAGTGTGTACTGAGCCGAATGAGAGCGCTGAACTGGAAACAGCGAAAGAGCTGATTCATTTCTTCTATATGCACAGTAAAGAAAGCAAGATTTTGATACGCTGGACTTTAAAAATGCTTTTTTTTGTAGTAGGGTTGATTTTTATGAGGCACACTTAATTCCTCTTATCTCCTCAGCTGTGGGATTTTATTATCAAGCATTCATTTTTTTAGGAAATATTAAAATAGGGTGCTCTTCACTGTATCATCTGCACACTAACATAGTGGGAAATGGTTAAAGACATGCTTTGAAAACAGCATTAATTATGAAACATGTGTGGTGACCCACAAAGACTTGGGTCTCTTTAGCTCTCTCCATCTGTCATTCTTGGGGTTGTATGATAAATATGCTGGTGGTTTTGAGCAGTGGTTGAAGTGTGATAATTAGCTAAACCTGAGACTTCCACGGAAATAACAGCTTTCATGAGGCGTCTGACTCATGGGACACTGGGGGCGTAGAGATGCGCAATGGGAAAAAAACAACATAAGGAATCATTGACTGTTTCTGAACTTTCAGCCATTAAGTGACACATTTAATTCACACTTATCAAGCACACAGACTAAGTATTCTATCACTTTTTCTTAAACACTTAGCGCTTCCACAACAACATACAGTATGATTTTCTTCTACCTTCTTTGTTTTAAAAGGGGAAAAGGGGGCAGTTGTGCCCAATTATTTCTCTGTTTATTTGGAAGAGTGTTGTTTCTGTGCCCAATTAACTGCAAGAAATATGCAAATCAGAGAATGGTACCTCTATAATATATGCATCTATAATGAGCCTAATTTACATAAAACGAAGGTGTGCTAGAAAAATGGCTTTATTTACATTTGGCATTTCTCCATTTCAATTAATTTAGCATGTGTTTTTAAATGGATTTTGGCTGGTTACAGAAGAAGATGCAGGTTTTTATGGTCAAATATCACAGATAAAAAAATGACCTTTGAATCTTTCGTCTTCTTTCACTGTACTTTTGAAGATTTTCTGAATTATCTTTTGGCTAATGAACTGATACAGGCATATGACCCCAATCACTCGTTGTAATTGCTCTTAACAGAAAAATAAATAACCAAATCAGACTCCAGATGTCAGAATTTATCATGCAGATTCCAAAATGTCTCAATCAAAGGATTTGGTTGAATCTCATATCTTCCTTATGTTTCAGATTAACTAACAATTCATCGCTCTCTTCTCTTTTTGTTACAGATAAAGATGAATGTTCAAAGGATAACGGTGGATGCCAGCATGAGTGTATCAACACTGTTGGCAGCTATGTGTGCCAGTGCCGCAACGGCTTTATTCTTCATGAGAACAAACACGACTGCAAGGAAGGTATGTACAAGCACTCGCAAAAGAATAATAGTGGCTAGAAAAGGATAAGTGAGGGTAGTCAACTGGCGGTGGCACTTCTAGCATGTGTAAGCATGTTGATTTTATACTACATTCTGCTGAGGAACATCAAAACCCACAAAAAAACAAAAAGACTAATGCAACTTTCTTCTCAGCATTTAAGATGCAGAGTAATGTCATTTTTGTGCTAGCCTTCTGGCAGGTTTTCTTTTTGTCTCTATTTTGGCTTTTAAATCTCAGTTACAATTAAGATTGAACTATAGAATGTTTTTTGCAATTTCAATCGGACCTTAACATTTCAATGTGAACCTGTCACAATATAATGCAGGCTTTGAAGAAATGTTGTTATGAAGAATGTTGCAGTTATTGTATAAATAAAACTACATTAGAGCTGATAACAAACCTATAGTGCTCAACAAAGCATAGTTGATCATTTCACATCCAAAGAGGAAGTTTACACGGGGATCTTAAAGGCATAGAAGCAAATAAAAAACCCTGTTAATAGAGTCAGAGTGAGGTCAGATGAAAACTAAACTTTTAAAAACAAATAATCTAATTTTATGATAAAACTGTGTTTATGGTCTTGATAGTTAGAGCTGCATTATAAATACAGTGAATGAGGTGACTGAACTAAAAGTTTTAAAGTAAACTGTAAAACAGTTGTCCTCCAGATTGTCGCACATGTTGAAGCATTTAGATGGTCTGTTATAGTTAAACAGTGTCTCCCACTAAACCTTGCCTTTCATACAAGCACTGTCAACCTCCAGTGCAGCTCTGCCCTGCAGGCCTTTTAACATTTTTGTGGGCTTTGGAAACTTTAAAGCAGTGTGTGTGTGTTTCTCTTTGAAAAAACAGCTAGACCTAAGGAGAGGAGGATAGAGATATTACCCTTTAAGCTCCAGAGTCAGGGTCAAGAAGTTAAACCAGCGGCAGCCTGGAATACACACACTCACACAACACACTCACATAACACACTCACTCACTCACTCACACAGTCTTTACTGTCTCTTCAAGACTAGCTTACTGATTCTGATTTTAAACATCTGGAGTTTCACAAAGCTTCAAAGTCTTAATCCTGCATGTCTGTGCGCAAGATGTGTATCTTTTAAAAGTCTCTCAGTAGTAACAATAGACCAGTTTTACTAGTTGCCTGTACAAGTATTACTAGTGTATTTACACAAGAATATCAGTAGTCAAGAGCTGTCTGGCGTATTGTGCCTTTAATGATGGTACTGTAAAATGAATGATTTTAAGTTCAGTCCAATGAAACTACAGAGAGGGGGAGCAACACAGATAGCCTATGGGCTGATATAACACACTTGGAGGATAGACGACCTAGAAACACAAATAACGCTTTTCAAGTCACCTTAAGCATTCACATTCAAACACATACAAACCAATATTATTTGAAACAGCCATAGTTTCTGAGAAGCATGTGTGCATGTGTTAGTGTGAACACCAGAGGCAGAACACTGAAAATAACTTTGTTCACTAATGCACACTGACCTGATTTTGAGAGGGAAGAATAGAGGCTTAACCAGACTTAGTGCTCGTGTGTTTGCGTTTGTGTGTGTGTGTTGTTGTAATACTGTACATGATACAGTGGGGTCCAAAGTCTGATAGCACATTGAAAATCTGATTTTTTTTTATTTAAACCTGGAAACAAATACAAATTTTTAAAATGTAATACTAATATAGAAATAAAGTTATGATATAAAGTCAAGAAACATCTTTAGAGTTCAGAACATCTAGATTAATAATCAAATAACCAAATTTGTGTCATTGACCATGTGGACTCTTTTGTACAAAAGATCAAATGCTTCCACTAAAACACAATGATCTTGGAATATTCTCAAATCATGCTGGATAAGATGACCATCAGGTTAAACACAAACTTGTAGAGTTCATATCGTTGAAGTTGTACTGTCATTAAAACATAAGGCAAGGAAAGTTTACTTAAAAAATAACATCATAAAAAGGTTCATAAATGAAAAAGCTATACAATATACACATTTTTTTTTATTAATTGAAAATAAATTAAAATTGCATAAATTAAATGAATACGAGTGACATAAAAACTAAATGTTTAAAGACAAGCAATCTGTACAGTGCAGAAACAGTGCTCAATCAAATAATGTCATGTACATCAATCAATTCAACTTTTCACAATTTATAATGGGTAATGCAAAATACAAGCATTTTCACTAGTGGTCTCAGACTTTGGTCTCTTCTGTATGTGGAGACAGAGAAAGCAACAGCAGGTCAGATTGTTCTCAGTCATTCATATTAGATAACGCTTAGCAGGAGAGTTGCAGACCCATTGTAACATGCATTTATATATAGGGGGGGGGGGATATTTTTCAGACCTTGTTCCTCAGGGTCACAGCAGGTTTATGGACAGCATGGATCTAGCTGTAATCACTTGTCCCACACACACACACACACACACACACACACACACGGGCCAAACTTATCCTTGGAGTGAGGATAAGTTAAAGAAAGCTAGTCTCTTGTAAAATAGATCTACTCCAGCTTCTTGGAAAGGTGAGTCTCGGGTAAACCCATGAGCCCAGGTAAACATACTAAAGGTTAAGCATTCTGTAATGTCTTTCTGTGATGTGCAAAACTCACAACCAGGGCAAAGTTCAAAGTATGAGTTGCTACTCTTCATTTGGACAAACGCTTCTGTGACATAAGTGTGTTGACCTACAGTGGATCATTTTCACTGATTGTAATGACGTGTTTCCACAGTTATTAACATTGTAAATCTTTGTAGTTTATTTTTATTAAAAAAACTTTTTATAACACTATACTTTGTAAACGCAAATGCAAAAAAGGGAACATTTTCCTGAATGTACTCATTGGGTTACTGTTATCTAAACTGTATCACTCATGTGTTATTATTGTGCTGCATCACTATTTCTAATGATCTTTACCCTCTTCACCCCATACTTGTTTATCAGCTGAGTGTGAGCACAAGATTCACAGCACAAGTGGAACCATCAGCAGTCCAAACTGGCCTGACAAATACCCCAGCAGGAAGGAGTGCACATGGGACATCACCGCAACTCCAGGCCACCGGGTCAAGATTGTGAGTCTTTATATAATTGTGTGCTATAAGTTTGCATCTGTTAAACAATGTTTACATTACACATAAACATCTCCTTAAATTTTACACTCGAGCACACAAGCAGAGACCCAAACACATGTAATCCTACTCTCATGTTCAAAGGCAGATAATCTCACATCACACATAAACACACGTATAATCTCCTCTCAAGCAAACAAACACACCACCATGCAAACATTTAAACATGCATCCAAATTAGGGATGTGCAACAGCGATCAAGTACTCGAGTACTTGGCCGTGACAGCGATGATCGATCATGAAAACGATCATGAAAAAAAATTCTGATTGGTTACAGCAGCACTTTGGGCGGCACCCTGAGCTCTGATTATTTTGCATGCAAGTGTTCCAAGTATAGACTTGAGAAGAGAGAGAAGCTTGGCTATGAAGTCACGAAGTGATGTCTGGGTTAGCTACTTGCATATCTGATTAATCTAATATAGGATGTGTTGGGATGCCCGTGTCTCAGTCAGTGCGTTGTTGAAAGTGGATCATGGCAGGAGCGCTCTCTCTCTCTCTCACTTTCTCTCTATAGCGCGTAAAGTTCACTGGATATTCATAAACATAGCATTATAATGAGAACTTAATAGGATGTGAAATCTATACTAAATTCCATCCTTACCCGTGTCTCAGTGCACTGTTGAAAGCGCATCACGGCGGTAGCGCTCTCTCTCTCTCTCTCTCTCTCTCTCTCTCTCTCTCTCTCTCTAGCACGTAAAGTTCACTGGAATTTCATAAACATAGCATTATAATGAGAACTTTATAGGATGTGAAATCTATAGTAAATCCTCTCTTTGTCCATGTCTCACACATCACGGCGGGAGCTCTCTCTCGCACACGCATTTCTCTCTGTCTCTGTCTCTCTCTCTCTCGCTATAGTGCGTAACTTAAAGTTCACTGGCATATGCATCCTTTTGTAATGTTACGTCTATGTTATGTATCTAAGTTATCTGATTCATATCATATGAAGTGTCATAGAACGGGTTTCAGTTTATTTGCTTACAGTCAGCTTCAACTCAGGCAGTTATTCTTTTTTAGATGCTTCTTTTTTTAACATTGCTGCATCATAATCTAACATCTAATCATGTGTTCATATTTTCATAGACATGTTTTCATGTCAGATTTTTATTTTTAACATTCATTTTCATAACAGTCTTCAGATATTTTAATTATCTCCATTACGGCCATGCCCCGCCCCCGCACACGCCCGTCCCCTGAGTACTCGATTAATCGTTTTTGAAACCTATCAATGATCAGAATTAGAAATAGCCAAAAATGCCCATCCCTAATCCAAACCCCTCTCTCCTATATTACATAGACAGTACAAAGTCTCACAAACATGCAGAAGATACAAGAAAAGCAAGACATTGAGTAAAGTGCATTAATAAAGCTTGAACAGTGCCTGTTTGCTCATATTTCAGTTCACAGATTTGAACCTATTAACAGACATGTTAGCAGACAGCTATGGCAGGGGTTTAGAGAGTGACCTCAGTGTCTCCCACTGTTCTCTGGATCTGACTTCTGAGTCGTCTGTTTAGACCTAAAGTGATTCTAAATGGCCCTTGTCAGAAAGAAAGTGAAGTCACTAAAAGGATAATTTTTTGGATTTGTTTGGATGAGGTAGAAGTGTTTTGGGGATTGATTACATTAGAATCAATATATCATTTTGTCATTAACATTTGAAGTTCTCATTAATGCTCAAGGTTTTATTGCTCTCTCTCTCTGTGTAGCCGTAACAGCTGTTGTTTTACATAATGATAATGTTGTAAACACTAAAGGTACAACTCTAAAACATGTAATTCAAATTCATGCGGTGGTTCAGGGATTTGCAGATGCTCCAACACAACACAGTTTGAAGTAGAATTCACACGTCCTGACTCTTGTTTACTTTTCTAAATTTGATAAGTGCATTTGTGTTGCTTAATATTTTTTGTGGAAACAGTGATGCATTTTTCAAGATTCTTTGATGAATATAAAGTTCACAAGAACCATTTTTTTTGTTACAATACAAGACTTTTTCTGTCACTTTTGACCGAATTATTTGCATCCTTGCTGAATAAAAGTATACTTTTTTTTATTGAATGAGCCTAAACTTTTGAACAGCAATGTATCATTTCAATAATGTTTCAGTATTGTATTACATTTATTCAGTTTCTTTAAACTTTTTTATTTAGTCCTGCTAATGTACATGAAACAAACAAGGCCTCTAAACAAATGTAATTGTCTCTTCTAACTGAAACTTGAGATTTGAATTCCTATAACCGCTGAAATGAATTGGCTTGTCCTAGTCACAGCCAAACATGTTTATCTGCTCCTTTAATATGTCATATGTGTCTAACTTCTAGCAGAGGGTGTCAAAGAATATAGATCTCCTTTTCTTACAGTTAATTGGCTAGAATTAATGTCAGTGCAAAATTATTTTCTCCTAATATTTTTTCCTCTGTTGTGTCTATGTATCTCTAGTCTTTTGATGAGTTTGAGATTGAGCAGCACCAAGAATGCGCATATGATCACCTGGAGGCCTTTGACGGCGATTCGGACAGGACGCCTATCCTGAGCCGTCTGTGTGGCAGTAAGATTCCAGAACCGCTCATTTCCACAGGCAACAAGATGTACCTACGCTTCATCTCCGATGCCTCAGTGCAAAGGAAAGGCTTTCAGGCCACTCATTCCACTGGTAACTACCCTGTCTTTTCTGTGTCTGATGTTACGGTGTATATTTTGATTATTTGCATGTATTAGATCAGATGTGATTCAAGTGTTCACACAAGCGATTCTCGTGTCATGCTGACAGTTTAACAGACCCCTCTTGTGGATCATTACTGCATTGCATGTTGACTAGACTCCCTGAAGTGTTGCCTTTTCTCATTTGAGTTGTCGCTAAGCTCTGCCCACCCTGGTTAATGTTGCTCATCATAGTCAACTGAGAAGATAAGATATAAATTTGTCAGTTATTACTACCGGTAACATTAGTTTAAGTGAACAGAACTGTTACTAATAGGATGAAGGGTTAACAGATTTGTAGTAAATCATTGATGATCAACAGACAGTATATGTGTGTTTCTTTGTGTATAGAATGTGGCGGTAGGCTGAAAGCAGAAGCACGGCAGAAGAACCTGTATTCTCATGCTCAGTTTGGGGATAATAACTACCCCGGCCACAGCGATTGCGAGTGGCTCATAACAGCAGAGTCAGGTTACGGCATCGAGCTCACCTTCACCACCTTTGAGGTAGAGGAAGAGGCCGACTGCGGGTACGACTACATCGAACTTTACGATGGCTACGACACTGGAGCACACAAACTCGGACGCTTTTGTGGATCTGGGGTAAGAGCAGTGTGTGCATGTGTGATACTGCTGAGTTTAGGAATTTATACTGTTGTGTGATACTGCTGAGTTTAGTTTTTTACTGCTGTCTTATATCATAAAGCTTCCTATATGTTACCGCACTAGCCGACTGAGGGATAGATTTTTCCCACAGGCTAATGAACAATCAGAACTAATACACACCTACAGCACACTCCCACTTTATGGTATGCCATGCACTGCACTTTAACACAGTTCAATTGGACTACACGCACACACTGCACAAACACAACAATCTATCTGCTACCACTGGATACCATCCAATAAATATCCATGACATTGCGTATCCAGCTTATGTATAATCTGTTCCACCTTCGCATATTATTGTGTGTATATATGTGTACATAATGTAGAATGTGTATTGATAACTGTAAGTATGCCTAATCGTACACTGTGTGTACTGAGTATGTGTATGTGTATATTGCACATTGTCATCTGTATAAGTCTGTAAGTATGTACTGTCTATATATAAATTGTTTCTGCACTGTCTGGAGCAAGAATTTTACTCAAAAAGGCACTTGTGCTGTGGTGATGTGACAATAAAAGTGATTTTATTTTATTTGATATATGTCTTCAACTGACCCCTCTCTTTCTGTTTAGCCTCGTGAGGAGCTTTACACTGCTGGCGATGCCGTGTTGATTCATTTCCACTCTGATGACACAATCAGTAAGAAAGGCTTTCATATCCACTACACTAGTACAAAGTTTCAGGAGGCGCTACACACACGCAAGTAACATGCAAGAGACTCCAGAGAGACAAAATGTTACAACAAGGACAAACAGACTCCAGAGAACTATTAAGATTGATTTATATCAATCAGAAACCCTGCCGTGATGTGTTTCCTGCATTGGATTTGCCTCTTTAAGTTCAGCCTCTGTGGAAGTGCTGCCATATTGACCCTAAACACCAATCAGCTGCTTTTATGTGTAGGATAGCTCTGCCCACTGGAGTGGTATCCTGCGCTCTCTGACTGGACCAGTGTCGTAAATCAACCCCTGGAAAAAAAACACACACTCGTACACAAAAACATTTGTTGGCGCTCCATTCTTCAGATAAGCCAGTTATATATAGAGTTGCACACTGAAACTAAGAGACAATGACAATAAGACAACAAGGAAACTGCTATTGTGTTTGTGTGCATATTGCTCTGGACAGCATGGAAAGTTTGGCTGCTGATGCCACACCACACTGTACCTCAACTAAACTATGTGTGTATGTGGATGTGTGTGTTTGAGAGAGAGAGAGGCCTTCAAATACCAGCCTGAACTCATTCAAATGTTTTTAAATTTATGTTTGCAATTTTACAATTATTCTTAACCAGCTTTATGGCAAAACCCATTTTCAGAAGTGCAAAAGTAAGTATGTAGCCCTATTTAACAATAAGCTTCCTTAAATACATGTAGCCCATAGTTTACGCTGTGACGAACATAAGTGGTTAGAACTACATGACAGTGGGTCTTATTCACAAAGCATGCATGCACATGAATTTGTGCGTGAAATCTGCGCAAACATCATGATTCAACAATAACTTTCACACTAAGATTTATTGTGCGTAAATCACATGCTCTGGGTGGCCTTATAATCGTGTTAGGACGAAACATTATGAATAGATGTTTAATCTTTAATAGATTTCTTCATATACCATGAAAAGCAGCATTATAGCTGAAGCTGAGAGTTTTCTTTGTATAACAATGCAGATATATGTATGTACAGCTGAGTGTCGATTGTGTTTGAAATGGTTTTGAGGATGGCACACTTGGCATTGCTATAGCACATGCTTTTAGGTGACAAAAGACTGCAAAGAAAAGGCTGTGCGGAAACTCTGTGCATGGAGATGGATTTGACGTGTTTTAGGCAAATTACTTCGCCACACTCATTTACAAATACTCAGTTATAAACAAATTCATGTGCTTACATAAATTAGGTGGAAAGAATCGTGAGATGTTTTCCTGTGCTAATAAAATACTAAATAATCCCTGCAGCTTTAAGTGAATGAGACCCAGAGTCTTGAGCTTTGTTCGTGAGCAGGCCCACAAGGAATCTGCATTCTGTTACATTTACTCTACAAAGTTGCCCCATGCCTTGTGTGTTCACACTTTGCATTATTTGATTGAAGTAGCTATCAATAAGAGTGTTCCATTTCACACAATTTATTCTGCAGGTTTCCATAAAAAAAATTGTATCCTTAATATGTGAAAAAGTCTGCAGATTCCATCTGGACCTTCTTATGAGTAGCAGAAAACATGTAAAGATTGAATTGTGTGTGTGAGAGAGGGAACTGATAGAATATTCTCTGCTGAAGAAACCAGAGGATTTCTCAGTCTTCCAGTAACTCCTCCTGAAGAAGTGAACAATGAACATGATGTGAACAGGAAATGATGTTATAAAGCCTTGCATAAGATGTCTGTTACAGCTGTGACAACTGACTACAACCACCTTAACCCTGTGCGCTTTACATGCACTTAACACAGAAAGACTGTATGGAACTGTTCTCAAATCATGGAAATTGTGCAGAACCAATGAAGCTAAAGAAACTCACAGAGCAAGGGAGTGTTCTCTGTTGCTATATTCCCAATGACAAGTTTTCCCTGCTTGAAAAAAAAGGCAAAGTCGCTGTTGAAGGGAATTCCTATGGTGCTATTCAGTGTCTCAAAAACACGACAGGTCCCACAAGGCAATGCTCCAGCTATTCAGTGAATGCGCTGGTGCAATGGAGAGTCAGCGTTGAAATAATGTTGCTCGTAAACAGAAAAAACATTGACTAAATACTCACAGCATTGACAGCACTAGTGTTGTGGAGGAACAATGATTGCCTTAGAACCAAAATGTACATTGTTGCACATTATATTTCTGTAGATAATGTTTTTTTTTTCTGTCACATTATATTTTATTTGATATTAAGTTTAATGAACTTGAACATTTATGTTAAGAAAGAAATTTAAATGGACTGACCTGAAGCCGTCCCCTTCTATCCAGTTACACCAACACACACACACTTGTCTGCATATATGCTTATACTTGATCATGTGCACACACACACAAACTAATGTTACAATAATCTTAATGCTTTAGAGTCAGCAGTAAGACTGTGTGAACTGTGACGTATGTATGTATGTGTGCATCTATTGGTCTGTGTGTTACACAGCACAGGTCATGTGACCCTGTTCTGACTCATGTGAGTATATCTGTATGTGCCAAGTTCCTGTTGATTCCACTCTAGATGATCTATGAGAACTATTATGTATAACAATGTGAAACATGATTTATTCACCTGTTATATCATCAGCCTAACGATGAAGAAGGACTCTTCGCTCTCAACAGTGATTAAACTCATGTCAGGTCAATTAAATGTATGGTCTCATTTGTTCTTACTCTCTCGTCGTGCGTTCCTGTGGCAGAGCATTGTGTTAGCAGCGCAAAAGGTTGTGGGTTCAATTCCCAGGGAACACACATACTGACAAAAATTGTATAAACTAAATGCACTGAAAGTCGCTTTGGATAAAAGCGTCTGTTAAATGTAAATGTCTTTCTCCATGTACAGTAGACACATTACTAGTGTGTTCTCTGCACTTCTCATAAGTGATGTTTTTTAAAAGTCATATTTGTTCATGAGGAGGATAGTAAAGTCCAAATTTGAGCTTCTTCACAGTCACACATTGCATCAGCCAACTCCAGAAGACGTCTTGTCATGCTTTTTAAACAATATTAAAGCAATTGCCTTTGAGGAGCCAGTAATTGTAAATAAAATACAATTTATACATTTTAATTGCATGTAAAATGCAATTTCACGATTAATTTGCAATATATATTTAACTTATTTTTAAACATGTTGAAGTCGGCATGAACAGCATTTTTTTGTGCAACAATCCAAAGCCAGTGGAAACAATCCTACAAAAAACGACATTCTTTAGCTAAATAGACCCTTATATAATACATGCAATTTTTAAATCATTTGTGTGTATGAATCAGGTTTTACACCGTGGGGATCAAATTACTTATTGAACAATCATAAACAATACTAAACTATTATATTTTTTTTAGTTTTCAAAGTAACATGAATTACATTATAATTTAATTTTTTTAATTATATATTATCAGTGACAGAATTACTCTGTGAATTACAACAGTTTTGATGAAGCCTGTATTAATAGTTTCTAATGTCTGTTAATAGTGGTCTGTAATATCAGAAAACCACCACCAGATGGCAGCACGCTCTTTAACATCAGCACGAGGCCACATGGACTCTAGAACAGATGGAGTTACACAAACATTGTCTAATTTTGTATTTATGTCTTAAAAAATCAGGTAAGTGGGGTCTGGGGTGAAATTTTTATTCTGAGCATATAATCACACGAGAGATCTCAGTTCAAGTGTATATAATCAATCTTTCTAGCTTTTTTCTCTGTGTGTGTGTGTGTGTGTGTTTGTTTAGCTTAGTTTTTTTTAGCTGCATTGATTGGATTGTGTTTGTTCTGTTGCCGTATAGGCTTGAGCATGCTTCCTTTCTTTTTCTCTTTCACCCTCATTCTTTCTGGGTAATTGCTTAGAGATAACATTGTGATTTTAATTGGATTTTCCCTCAGCACTAATAGGTCTCTTTTGATAGCTAGATTGGAGACAGACCATTTTAGAAAAGAGTCACATTTGTATTTTCCATTTGTCATAACCACCGTAGACAATATATTAATGATTGATGAATATGTTAGGATTTATAAAGTTCAATCCATTTAAATCACTACAGATTGTTTCTGCCTCTTTGGTAGCGTTGCTTTCCAGTGACTTTCTGTAGTGATATTGTTACGCCAGTAGGGGGTGTCAAGTGATATTGAATCACTGATGAGTCAGTCATTGAATCTCTCATTCCACCATTCATTTAAATCACTACAGATTGTTTCTGCCTCTTTGGTAGCGTTGCTTTCCAGTGACGTTCTGTAGCGATATTGTTACGCCAGTAGGGGGTGTCAAGTGATATTGAATCACTGACGAGTCATTGAATCTCTCATTCCACCGATTCATTTAAAACACTACTGACTCGTTCATGAATGAATCACCAGTGCTGAGTGTTGTTTTTTTTAGACATAGCGGTTGAATCTGCTTTGGCTTCGTTTGGAACTATTTTCACATTCAGAGCAAAAATAGACAAAGTAACTAGCCTAAAATTTAAGTTACTCAGTATTAACTTGTTTATTGAACAACTGTACGTTAGGGCTGCACAATTAATCAAATTTCTAATCGCAATTACAATTACAGATGCCACAATTATGTAATCGTTCAAAGCAGCAATTATTTGTTCAAAATCCACTTATGCTATTCTGTGTGCTTAAGATGTGTTCTTTCCTTTCTGCATGTTATCTTAAGGGTTTTTGCATTGTTTTAATTGTATTATAGCATTATAATAGCATACATATTTTTACTTTTTTATTTAAAGAAACCAATCCAATGTATAGTTCACATTTGAGGCCTACAGGCTACTATAGAAAAGTAATACAAGTTTTTCAGTTAGTGTGTTCAGCTTGTTTTTCATGTAAAAATATGGCATGCGTTTGCTTTAAACAATGGTATAAACATCATTCAATGTAAATTGTGATAATCGTAATAATCACAATTACAATTTCAAGGGAATAATATGCAACCGTGCTGTTGGTCTGAACATCAACAGGATTTTGAATTACAATAGCACCTGTGATATTGCTGTATATGACAATTACAGTTGTGTTTATAACTTTAAATGCTCATTTGGTGGCATGATTGCTACATGTCATTGTTCTAATGCTATGTTAAATATGCATGTCATTGTAACAGTAATTCCTTTTCTTCATTCTGTCTATCTCATTTCCTTTTATCCGCATCTCTGTATTTGTGTCTGTCTGTGTCTGGTTGTTTCATTAGATTGTATTGATGAATGGATGAGGAGATTTAAGTGGATGAGTTACATTGATTTGTGCCCCTCCCATCCCCCCCACTACACACAAAGTCACCTCTATAAACAAGTTTCAGATGAAAACAGCATCTCTACTTTCCTCATCTCTCTCCTCCTTTCCCCCTCTCCCTCTCTGAGCACCTTCCTCTTTTTAATCATGATGATGATTACACTATTTTTGTCTGCCAGTAAAAGCCTTTTATCAACCACCTCTCAGATAACTGGAAAGACATTATTCCCACACAATCACACACACGGTAATTCCTGGAAACACACGCTGATTCTCTGCACACACCTCTTGTGGTAGGTTCAGTTGCTTTGTTGCTATGCCGTATACCTAATAATTTTTTTTACACAATCAATTAATGGATTCACCTGCCTGACCCTTGACAGAAAAACAGACAATTTTAAACAAATTAGAACAAATTTCCTTGAATTTTGATATGATATGAAATTTGATATGATTATGAAATGGGTTGCAGTTTTGTTGGGCACAATTTTGAATTTAACAATTGACTCCTTTTCAATTCAAGAGAGATAATTGAACTGAATGGACTCATATACAGGATGTTGAATTGAAATTGAAATCAGAATAACAAGAAAAGTCAAATATAATAAAAACAATTCACAGAACAATTCACAGTTTCATTAGTCATCATGTTTTGTAAGAAAATAATTAATTAATAATTATGAATGTGTTAATTAATTAATTAATTAATGTGTGTGTGTGTGTGTATGTATGTATGTATCCATGTAAACACACACACACACACACACACACACACACACACACACACACACACACACACACACACACACACACACACAGATCAATAAGACCCCAAGGGAAGGTTAGGGCCAGTTTTTGCATTTACAGTCAAATCTGTGCTTGGGTAAAAACCCATTTAAAACCGTTCTGCTAAAAACTGCACAGGGCAATAATAAAAGAAACCATGAATCGATGAGCTGATGAGTTGTGTTGACCATGTGACCACTTCTATTTAATGGGCTTCTTAAACGCTTATATGTGCAGAAAAAATCCGCCAGCTTGCTCCACACAAGATAAGGGAGGTGGAACAGTCATTGATCGAAGCTAATGATTTTCACATTAAATTGGAGGAAAGGACAGAGACAAAGAGCCAGAGCGAGCGAGGATGGGGGGAAATGTTTCTTCCTCTTCTAATCCTGCTGTAGAAATGACACATCAAGATAAACCTTCCAGCAGCAGTGTTCAACGTTAGTTAGCCACCAACTCAGTTCTAGTTGGTAAAACCAAACACTTTACATTGATTTTGATGTGCATATACAGTAAATAGTTCAAATCTGCAGTTATTATCTTAAGGACCTATTTCAGCCTGTCTGCACTTGTGAAAATGACTATTTGGTTTAACAACAAAACATTTGTAACCGTCTTAAAGGAATAGTTCACCCAAATTTTCTTTCTTAATTTTTTTTAATTAAAATAAAAGTTTTTAATAAAAGCTTGGTTAACTGTAAGATGTCACATAAACCATGTAAATGGATTAACATTGTTTAATGTATTATATGTAATTTTACTGTAAAATACTGTCAAAGTTATTTTCTTTGATTGATTTTAGCAAATGCAAACTATGGATTACCATATAATTTACAGTAAACAAAAACAGTAAAATTACATTTCCATTTTCAGAAATGAAAGTAGAAAGCAGATTTTGATAAGATCTTATCTTATCTTATCTATCTATCTATCTATCTATCTATCTATCTATCTATCTACTATATATAATCTAAATGTCTTAAAGATATCTGCAGTGGCTTTATACAGCATATTTGGTTGCTGTTGTTTCCTAAATTTAGGTTGCTCCCCAAAAGAGATTTCTAAACTGCGATGAAAAATTAATTTAGATCATGGCCTTGTGTGTGTTCCAGGAGAATTAAATAGGTCTTCATTCAGCTAAAGCTAGAATAATCCTTGTTTTGTATTTTTAAAGAGGCTAAGGGTCAATGCTGTATGTGTTGTGAGTATTGATGTTGTTTTATTTGAAGTGGTTTGAGGCTGAACTTCTAATTTGGCTGATTATGTAAAGATAATTTCTGTCTTTCTCTGCGAGACTGAGGAAAACTGATCTGGAAATCTTGAAAACATGATGAAACCAGTGATCACTGTCACCTATAAAAATAGATTGTGTTCTGTTTTTAAGAACTGCTTGCAAATCTTATGTCATAGAAATTCAATCTTTTATTGCTTCTTTGTGTGTGTGTGTACATTTAGTACTATTGGCTCTCTTCACATTCAACCCCAACTATTTGCATTCTGGATCCTGTGTGTGTGTGTGTGTGTGTGGACTTCAATCCAAAGCAAGCAGTAGTGTGATTTTCTATGACAGGAAGAGGAAAAGCTGTTGAATGCAAACACTTTCGGTTTATCCAGTTGGTTCCTTTTAGAGAGCTGTGGATAGACACAAACTAATGCACACACTCACACCGCCTTACTTTACACGCATGCATAGTATGATTTAGTATGTGTTCTAGTAGTTTCCAAGCCATTCATTTCTCTTTGCATCATATTTTATTTGAATTTTGAAGAGATTAATTACAAAAATATGTCAGAACTACAGTGTAATCTTGATTCAGAGACACATACACACATTAGTTGACAGGCACATGCTTGTGTTTTAATGATTAAACAAGTGTTCAACCTCACATATGCCCCAGTTTACTTGTGTGTGTGTGTTTGAGTCTCTGTGTGTACAGATGAGAAATTGTGGCATATAAAATATTAAAATTGCATTTATACATAATGCAGCACTAACCAGACCAGACACACACACAGGATTTCTCCTTCTCTGACACACTCGCACACACAGAATTACTGTACAAAAACTCTGTTTTGGTCTGTGTAACTTTATTTGAGCAAATTATACTGTATGTATACTGTAAAAACAAACAAAACAAAATGTGTTATCTCTATGACAACAGCTGGACAACACTGATAAAGGTGGTTCCATTAACCTCTGAAATGGATTATCATAAACTCATTCGACCAAATAACTTTTTTACATGTTTTTTTTTGAAAACACCACAATGTCCATAAAGGAAATGTATATCTTCATATGCACATCATGAAACCAAATCTGACAGAAAATGCAAAGCACTGAGAGGAACGAGGAGAATAAGTGACAGCAGCAGCATCTATCTTATGATTTGTTGTCTACAGTAACATATGCAAACTAACTAATCATTTTCACTTTCTCCTATAGACCAAAACAACAGAGAACGTGACGCAAAACCTTCGTATGGCAGTCAAATTCTACATTCTAACACTAAATATCATCTTCTCTCTTTATCCCCAGACCTCTTTTCCACCGCTCCTCCATATTGCGTCAAAGGCACCTCATGCCCAAGGACTGCCAAAGTGTTTACAAGATGAGTGTGTGTGTACTTGTGTGTTTAAGCCTCTTTAAATAGCATGACTCTGCCCTCTTCTAACATCGACTGCAGTCACATCTGTTTGAATGCGTGGTCACTCCAGGCCGGGTCTTAACAATTCCAAACAAGTTTGCTTTAGAATGTCCACTTTTACATATCAAACACTGATACATTTTGATAGTTTATCTGTAATTTAATATTTTCATTCTGCTGATGAGATCAAAAGTCAATGTAGGTATGTGATTTATGGTGAACCGTTATGAGACGTGTGAATATGGATGTTAACTCCTCATGGCATGACTGTAAAATCACATCTTATCAGGTGCAAATAGTTCCAGAGCAAATTGCTCATGAAATCATGATGTCAGGTGTGTTGGCATGTATGTGTATTTGTGTGCATGTTTATAAGTGCAAACATTTAACCCTCAATAATCTCTCATCAAACCCGCTTATGAATTCCTGAACTTCTAGGTCTGTCAATATACAGTATGTATTCACTTTGGATGAATATAATAAAAGTAATAAAAATGAAACGTGGTTATTGAGTATTGATATTAATTTTGTACAAATGTTATACGGTACAGGGGTAGATGAACCCTTTAGTAATGTTAGTACTGCACTCTGCCGAGATCAGCTAAGTGCTTTAAGACCAAATGAAAGTCTGTTATTTATTTGGTTCCTTGTATTTCAATGTTTTAAAATAATAAAGAAGACAGTGGAAAATTGATTATGACAGGTACCCATACTCATCATCCATTTGTTCATATTCATCATCATCATCTCCCATGTCCTCTTCATCATTTACAATATCACCATCTTCATCGTCTGAGAGCAGAGAGTCACCGCTGCCAAAATCTCCGGAAGACTCCACGGCTGTAAGGAAATATTGAGAAAATCACCTTTATAGCTGTCCAAATTAAGTTCTTAGGAATGCATGTTACTAATCAAAGGTTTTGATATATTTATGGTAGGACATTTACAAAATATCTTCATGGAACATGATAGATTCTTTACTTAAAATCGTAATCTTTTTTGTTAAAAGATTATTTTAACTCATGCATCAAAGCATGTTCTCATACACAGTGTATTGTAGATCATTTTTAAGAATCATGCACTGTGTTTGGGCTCATTTTAATCAAAGGACACCTTCACACAAGACACTTTCTAGCATTTCATATTCTTTGGCCAACGGCCAAAGAATATGAAAAAGAATATCTCCCAGGTTTTCTTTTTTTTTCAGCATCTCACGCCATGAACACCACTTAAAAAATGTCATGTTAAAAACAGTGAGATGTGGCACAATTTTTTAATGGACACAATATTAATTGAAGTGATTTCACAAATACTTGCTATAGTCTGATGGTCAAAATACCTGCAGTACTTTAAATATACACTACTTTAAATTCCAGATTGTATAATATATATCTTTTAATTGAGATATATATTGTATGAACTTTATAATTTATTAGCTAAATAACTAGCCATTCCAGTTGGAAGGATTAAAATAAGAAATGTAAAATTATCAGTTATCACATCAGCCTAGAAGTCATTGAATCCCTACATTGTACATATTAAAAGCATTACTTATTTGACTTTTTCCCCAAAATATCTGAGGTGTCAAATGATGCACCCCCTCTTACCACAGTCAGCTGGGCCGTGGATACGAGACCCAGCCCTCTCGTTTCCATAGCGGTCCACACACCAGCACTGACCACTGCTGCCATGACACTGGTGAGGCCTATAGAAGCCATCCTCATCACAGGAGGGGATGTACGGACCTACACACACACACACACACACACACACACACACACACACACACACACACACACACACACACACACACACACACACATCAGTATCAGTCCTAATGTCAGGAAACATTACATCACAGGCAAGATTATACACAGCCACACTCACATGGATAGGGAGATGATATATTCAAATGTCAAAGAACATAACTGTCACCACTGAGACCTTGCTCTCTCTCTCCGTGTCTCTCACGCCCATTCATTGCATTTCATCTTCACAGATTCTTTCAACAGAATCACCATAGTCAAGCTTATTTTTTATCTTTCTCTCTTTTTTTGTCTTTTATAATTCAGTGCCGGAAGCCACAGAGCCGTCACTGTGCGTTCCACTCAGGGGAGAAACAGCAGTTAAAAATATCCTTCTTTTCATGTCCAATTTCCCTCATCTCATTCCCCTGCTCAAATTAAACACGCGACCTTCAGAGAGAGGGAAAGAAACTCTGAGTGATTTCTTGCTTTAATAGAATTAATGTTGGCTTCCCTCTGTTTGACACCTTGGTTGTACTGTAACTGTGTTTAAGGTTGTGATGACATTGAGATTATTAAATGCTAGTGCTTTCTATATGAACGGTGTAGAATGCTGGGGAAAAATATTGGTAACATTGTAAGTATAGTGATTATAGCTGAGACTCACAAAGTATTATGATTTAGTATTATGATTTAGGATGAGTAATTTTTGTGTGTCAATAAGGTATATTAGATTGTGTAGTCTAGTCAGGTGTAAATTACAATGATACCATTTTTTTGTATAGTGATGCAATGCATCATGTAATCACTATTTCAACAGAATGTAATGACACTACTAAGAGGATTGTCGATGCCCCTCTGCCCAACCTCCAAGATCTTCAAATCTCCAGAGTAAGGAAAAGGGCTAAGAAAATCACTTTGGACCCCACACACACACAGCCCACTCTCTCTTCCAACAGTAGAATTCTGGCCACCAGAACAGCCAGGCACAAGAAGCTTTTCCCCGTAGGCTACATTCAGCCTGAACAATTAAAACTTCCATAACTATACACTGTCCTTTATAACTGACATAGAATCCGAAATTTGAACATTTGTAAACTGCACACTTGTAAATAACATATCTGTACATTCATTTAAACACATTTTATATACTTGTACTTCTGTATATAGTGCAGTATTTCATTTTTCTTATATTAGTGTTATATTCCATCTCTACTATGCAATTCCTATGTATGTCTGCAATATGTCCATATTTTCTTCTGCACTGGAAGCTCTAGGTGTCAAGTCAAAATGTAGTATGTGTAAACATACTAGGCAATAAGAAGCTTTCTTCTTTCTATTTGGTTCATTTTTTTTTCAAAATGTATATTTCAAGCATATTCTAAATATGCTGTAGGCAACTAACTTGATTTTTAATTAAATGCAGGAGCTCTTTTATTTATTTTTTGCATTAATTAGCTCATATCGATAATAAATATACCCAATAAATTCCTGCATATAAATAGGAGTACTTAACACATATTCAATGTGATTTCAGGTAAAGTTTTGAATGTTTTTTGAAAGAAGTCTCTTATGCTTACCAAGGTTGAATTTATTTCATCAAAATACAGCAAAACAGTAACATTGTTAAATATTTTTACATTTTACTTTTACATTTTCTATTTGAATATATTTTAAAATTCAATGTATTCCTATAATGACAAAGCTGAACTTTTCAGCAGCCATTACTCCAGTTTTTAGTGTTATACTGTATGATTCTTCAGAAACCATTCTAATATGCTGATTTGGTGCTTAAGTAAAATTTCTTATCGACATTAAAAACAGTTTTTCAGCTTATTTGTGTGGAAAAGTAAATATTTTTTTCAGGATTTATGAAGTTTGAAAGAACAGCATTTATTTAAAATTGAATTTTTTACAGTCACATGATCAATTTAATGCATCCTTGTTAAATAAAAGTATAGATAAAAAAAAAGTCTTACTGACCCCAAACATTTGAACAAGTGTTAAGTGTATATTTAAAGTGTACAAGTGTACTTAAGATGGGTTTATTTAGATTTAATGGCTGGTGGCAGATTTTGGAACTGGGACAAGGATAACTCCATTAAACATGATCTTGCATTATAAACCACTTTGTCCATGAGAAAATTACATGTATAAACAAAACACACAAGATAATGAACTTACCCAGTAATTTCTTCCCAGCTTGCTGTTTGTGGATGATGGTGATCTCTGACTGGCAGGGAGCCTCTGAAATACATTGATTTCAGATCAGCATGAGGAAGATACCTCCAGCATTATTCCTCTGGTAGAGAGATTTTAACTGCAGACATTATGTCATTATTTAGTATATAAATATCTCAGAACTAGATTATCCCACAATGCTGCATCATTTCTAGAATGTCTTTCTGTTGTAACAGTTAATGATGTTCTGTCTTAAGGTCCTAATTTTCTTTCTCAGATGAACTTACACACCAGGCTGTATGTGCTTTATACAGTGTATGGTAACAATTTACAATACATTAACAGATCAATTAATTTGAAATTTTATTTAAAATATTGTTCACTCAGAACATAATAACTAATGCTAATCTCATTTGAATCCACAAACCTGTGGGTCCGGATGGCCGTGTGCTCAGAGCATGCGCATTCAAACTAGCTGGGGTTTTTACAGACATTTTCATTATTTCCCTCTCTCTGTCTGTGGTTCCCTCATGCTGCAAAAAATCCACCATTGTGCCCATACCAAAGAAAAATAAAATCACATGCTTGAATGACTGGAGGCCCGTTGCTCTGACACTTCAGTAAGTGTTTTGAGAAACTCATCAGAGACTACATCTGCTCTGTGCTGCCTGCCTCACTGGATCCGCTACAATTTGCATATCGCAGCAACCGATCCACAGACGATGATATTGCCTTCACCCTACTCACTGCTTTCTCCCACCTGGAAAATAAGAGCACCTATGTGAGAATGCTGTTCGTGGACTATAGTTCAGCATTTAACACCATAGTGCCTGCCACACTGGTTGCGAAGCTCCAGACTCTGAGACTAAACAGATCTCTGTGCAGCTGCATCCTGGACTTCCTGATATGCAGAAGTCAGGTGGTCAGAATGGGCAAAAATACCTCATCTCCTCTGATCCTCAACACTGGTGCTCCTCAGGCTGCGTCCTCAGCCCACTCCTGTTCTCCCTGTACACACATGACTGTACAGCCACACACAGCTCTAACGTCATCGTCAAATTTGCTGATGACACAACGGTGATAGGCCTGATCACTGACAATGATGAGACGGCCTACAGAGAGGAGGTGAGTACCCTGACTAAATGGTGTCAGGAGAACCACCTCTCACTCAACATCGACAAGACCAAGGAGCTGGTGGTGGATTTCAGGAGACAGAGCAGAGAACACACACGCATTACCATCGACAAGACACCTGTGGAGCGGGTAAACAGCTTTAAGTTCCTCGGCGTTCACATCACCGAGGATCTCACATGGTCTTGTAACACTAACGAGTCACATGACACCGGGGAGAGAAAAGAGTGTGGCCAGCGGTTTAGACATTAATGGCTGTGTGTTGAGTTATTTTGAGGGGACAGCAAATTTACACTGTTATACAAGCTATACACTCACTACTTTACATTGTAGCAAAGTGTCATTTCTTCAGTGTTGTGACATGAAAAGATATAATAAAATATTTACAAAAATGTGAGGGGTGTACTCACTTCTGTGAGATACTGTACATTAGGGTTGCAGCGATTAGATTATCGTTATTATTAAGCAGGAATCTCAATGATCAACAGTAGAGTATGGAGTACCACAAGGATCTGTCCTAGATGCTCTGCTATTTTCATTAT
The DNA here is from genome assembly GCA_027564155.1 of Gymnocypris eckloni scoliostomus. Classification (NCBI taxonomy): domain Eukaryota; kingdom Metazoa; phylum Chordata; class Actinopteri; order Cypriniformes; family Cyprinidae; genus Gymnocypris; species Gymnocypris eckloni. The sequence goes on along the minus strand of CM050416.1, from coordinate 4,956,726 downwards.
ACATGTTGCCCCTTGGTAATATTATTAGAAAATACGGGATTAGTTTTCATTGTTATGCTGACGACACTCAACTATATATCTCAACAAGACCAGATGAAACATCTAAACTATCTAAGCTAACGGAGTGTGTTAAAAATATAAAAGATTGGATGACCAATAATTTTCTCCTATTAAATTCAGATAAGACAGAGATATTACTTATTGGACCTAAAAACAGTACAAAGAATATCTTGGATCACAATTTGCAACTAGATGGATGTACTGTTATTTCCTTTACATTCAAAAATCTGGGTGTTCCCTATCAGTCGGTCACTCTCGACGTCAAGTCAGAGGACCGACGAATTGGGATTTCGCTTAGAGAGACCAATCTACTTCGAGTGTAAACTAAACGAGCCAATGCACATTGGCATGCAATTATTGCATCCAGCTGCCACTGATCACAGCGTGAGTATATGTAGGCAGCAGGTGCAGTGCATATTCAGCTTTTCGCTTCGGAGCGGAGCGGTTACATCGTTCTGCTCCTGACTTCTGCTGAGCGAGTGAATTCAACGAGTTGAGCACGCTCTTCGGAAGACTCTCGTGCTGGTGGTACGGCACTACAGCGGTGGTGGTTCTGAGGATCACAGTGGTGGCAAACCCTCAAGGGACCATCGCTCTTGCGCTCCGCAACCAGTTGAGCTGCCAATGGAATGTGCTGGGCCCTCTAAAAGGAGCGTACCAGCAGTATCCTTGGCACTCCTCCCAACGACCAGATGTCGATCGCTGCATCGGAGGGTGAGCCGGAGCTTCTGGAGAGGAAGATTCGGCTGCGCTGCTGCTCCGGCTGTAGCAATGCCTGAGTCGGATCTGGAAATGAGGGCTATGCTTTCCCGGGCCGCCGAAAGGGTAGGGCTCGAGTGGAGAAAGCCACTGTGTCCCGAACACTCGAGGTTGGACGACTGGTTTCTCGGGGTAGCTTGTGCTGGTTCTCAGCGCCCTGCCCCGGTGCCTCTCTCCCGGTCGTGGACGGCACCTTTTACTGCCAGAAACTGACCTGCTAACTCCTCCTCCCTCACCACCCTCGGTGGTGCAGCTAGGGGTATACGGGGGTCCCCCTGGTGGAGCGGTCAGTTGCGATGCAAGTGTGTCCTTATACTGTCTCCACCCGGCAGGGCAAACCGTGCCTCCTCTTCCGGGCCTGTAGGTACTCATCTGGTCTCATCCGGCGAGGCTTATGTAGCCTGTGGAGATGCTGCCTCCACCTAACGCTACCCCCTGCATCCGCAGCAGCCTTCAAAAGCGGTGCAGTTGAGCTAGGCGGAGGAGCAAGAGGCCTCAGGACGGGTGACCCAGAGAGAGAGGGAACTGCTTCGGAGAGGGTAAGTGCATCCCTCCCTCCCCCGGAGGAGGGCCTGGTGGATAATCTGTTGTTTCAAAAATCTCGACAGGAAGCGCTTGTTTCTGTCTCTGGGTCCCAAGAGGGCATGGAGAGTCATGGACGGATCAACTCCGGATCCCACTCATCCTTCCTCTCGCCAGCAGGCAGCAGTGGGCGGTTCGAGAGCGTCATCAAAGGCTACTCACGCACCCTCTGTCAAATTATGGAAGCAGGTAAACGTGCACCGCAAACTCAGACCCCTCCTTGGTCCGCCACGGGCCAGGTCCCTGCATTCCACCTCGCTGCCCTACCGCGGGTACGTCGGTGGTCCCGCTGGTCCCGCTTGTACGGTGTCTGGGTGCCAGGGAGCTGCCCATCTGTCTCGCTGGCTCCTGTGGACCATCTGACTCGGCTATGCGATTCAGTTCGCCCGGCGTCCTCCAAAGTTCAGGGGCATCCAACTCACAGCAGTGAAGGCAGCTGATGCCCATGTCTTGTGAGAGAATCACTGTCCTACTGGCAAAGGACGTGATGAAACCGGTCCCTCCAGCCGATATGAAGGCAGGGTTTTTCAGCCCTTACATCATTGTGCCCAAGAAAAGCGGAGGGTTACGACCAATCTTGGGTCTGCGCATCTTGAACTGGGCCTTTCATAAACCTCCTTTCAAGATGCTCACGCAGATCTGCATCTTCAGATGCATCCGTCCCCGAGATCGGTCTGCAGTGGTCGACCTGAAGGACCAGTACTTCCATGTGTCGATCTTTCCGCCACAGGTCAGTCCTGCGGTTTGCGTTCGAAGGACGTGTATATAAGTACAAGGTCCTGACCTTCGGGCTGTCCCTATCGCCCTGTGTCTTCACGAAAGTAGCGGAGGCAGCCCTTGTTCCCTTGAGAGAACAGGGCGTGCGCATTCTCAACTACTTCGACGACTGGCTCATACTGGCTCAGTCCCAGGATCAGTTATGCGAACACAGGGATTTGGTGCTCTCGCACTTCAGCCAGTTGGTCCTTCGGGTCAACTGGGAAAAGAGCAAACTCTCCCCGATGCAGAGGATCTCTTTTCTCGGTATGGAGTTAGACTCGGTCAATCAGACAGCGCGCCTCATGCAAGAACGTGCTCAGTCGGTGCTGAACTGCTTGAATACGTTCAAGAGCAGGACGGCGGTACCACTGAAACAGTTTCAGAGGCTCTTGGGGCATATGGCAGCTGCGGCGGCAGTCACGCCGCTGGGGCTGCTCCATACGAGACCGCTTCAACACTGGCTCCATGGCCGAGTCCTGAGGTGGGCGTGGCAGAGCGGCACGCTGTGGGTCCAAGTCACTCCAGCCTGCCGCCAAACCTTCGCCCCGTGATACTGGTCCGTACAGACAACACTGCGACCGTCGCGTACATCAACCGACAAGGTGGTCTACGCACTGGCACACAGCTGGCCGCGGGGCCTTCGCAAGTATGCATTTCTCCCAGTGAGCCTTCTGGCACTGACACTGTGCAAGATCAGGGAGGAAGAGGAGCAGATCCTGCTCATGGCGCCATACTGGCCCACCCGGACTTGGTTCCCAGAGCTGATGCTCCTCGTGACAGCCCCTCCTTGGCAGATTCCTCTGAAGAAGGATCTACTGACTGAGAGACGGGGCATCTTGTGGCACCCACGTCTAGACCTCTGGAAACTTAATGTCTGGTCCCTGGACGGGACGCGGAGGTTCTAGGTGACCTACCCCAAGATGTAGTCGACACCATCACTTCAGCGAGAGCACCATCTACGAGACATGCTTATGCCTTGAAGTGGAACCTGTTCGTCGAATGGTGCTCTTTTCACAGAGAAGACCCTCGGAAGTGCCCGATCAGAGTTGTGCTGTCCTTCTTGCAGCAAGGGTTGGAGCGAAGGCTGTCTCCCTCCACCCTCAAAGTATACGTAGCTGCGATTACTGCCAACCACGACCCTGTGGAAGGGAAGTCGGTGGGGAAGCATGACTGGGTCATCAGGTTCCTTAGGGGGGCAGCAAAAAATAAATCCTTCACGCCCCCCTCTATACCCTCTTGGGACCTGTCTCTAGTGCTCACAGCACTACAGCAGGGCCTGTTCGAGCCTTTGCTGACAGTCGAGCCAAAGTTCCTCTCAATGAAAACTCTGCTTCTGCTTGCACTGGCCTCCATTAAGAGGGTTGGGGACCTACACGCATTTTCGGTCGACGATTCGTGCTTACAGTTTGGACCGGCGGATTCCCAGATAATCCTGAGGGCCCGGCCAGGCTGTGTGCCCAAGGTTCCCACTACTCCTTTCAGAGACCAGGTGGTGAGCTTGCAAGCCCTTGCTTTGCTTTGCTTTGCTTTGTCCCGTCCGAGCATTGAGATACTACGTTGACAGTACGCAAAGCTTCAGGACCTCAGACCAGCTCTTTGTCTGTCACGGAGGCCGGCAGAAAGGGAATGCCGTCTCCAAGCAGAGGATGGCCCACTGGATAGTGGATGCCATCACCCTGACTTATCAGGCACAGGGTGTGCCTTGCCCGTTCAGGTTGAGAGCTCACTCTACAAAAAGTCTGGCGTCCTCCAGGGCGCTGGCTCGTGGCGCCTCGCTGACAGATATTTGTAGGGCTGCGGGCTGGGCGACCCCTAACACGTTCGCTAGATTCTATAGCCTTTGTGTGGAACCGGTTTCCTCCTGTGTACTCACCTTAAACGGGTAGAAGCACTGAGGGGCTCCGGTTTCAGGTCGGCTTGCTAAAAACTGCTCCAGAGAGTCCGTACTGTAGACCCTGTCGAGCTCCTCCGTCCCCTCGGCAGCCGGATGTAGCGGAGCATCCGGCGCCAGGCCCTCACTCGATGAATCCGTGAGAGCCGGTAGAGGGCTTGGTTCCATATGTAGAGACCGTTCGGATCCCATATGTGTAAATTTCACGGTATAGCCTTACTGTGTTTCCCGGCAGACTTCCTGCTACTTCCAAGAGGGTTACAATCACCTCCAATCTTCCATATGCATCTGACTATTGTCCATATGTGTAACTACTTCTGAACCTCCCTCGGGAAGGTAAGGGTTCCTGTTCTAAGCTGAACGGGTACGTTTTCCCAGTGTTATCCAGTCCTACTGAGTGGGTAGTGTCATAGCAACAGTAACTGATCTTCCTATGGGGGCCCTAACCTGCGCCAAAAAATTGCGGCACAGGAGGCCTCGATACTCACGCTGTGATCAGTGGCAGCTGGATGCAATAATTGCATGCCAATGTGCATTGGCTCGTCTAGTTTACACTCGAAGTAGATTGGTCTCTCTAAGCGAGATCCCAATTCGTCGGTCCTCCGACGTGACTCTCCGTTCCCTCCTTCAGGGAACGAGGGTTACATACGTAACCGAGACGTTATATTAGACAGCAACCTATCTTTTGAAAATAATTTTTCCATGTTACAAAAACAGCATTCTTCCATCTTAGAAACATTGCCAAGCTACGGAACATGTTAACTGTTTCTGATGCAGAAAAGTTAGTTCATGCATTCATGACCTCTAGACTGGACTATTGTAATGCACTGCTAGGTGGTTGTCCTGCATCTTCAATAAACAAGCTACAGATAGTACAAAATGCTGCAGCTAGAGTCCTTACCAGGTCAAGAAAATATGATCATATTACTCCAATTTTACAGTCTCTGCACTGGCTACCTATTAAGTTCCGTATCAGTTACAAATTATTATTACTTGCCTATAAGGCCCTAAATGATTTAGCTCCTGCGTACCTAAATAATCTTCTATCACGCTACAATCCAACCCGCTCCCTAAGGTTGCAAAACTCTGGACTCTTGGTAGAATCTAGGATAGCAACAACAAAACTAGGATAGGATAAGTCCACTAAAGGAGGTAGAACTTTTTCATATTTGGCTCCCAAACACTGGAATAGCCTTCCTGATAACATTCGGGGTTCAGACACACTCTCTCTATTTAAATCTAGATTAAAGACACATCTCTTTAGCCAAGCATTCATATAATGCATCTCACAATCTTGTACTGCAGGTATATCTGATCAAACGCACATTATTATGCTTTAGCTTGGGTTGAACATATAATTTCATCCAGGGTTGTTCCTGGATGGAACAACTGCTATGCTAATTGTCTTTATTTGTTTCTCTGTTTCTGAGACGGGATTAACATCCCGTGGTAACTAAGAATTACACAAGCTTCAGTCTGGATTCAAGCCTTAAATGATCTGAGATGACCGAATACCTGAGAAGAGATGATGACAACCCCTCGGAGGACTTCAGAGCAAGCCAACCATCAGCGATTATACTGAATTAACCAAATTTTGCCATAAGTTAATTATATTGAGTTTCTACAATATAAACCTATTTTAGAAACTTAATTTCCTGTGAAGTTGCTTTCCAACGATTGTATCGTAAAAAGCACTATACAAATAATCTTGAATTGAATATTATTATAAGACCGTCAGAACAGCATATAGCCTATATAGCCAAAGTGACGTCTTTACATTGTCTGGATTCACAACCGCTCTCTGCACTCGCCAACAAAACATTTAAAGTCATTGCTAGTAGTTTAACTGTGTGATGGATAGGACAAGCCTTGACTGGGTTCGTTTATTTAAAAACGGGCTGTCAGCTGTGATAAAACTTCCCGGTGTTATGATGCCATTTTTTATTCTGTCGCTCTAGTGTCCTGAATGTGGTTGTGACTTCAGCTGTTCATTCATATACAGATATGTATTCAAGCAGATGTTTTAATCTGCTGAATAAATAAAACCTATCAAGTCTCTCACCTGTAAGCAACTGCTGTCAGTCCCAAACAGAACTGTGAGTGCACCATAATGTGCGTTTCAATTGATTGTATTGTATCGCTGCCCTGTTATTCTCCTTTCTTTCTTTCTTTCTTTCTTTCTATTTTTAAATTAAATATTCATTTAATAATTGTCCAAGCAATGTAACTGACCATGTAAGAAACACAAACTTACACATCCACCATGAATTTATTTTCATCTGAATGCATTAATTTTATCACTGAGAAGCCATGCAGCTTTATTTTTACAGATGTCAGCCTGAGAACCAATTACTGTGTGAATTGGGCTGAAGTTTACCTTGATATCTCTGAAAGCAAGAACACCACTCCAGGCTGGAAACGAGCCTGTCTCTGTCTGGGTCACATGACCTGAGGAAGGCTTTAGTGCACACATCACTATTCTCTGAGCTCAGGCTGGACAGCTCTGATTGGTCGAGCTGAAGGTCAAAGTTTGTGTCCAGTCTGGAGAACATCCAGCCCAGAGAGTCCTTACAGAGGGGCATCTTACTCATGTCGACCTCTACAAAACATACAGAGGTCACAGGAAGATCTTTAACTTGACATTGATTTCGTTTTCATGGTTATTAGGTTAGCAATAATATTAGCAATTCAGATGTGTGTGTGTGTGTGTGTGTGTGTGTGTGTGCGTGTATGTGCTTACTCTTTTCTGGCTTCTGGAACTTGTATTTCTTGCTGGGATTGCCACTCTCATGAAGAACTGTGATCCATTCTCGTAATCTGCTGACCACTTCAATCATCTCTGCATTACCACATTCTACACAGAAAAACACAGAACAACCAACAGATAAACTAAGCAATCAGACACAGCAATACAGGGTCAAAATTAAAACACTCATTCTTTTTTTTTTTTTGATAAATCTTTTTTTGGAATAATGTTTAGGGGCTGTGAGGTTATGCAGTGACATGTGCTCCTGTAGCAGTCACTAATAAGTGCGATTTCATTTTTAAAAGACTGTTTATTTGAGGAATTTCCTGTGAAAGACTACTATAACCATAATCTATAATCCAAAACCTTCACCAATCAGAATACTTCCTGTTAACATGGAAATGGGAATTTTGCCAAAGAAGCTATGCACTGAGCACCCACTGCAATATTTTTTATGACTTCATTGAGTTAAACTACTTATATATATATATATATATATATATATAAGTATCCCCAATTCCCCAATTGCAAGTCGCTTTGGATAAAAGCTTCTGCTAAATGACTAAATGTAAATGTAAATGTAAATATATACACACACACTCACTGGCCACTTTATTAGGTACACCTTGCTAGTACCGGGTTGGACCCACTTTTGCCTTCAGAACTGCCTTAATTCTTCGTGGCATAGATTCAACAAGGTGTTGGAAACATTCCTCAGAGATTTTGGTCCATATTGACATAATAGCATCACGCAGTTGCTGCAGATTTGTCCGGTGCACATCCATGATGCAAATCTCCCGTTCCACCACATCCCAAAGGTGCTGTATTGGATTGAGATTTGGTGACTGTGGAGGCCATTTGAGTAAAGTGAACTCATTGTCATGTTCAAGAAACCAGTCTGAGATTTGAGCTTTGACATGGGGCATTATCCTGCTGTAAGTAGCCATCAGAAGATGAGTACACTGTAGTCATAAAGGGATGGACATTGTCAGCAACAATACTCAGGTAGGCTGTGGCGTTTAAATGATGCTCAATTGGTACTGAGGGGCCCAAAGTGAGCCAAGAAAATATATCCCACACCATTACACCATCACCAACAGCCTGAACCATTGAGAAAAGGCAGGATGGATCCATGCTTTCATGCTCTTTATGCCAAATATTTTGTCGCAGAATGTCGCAGCAGAAATCGAGACTCATCAGACCAGGCAACATTTTTCCAATCGCTACTAGGGGTCGACCGATATGTGTTTTTCAGGGCCGATACCGATACCGATTATTACAGATCAAGTAGACCGATAACCGATATTTTGAACCGATATACGTGTCTGGTGTAAAAATGAAAATGAATGCCAAAATTAATAATAACAAGAGCGCTGACAAAAAAAAACGTTCTTTAAATGCTTTTAAACATGTCTTTAATTCTGAAAACTGTTAATAACAACTACATTAAATAAACAGTAATATTAATAAAATTAATAATAACATAAGTACAGAGATCACCCAGAAGCATTTTGTAAAACTTAAAGTAAACGTATTTAGCGTATTGTGTGATTATTCTCAACAAAAGTTGTAATAATTGTTGTAGTTGTATTACGTATACAGTAATATATTCGGCTAAACCGAACTTATATTTTGACAGGTTGCCATGAGGACCTTTTAAGTTTCTGTAGCCTATGTATATATGATATGACGATCGTTTTACTCAAATGAAACGGTCAAATGGTCATCAAGTGACTCTGCGAGCAGTTCTGGGGATGTTGTTCATGTATTTATGTCCTCATTTAGTGAGACGGCAGACGCTGAAGTCACCGCGAGCGTCACGCGCTTCAGTATGTATGTGTGCAGTAAATGAAACCGCCGCGTCTGTGTCATTCATTAACAGAGATGCAGAACATGCAGGATTCATATTTAAATAGTGTTTTGCGGCTTAATATTTATAGATACTAGTCCATAGCGAGTCGATTTAAGTGTACTGACCTACTTTTGATTAATTCATCCAAACTTGACACATTCCGTGACATTCCGCGTTATCGGTAAATTCCATTATATGACTGCATTCCGCGATTCCGCCCGCATTTTCCGCATCGCGGACATCATGGGTTATATTGAGGTGTTTTGCAACTTCAGCAACGTCTGCTGCTGCTTTACCTTTGAGAGACAACTGATGCGTGATCACTGAGGCAGCTCCAGTTAGCATGTGCTCGGTGTGAGACTGCCTTCAGTTTTCCGTTGATTGGTCGGACTCGTGATCATATCAGATGAGCGGTGGGCGGAGATTGCTCTCAGAGATTGAGAGATCGCCTCACTCTCACAGAGTGTTGAGCTCAGACAGGCTGCATCGAGCCAAATAGTGCATTTAAACATTAAATAGTTTCACCTGTATTATTTATTCACCAATAAATAATGTCACCTATAAATAATATGTTTGTTTGCAACAAAAAAAAAAATTAAAAAAAATTATCGGCAAATCTATTTTTAAAATGGCCGATATCGATAATCGGTAAAATGCTTAATATCGGCGCCGATAATCGGCCAGGCCGATAATCGGTCGACCCCTAATCGCTACTGTTGCCTTTCTATCATTTCTAACCAGTGTGCCCATTCTCCTCTGACCTCTGAGATCAACAAGACATTTTCATCCACACAACTGCCACTCACATGATATTTTCTCTTTTTTGGACCATTCTCTGTAAACCCTAGAGATGGTTGTGCGTGAAAATCCCAGTAGATCAGCAGTTTTTAAATGCCAACAAACATTCCACATTCAAAGTCACTTAAATACCCTTTCTTCCCCAATCTAAAAATCTAAACTAAAGAGCTGATTGTAGCTGATTGTAGACTTCAGCTGATTGTAGACTTCAGGAAGCGACAGCAGCGGCCCTACACCCCTCTTATGATCAGTGGGACCCCTATTGACTCAGTGCATCTCAGTGTGGTATGGTAATTCCTCAAACCAGGACTGCAAAGCTCTGCAGAGAATCGTGCGCTTAGCTGAGCGCATCTCAGGGTCTGCTCTCCCCTCTCTGCAGGACATCTACCTCAAACGCTGTAAAAGCAGAGCTGCCAAAATCCTCAAAGACTCAACTCACCCCGGAAACCATCATTTCTGTTTACTGCCATCTGGCAAGCGCTTCAGGAGCATGATGGCAAAAACTGAAAGACTGAGGAGGAGCTTCTTCCCTCAGGCCATCAGGCTCCTTAACACAAACCCAGTCTCATAAACACTTACAAGATTGTTACTGGATACATACATATTCTCACCACCCATATTTTTTTGTGTACATACCCTGAACAACCCGTCTGCACATCCCTCCCATTCATATTCATATTACTATTTATTAAGTCCCAGTACACAGTTTTTTGCACATCTTATTGTTTTGCACATCTTACTGTTTTGCACATCTTATTGTTTTGCACTTTTTATTCCATTGCACATTTTACTCTTATTTCTCTTTTTTACCATATATATGCTCTTGTGTTGTGTTACTTCTATATAATTCTTATTTTTTATTATTTTGCACTGTCCACTGAGCGGACCTGATTCGATTACATTTCACTTCTGATTATACCCTGTATAATTTATTATGTAACACATAAAGAAACCTTGATCTGATGCTCGGTTTTAACTTCAGCAAGTCGTCGACAGGCTGAAGTTCAAACCGAGCATTAGAATGGGGAAGAAAGGGGATTTAAGTGACTTTGAACATGGAATGGTTGTTGGTGCCAGACGGGCTGGTCTGAGTATTTCAAAAACAGCTGATCGACTGGGATTATCACGCACAACTATCTCTAGGGTTTACAGAGAATGGTCAGAAAAAGAGAAAATATCCAGTGAGTGGCAGCTGTGTAGACGAAAATGCTTTGTTGATGTACTCAGGGCAGCAGAGAGAAAATTGCACAAATCAAAAGATCCCTCAGACCTAAGTATCTATCAGTCCTTGCTTTCATCTTTCTCTGCTGAAGTCCATACTGCCAAGGCTTCATACTTCCACAACAAGATCAACAGCACATCTGACACACGCAATCTCTTCAAAACATTGAACTCTCTCCTCTGTCCCCCTCCACCACCACCACCACCTCCTTAACAGCCGATGACTTTGCCACATTCTTCACAAATAAAACTAGGTCAATCAGTAGCCAGGTCTCAGCTCCACACATGCAGGAACTCAAACCAACCACATCTACTGACTCCCCTCTTCGCCTTCTGTCCCCTCACTGAGGCAGAAGTATCCAAACTTCTCCTCTCCAGCCACCCTACAACATGTCCTCTTAATCAAATCCCCTCACACCTTCTCCAAGCAATCTCTCCTTCACTCTTACCAGCACTCACACACATCATCAACATATCTCTCCACTGCATTAAACTATATTAAACACTTCACTTACGGATAGCTTCAGACCTGTCTCTCTCCTTCCATTCATAGCGAAAACACTTGAACTAGTTGTTTTCAACCAGTTATCCTCCATTTTCGATCAAAGCATAACCTACTGGACACTAACCAATCAGGGTTCAGACGTGGATATTCAACTGAGACTGTGCTACTCTCAGTCACTGAAGCCCTGCGAATTGCAAAAGCTGATTCCAAATCATCAGTTCTCATTCTGTTGGATCTATCTGCTGCTTTTGACACTGTTAACCATCAGATCCTCCTGTTCACTCTTTCATCACTGGCATTCACAGGAATTCCACTTTGCTGGTTTGAATCCTATCTCAATGGTAGGTCTTTCAAGGTTGCCTGGGGAGGGGAGGTATCCACAGAACATCAACTGGTCACTGGGGTTCCTCAGGGATCAGTTCTTGGACCCCTCCTCTTCTCCACATACACTACATCACTGGGTCCCATCATACAAGCACATGGTTTCTCATACCATTTCTATTCTGATGACACAGCTCTATCTCTTATTTCGACCAGATGATCCAACGGTAGCTGCAGGGATCTTAGGCTGCCTGGCGGACATCTTGGCATGGATGAAAAAACATCTACTACAGCTCAACCTGGCAAAGACTGAGCTTCTTGTCTTCCCTGCCACTCCAACTCTACAGCATGATTTCACCATCCAGCTAAGTTCTTCTACAATTACTCCATCAAGTTCAGTCAGAAATCTTGGTGTAATTTTTGATGACCAGCTGACTTTCAAAGACCACATTGCAAAAACTGCTCAGTCTTGCAGGTTTGCATTGCACAACATCAGAAAGATCAGGCCCTTCCTTACACAGCATGCAGCACAACTTCTTGTCCAGGTCCTTGTCATTTCTTGAACATGAGTTCACTTTACTCAAATGGCCTCCACAGTCACCAGATCTCAATCCAATAGAGCACCTTTGGAATGTGGTGGAACGGGAGATTCGCATCATGGATGCGCAGCCGACTAATCTGCAGCAACTGCTTGATGCTATTATGTCAATATGGACCAAAATCTCTGAGGAATGTTTCCAACACCTTGTTGAATCTATGCCACGAAGAATTAAGGCAGTTCTGAAGGCAAAAGGGGGTCCAACCTGGTACTAGCAAGGTGTACCTAATAAAGTGAGAGTATATATATATATATACTAGGGGTGTGCGATATTGAAAAAAAATTATATTTCGATATTTTGGGGGATCTTTTCGATAACGATAATTGGACGATATTTTGTAGAGTGTGTTATTGTGCTAATATCTGACTACCGTACACAGCTGCAGCTTTTGAAATTCGTCATATTCTGTGTGGTCAGTTCACATCAGTGATAGAAATTAATATTTAAATTTAAGTTTAAATTATGTTTTACCTTTAATAAAGCATTTTTTTCTAAAAGTGTACATCTTTTGAGTCAAATTGCAACTTTTAATCAGTAACTTAAGATAACACATTTAGGCAGTTACCAAACAAATGAAACCAGTATTATCAAAATTAATCTTTGCAGAAGTTGCATCTGAATAGCATTTAGATGTATTTACACACTTAATGCAGCTCAGAGGGACATTGAGTGCTTTAACCTGCAGTTACAAATGCATATTTTTTTACATTTTAAACATAAAACACTGAATACTGATATTTTATAAATTATTTTAAAAACGAAAATAGACTTTAAATGTGAAATAAAATTTGCCAGTAGGTGGCAGAAAGTCACTGGTAATAAGTGAGTCACTGCGATTGAACTGAATCATTTAAACAATTAGTTCATTTAGCAAGTGAGTCACTGCGACTGAACCGAATCATTTAAACGATTGAATCATTCAGGAACGAATCACTCTCATGTTGCTCAGAGACGCAAAACAGCGCTGTGGCTGTTTGTAATTATTTTTGTTGGCGAAATGGAGCAAAAACAGGCAATATGGTGTCTAAAACGTAAGTATCTTAATACTAACTTATTGTTTATTGAACTGTTGTATAAAATCAATATCACATTTGTAATCATGCTTATTGTGAAGAAAAAACGGCACCCTTTGTGCGATTTTAACTATGTGAAATGTAAATATATACATTTTCTGCCCCCATATCTTGAATTTTGCGATCATTCTTAATGCATTTTAATAGACCGAATCATGCAGTGAAAGAACACACTCTAAGTGCGCACGTGTACTGTTTAACTCATTCATCACCATGCAGGCTAATGTATGCGTGCTCTCGGTAGGCGTTTTGTTTGGTTTTTGCAAAATACTCGATCGTTAAAACAACAATTACGATAATATCGCACGATATATATCGCACACCCCTAATATATACATATATATACATATATATGTATGTATGTATGTACGAGAATGAGTACAGATAAATTACATTAATTATTTCACATTGAGTTATGTGATTACAAAAGATTCATGACCAGTATGTTCTACAATAAATACAACAGTTATTAAGAAGACAAGAAATATGATTTGAGTTCACATCTTTATTTTATTTTATTTCTAGCATGTTAAATTGTTACAATTTGATTATTTTAATATATTATAATAATATATTAATTTAAATACTTTAGTCATTTAGGTATTGGAAGTTTGCTAAGGCCCCCTGGTTTAGAACCACTGTACTGAATTTAGGTTTTAAATTTAAAGCCTTAATCTGTACATATTTTAATATTCTGCAATAAACTTAAATATTCACTACATTTCCTCTCATTTTCAACTGCTTTTATTATGTTTAAATATTTGTATTAACATAAAAATTTAAACAACCCAACATTTGACAAACTGAAATGGAATAATGAGTCCCTGAACAAAGAATCAAAATCAAAATGTTTCTTTTTTTAAGTGTTATTGGTTCAGTCCACCTTTATAGCTTCACTGATTGATTGCCAATAAATGTAAGTACACAACAAAACATTTAGAACATAGTTTAGAGGTGTTTTAGACTGTAAATAAATAATATTGTTCATTCTGTGTTCTGAATTCACTCGTTTTCTGAAAGTGTCCAAAATGCCAAGGGCATTTCCAAACTTTTAGAGGTAATTTAATATTTTACCATCATTTCTGACCCGTTCAAGTAATTTGCATCGCTTCATGGCTTATTCAAGCAGGCAGTTTTGTACCCTTTTTTGTATTTCATATACTGTTTAGCTTTGAATCAAAGGAAATGTGATTCATCTTGGAACTTGCTGATTTGACTCTAGGCTTAGAACTCTTTAGTGAAGAGACATTTTTTTAAATGCCTGTAGAATACCAGACATTTATTTAATCTATTTAAATTAATGGGGACAATTCACAGGGCTGCTGAAAACGTGTGCAATCATTTTTGGGCTCTACTGACTTTCAAGTATACACTATTATAGCTTTACTGATAACAGCTAAACTTGATTAGTGTTTAGGAATAAATAAAATACCCAGGTTCATTGCTGGTTTTTAATGAAGTGGACAGTGACTATGTACACTAACAGCTCACCTGTGTCCCTTTAAGGAAGGTACTTAAGTCCAGTTAACCCTCAGGGTGAGGAGAGCAATCCCTGTTATTTTAGTCCTGTAGCCAATACATCCTGCCTGGTGATGCACCAGGCTATAAAATCCATACTATTGGATAACATCAGCAATAACTGTGCCTTCTGGGGAAATTTGTACTTATCCAATGTATAAATAATTTCCAATTTACTTGATTGTTTTGTTTTGATGTGTGCAGTAGATTTAACAGTCTGTGTATATTGTTTGGGGATGGTTTGGGGCATTTGATTAATCTAGTTTTGTTGTAAGTAATTAATGAGCGCAACTGATTAAATTCTTGTAGCTAATGCATCATACATCTGTGCTGATTGTTGATAAGATGCAGTACTGGAAGGAAGGAAGGGTCGGGGCTTTGCATTCAGAAGCAGCTGCGAGGGCTTATATATTCATGTTCTCTAATTTTGGATTTTTTCTTTTTCGATTCTTATGTGCAATGATGAAATGTTTCTAGAATTCAGCAGAGACACACATCGGGCTGTGTTTTCTCTGACATTTAGTATCTGTTTTTTTGAAAATCATGGTGTTGAGTATATATAATAATGGAATGTGTAGATTTTTTTACCTTGTTCTTACATTAGCTCTAGATAATTAAGTTTGGAAAAAACAGTCAATATAGTTTAATGTCTCTTGATGGCTAAAAACAAGATTACAAATAAAAACTCAACAGACAAATATAAACCCTTGTGGATACACAATTAAGATGAGAAACAGAGTAAAGCAGAAAAAAGCAATTTGTTACAGTGACTTTACAAGTTAGAGGTGTTCTGATAAATGGCACAAAGTCTTTTAACCATGGTAAAATCACTGTAACGCACAGCCTTTAGTGACTTACTTCTTTTAGTAAGTTTGCAATACCAATATGATAAAAGAGGAAAACTTCCAATAAAAGGCTAACTTTAATACTAATAAAAGGAATATTGACCTCAAACTTTTGAGCGGTAGTGTCTACATGCAAAGCTTTGATCTTACTGATATTTGGCAACTGGAAAAACAATATTCATGGTTCTCATCCCTTCAAAAAACTATTGTGACTTTGTGACGAGTGGGGCGAGGGCTGAGAGCCGTGGGAACGGAGCGAGGCCAGTGAATTAAATGATAATGAAAGACACCTGCGCCGCTCACCGGTCTCGAGTCCCACGGAGGAGCTTCGGAAGGATAAAAGGAGGAGTGACGACAGTGAAAGACGAGAGAGGACCAGGCCTGGATTTTATTTTATGTTCGTTTACTTTATTATTAAAGTGTTTAAATGTTCGCCGGTTCCCGCCTTCTTCTTCCGATCTACGAACTGTTACAGACTTCAATTCCATGATCTTAAGTTTAGTTTGTGTTGCTTTCAGCTCTAAGTTGTCACTGTCAATCTTTTGATGGTGAATGTGAGTCAATTTCCTCTATAGACCTGAAGCCAAGACTTATGTTTATTGAGAAAATGATGAAAACAAACATTACAGCAATGTCTTTCTCAAACGTACACGCATACACACTCTGACACTACCAGTGATGGGAATAACGGCGTTTTAAATAAACGACTATACTAACGGCATTACTTTTTTCAGTAACGAGTAATCAAACTAATTACTCTTTCCCCCGCTACAACGCCGTTACCGTTACTGAGAATAAAATGCGGCGTTACTATAATTACGGTCACTGAAGCGGTTTTTATCCGAAAATTACGGTCTCTCTCAGCCATAGGACCTGCACAGTTTTTTCTCTGGTGTGTGTGTGTGTTCGGGGGTGGAGCGGGACACATCACCGCTGATGATTGGTGTGTCTGTGAACATGGTGTGTCTGAGAATGTGATGATTGGCTTACGTAGAGTACATTTCTATCATTTGCCAACCAGAGGCAAATATTAGTGTAGTGTGGGTGTTCACACACAAGCACATGCACAGTTGCACACACCAACGACCAGTCCAGGAGTCAGCGCGATGGCAAGTCCCACGATTACAAAGGTAGCTTTTGCAAATTGGAAGTATAAGCACTAGACTACTTTTCACTCGTTGAGATGAAAAACAAGAATGTTTATGTAATGTGCAACTTATGCCCAGGAAGAAAGGGTCTCTCCGCGTCAGTGGCAAGTAATTCTAATCTAAAGAAGCACCTCACATCATCACATGCCGCCACAAAAATAGTGGCTAAGAACGCAGGTGATAATGTGAGCTCCGCTACCAAAGGAGGAGACAGAGCCGTGACATCAAAGCAACTAAAACTAGATTGATAAAGATTGATAAATAAATCTTATTGCTTTTTACTTGATGGTTACATCACATCACATATTTAGAGTAATTTAATTCAAAACTTTCCTAAAAATGGGCATACATGGTTTTCAAAACCATTTGAAATCAACATGAATATCAAGTATATTTCACATTTAGAATTTCAAAGCTTTTTCATTTTCTTTATTGTGGACAATCTTATTTGTCAATGACCCATATGTTTATCACATTCATAATGCATAATGTATGTTCTGTGTATACCGTACAGTATGCAGCGCACATATTCCTTTCAAAATAAAGGCAGTGTTTGTGTGCAAGTCCTTAGGGGTCAACTGCATTAATAAAAGTGTGTGTACCTCTCTTCTCTGCTGGATTTCCTGAAGGGCAGGGACACTGTCCTGGACACTTCACAGAAATCTGCTTCCCAGAAATGCAAGCTTGATATTCTAGTTTACACTACAACACACACACACAAAGCTGAGATTAGATAAGTAAAGTACATTGTCGATCGAGGATTAATCTCTTGGTTGAATACCTCTGTGACACAGCTTTATGAAAAGTAATTCAGACTATATACACATATAGAAACACACACAGTGGCAGTTCTCACAAACAAGTAGTGTATGTTACCTTGGTGGAGTAAATGTGTCCGTCTGTTCCACAAACAGGTGAAAGGTGCACAACTGGACATCTTTTGCATTTCAGCAGTGGTGAGTTCATATTCATGTCCTTAAAACTGCACACACAAAGTGAGAGGATGCCCTTTTAACACAAATAACAAACCAACAATATTGATCTCCAGAAATGCAGCTATTTTTTATCTGTCCTCTTCCTATGATCACTGATTCATGGATTTCAAGGATGAAGGGATGTTAGGAACCTGTACGTGAATCTGTAGGCATATGAGTCTTTAGGTTGACAAATCAATTTGTTTTTCAAATAACTTTTCTAATCGGTTCCAAAGCAATCTTTGCTAATCCAGAATTAATTAATACAATTTGATTCATTGCACAGTTTGAACAACAATTTTTGATTCAGCACTAAAATGCTTTTATAGCGCACTTTAATGTGTCTAACTTCTTCCAAGTAAATTTGCATCATCTAGTTTAATTGGTCTCTAACACGTTATATAAAGCGTTTTCTTTCTTTAAAAGGTTTAAAAATAAACATTTTGATATGATAAGCTGCATTTTAATATTTTATATTTATATTTCCCCTCATGTTCACAACCCTGTATAACAGGCTTGTGACCCCTTTTTGCATTGCGTACCATCAGTTGAGAATGTAATGCTGTTTCCCCCATATTTCTGTTATTTATACTTCGCTTTTTCTATACTTCTCTTCAAAATCCCTCTTTGTTTGTGTTTCTTTCTTTTTATGTTATCACTCCCAATTCATCACCTGATTAGTTTCATAACAACAATCACTGTTGACAACTGTAGCTTGCAAAATCCAGGTCAGTGCATGCCTTATTTTCACCTCGGTCACAAACACACTCTTTCTCTCTATCTCTCAGAAGAACTAATTTCCCAGATTTGGCAGGCAAGTATGCCCAGTTAGTTCCAGCATAGGCTGACTGGGTAAGAACTAAGAACATTGAACAGCCCTGGTTTCCTCTCAAAAACTTTTTCACAATACCCAACATCAAACATGTGCAGAAAAATGTACCATGTTAAATCGATATTAAAACATCTCCAAAAATGCTACAGAAGTCCATAACTGGTGAAAATGTTTACCTATTTACATAATAATGTAAATTTACATAACAGAAATTTACATAAGAATGTAAATTTACATAACACAATCAAATAAAACAAACAAAAAATTGGTATCCACATATGTATTTGTTTAGTTTGCAGTGGACTTGGCTTGGAGAAAATATGGAATTATTACAAACAGGAAACTGGACCAGCTGTTAATTTAATATTTGGTAGCACAGCAACTGGATAGTTCCAAAACCTCTAATGGCATTTAACGTTTTACTCAAACTGCTGTTTTAAGACTTCTCCAGTGGTATTAATTAGATATTAGTCCTGGACACACTGCTTTCCACTCAGTGTTTTGTTTTTAAACATTCCTGTGTGTTTTGTTAAGTGTTCTAGATCACTGACCCATTATGTACGAGCAAGATATAGCTGTCTCCAAAATGTATGTAACTCAAGAGGTCATGCACAGATTCAAAGCAGCAAGTTTGGCCACACCTGTATGCTGTTTTTACTAATGTTTAAATAATGAGCAGAAACTCTTGAGTCAGATAGAGTGGAGGAAGTTTACCTCATTCTACGTTGACTAACACAGGTGGGTGTTTGGTAATCTTCAGCCACACACACTTTATGGCGGCCACATTTTATCTTGAGGCATGGATCTTTGGCAGGGTCCAGAGCTGAAACACATATACAAATAAACATGTATAGCCTATGTATACAAACAATGAAAACAGACAAACACACAGCAAATACAAAATATGTGAATACTGTTATATTTAGTTCACATGGTGGGAACTCAACAAGAATGAACTGTGCACACTGATAATGTTATTTACTGCACAAGTCTGTGTTGTTTAAGCATCAGATTTACTGGAAATTAACTGGGTTTTGTGAATGAGGCAAAATCTATAATAAGACTAATCTAAATAATATGCTGCACACCGGAAATGAAGCGCAGTGGCATGCCTCAACTAGGTCATCTCACAGGTATCGGACACAAGGACACAGCTCAAAACAGTTTATCTAATTCCCAAACAGGCATTTAAGAATTAACAAGGTGGCATCGATGAGTTTGAGGCTCGTGTTTAAAAAAACATTAGTAAACTGAAAGAATAAGTGTGATCTGTGTATTATTATAGCTCTCTAGTCTATATGAAGCATAAAAACTTTATTCAAGCCAGAGAAAGACAAACGTTTTGCTAGAAAAATGCACAGTACCTGATCTTCCAGCCTGGGATAAAGTTATTATGTACATTAACAATAATTTGAGACAAATATTATGTAATTTAATGGAAAACTATGTAAGTGGCGCTCTGTGGCACAGCGCGATGAGTCCTGATTCATAGCTGAATGCCACAGACAGTCGCTGAGTGTGCGTACACTTATAGAAAATAATGTTTCCCTTTCGATATTTCACTCATACTGCGTCGAATACGTGGTATGGAAAAAACTATTTTCCTCTTCAACTGAAGCCTTTTTAATCACACAGTGTAACTGCACGTCTATTGGTTCGTGCAGTGCTATAAAAACGAACCAATGGCTCGGCGGCGGCGTTGAGCGAGTCTACGGCTATGCAGCCCGCCATAGCGGTCTCTGGCTATATAAGCGGCCACTTCGCCGTCGCATCTCAGATTTCTTCTCTTCAGCGACGAAGACCCTTCCTCGCTGACTCTTCGCTAACGTCGAGATTCGCAGTTGAAACGACTCAACAGCTGGATTGGACCTCTTGAAGCGATCAGCTTACAGATCCGGTCTATCCCCTGCCGCAATCCGGCGACGATCTAAAAGAGCCTCACAAAAGAGCTAATTTTAGCGCAGCGTTGTTGCAAATGCCGCTCCGTCATTGTAAGATGTGCAGAACTCCCCTGCATGCTGATGACTGTCAAGCTGAGTGTGTTGTAGTAAAAATACCAGTTTAATATAGAGCTATTATTTCAGCTCCGGGAATTAGTTATTAAATATTCAATATTGCTTGGTTAAAGTAATATTAATATTTAACTTATTTATACTGTATTAAGTGAACGTCCACGAACACTAACCTCAGCATATCCTGTCGAAATCGAGCTTAGGTAGCTTTCTCTTTATGGCAAATAAGGAACAAACTTCAAATCACATTCCAGAGACAATTCTTTATGAAATGAAAAATGGTTTATTCGTAATACTGCTATTCTAACATAAATGGATTAACTGATAAGACACAAAACATACATACACACAAAGACATGCATAAGGGATTTTGGTAAGTAATTCCTAAAATTAAAGTTAGCCCTTTTAGCTATTTAAACGCTTGACTTGACCGGAAAGATCACGACAGATGCCTTATTGCTCTGTTACTGCATTCAGATCAGATTCTACCAGTTCAATCAGCAATATAGATTTAGTTAGTACTTGCTTGTTGTTGAAAATAAGCAGGCTGGAAGTTGTTTCGTTTCCTTCAAATGCGTTGCTCTGGTCTTTGTCCTCGGGAACCACGTGGGTTGGTTCGTGCGTCTCGGGTGCTCTCGGTGGAAACACGAGAGATGTGGATGCTGCCGTGGCGTCTGAAAGCTTTCCTTTTCGTCCGTAGGCGTTCGTTGTTCTTTGATGTTGTGCCTTCTAGCCTTCGAATAGATGGTTGGTTTAGTCGGTGTCGAGACAAAGTTCAGGTAAGGCGAGCAGTGAGAGAAGTTACGGCGCAGCTCCAGCGATGTTTAAAGAGATGTTCCAGAGAGCCAAGAGCGAGAGCCAAGAGCCGAGCGTCACGCCATGTTTCAGAGAGGCGATTTGCAACTGGCGCGTTGTTTTTCAACAGTCCAACTTGCTCCTCCCCACGGGCTTGTCGAATCCGATGGTTCGTATGGGGCGGAGCCCGCCCATATCCAGGCTTGCTGGGTGGACCAACAGTTCTGTGATGTCTCATCACTTTTGGGAAGGATAAACTTTATGGATCTTTATACATGTATAATTATGCAGGGTATTAAAATTTAACGGTCATCAACACAGTCTATCACATCTGAGTCTAGCTTTCTTTAGAGATCAAACACCGCATAATAATACACACATTACAGTTTATACCGTTTAAAGCATGATTAAAATTCTACATTGTCCTAAATAATTGGCATTCAAAATCATCACATCATGCCTATGAGGGAAAAGTACACATTAAATATCCATATATTTATTTGTGTAATTGCAATAGTTATATCGTGTCAAAAGGCAAGGAGTTTGGTTTTCCTTGGTCCGTCCGATGGAGAAAAACTCCTGCTTTGTTTTAAATGGGGGTTTTGAACTATGCTCTGGAATGTAGGCTTGACGGTGTCCAGAACCATTCCCGGAGCCGTCCGTACCTTTGCAGGCGTTTAGTGATGGGATCAGTTGACCCTCTCCACTTTTGCATGGAAGGAGGACTTTTGGGTAATAATTCATTTCTGTTGCTGGGTTGGAATTCTCTGTGTGTGTTTTCAGGTCGACATTGTGTTACATCCCCTTTTGTGTGGAGATGTACCCGATGGAACATCTTCAGGCACTGGAACAAGAGGCAGAGAGAATGGACACACACAAGACACCAACGAGATCTCTATCACTGACTGAAAACTGGTGCAGGGTAATTTGGAAAGGAACCGGTGAGAAACTTGAGAAGACATAGGGCTAGTTTGTTTAGCATCGTTGACAATTGGGTCATTTGACTGGTTTAATTGTCGGGTTTTCACGAGACGGTATAGGCATGATCTCAATCAGGTTGGTCACATTCTCGGGTTCGGATTCTAGGTCGAGATTACCACGTCGAAAAAAGGCGAGGGATGCCTGGCGTGCATTTGTTGAGAGACTCTTGAGCAGCGTTCACTCGCTTGTGTGGGAGGAAGGCCAGTGTCAAAGTCACAACATATCCTATAGTAGAGATACAAAGCGCCGTGTCAGCGGCAGACCAGGACCGAATAATTGGCGCGCCAGCGGAAGAAGGCGGCGATAGCTTCTAAAGCTGTGTCAACGTGTCAGATCAATAAGCTGCGTTCCTTCCTCCTTGATCCTTTCTTCCAATTCTGGATCGAGGACCAAAGGAATGCTGCTTGAAAAAGGGTGAGATTTCGATTTCGGCCTGATACTCGTCGTCGGTGGTGATACAATGCTAGTTCGTCAATATGGAGGATCGAGCCCTTAGGGACTGTGATCCATAACGTTTGGTTAGGCAGACTAATGCGCCAGCGGTGTCGTGTTGATCATATGTGAGGGTAGCCGTTCGGGCTGGGGTGTTCACCAGCCATCGGTTTCCGACAATTTCGACTTGTATTACCTCAACCTGAGAAGCGTGGTGTTGCGTCGGCGGGGCAGCTAGCGTCGGGTCTCATGGCTTCTAAGCCACAGATGCCCTCTGTATTGCTCGCGTCTGAAAGGTTTACTCGGGCGGAGGAAGTGAATGTCTTTAGTGGCGTACACATCTTTAGCTTTGGAGCCAAGTACAACTGTTCGTTGCTATCGTGATACGCCGACGACCTCGGGAGTGTGGATTTTGACATAGGTGTTCCCTTGCCAAAATCCAACATTCACAACATTTTAAGCGGTAAACATTATTAACGTCAATAATGGGCAAACTGAAAAGAAAACAAAGTCACCTGTTTCCGGGTTTGCGTATATGGGAATAACGCTGCCGGGAAAGGGTGAGATGGGTTTGGATGAGACTAAGCGGGGCCCGCGGTGGCGGTTACGATGTTTGAACAAGGCTAAGAGGTATCACGTAGCACGGAATCCTATTCATGGCTAAGTTGTCGATCAAGGAACTTACATCGCGTATCATGTCGTTCATGATTTTGGCGGGTGGCCTCGATCGGTTGACAACGGTTCTCACAGCGAATTACAACGATTTTACTGACGGCAGTCGATCTCAATTTCAGGACCTGTATTCACGGATTGGTTAAGGGGGTTCAAAGTGAGAGAGAGGAAAGGAAAAACACAAAGTGAGACACGAGGAAAAAAACCAAAAAAAAAAAAATTAAGACAAAAATTCAAAATCAAAATCAAGCAAAAAAATTAAAAACAAAATTGAGGGTAACTCCTCGCTACTAGATTGGTCCTAGCAGTGCTGTGGAGGAGAGAATATGGGTTGTGTCTAAGCATGGTTGCTATATGTTTTCCTAACATATCAATACTAATGCTTGTGTGGTGCATATGGTGCGTGTGGTGCATATCGGTCTGTGTCAGTGGGTCTGATCTTCCCCTTTCCATGTCGGCTGGAGCCCAGGGCCTCTTTATCTGGTTTCGATGGACCCATCGAAGGACTGGCTCGCTGCGCCCTTGTCTGATTTTGATTCGATAGGCAACAGGTGAGAGCTTGTCTACAATCTCATGGGGTCCCGTCCAGTGAGGTAGGAACTTCTTTGACAGGTGATGGGGGAGCATTCGGCCTTGGTCGGGCGAAACTGTAGTACCACACTTGATCTCCGACATTGAGCTCATGGTGAGAGGCCTTTTGGTCGTAGTAGGCTTTTCGCCTTCCGCGCCGTTGTAGCTGCTGTTGCGCGGCGAAAGTTGTTCTCAGGTGCTGATGTAACTCTTCCAGGTACTGGTGAGTGTTGTAAGCGGTGACGAGGTTCAGGTCACCAGGTTGGTACAGCAGGTGTAGTGGTAGCGTCATGTTTCTCCCTGTCATCATTGTGAGCGGGGTATTCCGGTAGATTGATGGGGTGTGGCTCGGCGCCATCAGTACCAGAGGAGTTTAATGTCCCAATCCTTTTGATTGGTGGCTACGTATTTTTTAACATGCTGACCACTGTTCTGTTAGCCCGTTGACCGGAAGAAATTGGGTGATGGCTTATGTGAGTTTGGCCTGTATGCCCAGGAGTTTCCATCGTCTTGCATAATTTCAGCGGTGAAGTGGGTTCATGATCAGAGTTGACCCTTAAAGGCAGTCCGAATCTTGAGAAGATATGGTTCAATAACAGACAGGCTGTTGTTTCTGCTGTATCGTTGGGAGCTGGGAGGCACTCTATCCATTTTGTGAATTCGCAGACCACGGTGAGGAAGTATTTGTTGCCCGCGTCGACCGTGGTAGGGTCCTACCCAGTCTATTTGGAGGTCCGACCATGGGAAGGTCATTCCTTTCCTTTGCAGTGGTGCTCGGTGGTTTGGATTTGCGGTTGGAACTGGCAACACACCAGGCATCCTTTAACGTATTCTGCTACGTCTTGCTGCATGCCAGGCCAGTATGCTGCTTGAGTGTTTCATAGGTGGCCTTGACTCCGTGGTGTCCTGCGCATGGTGCATCGTGTGCGTGTGTCAACATCATCCCCCTTTGGCCATGAGGGACTACGAGCCTTGGAGCAGTGGATGGCTCAGGGACATACGTGAGGACACCGTCTCGTAGATGCAGCATGTGCTTGATCGAATGGAGCGTGCGGAGGTCGGATGATGTTCGCAGGTCCGAGGTGGAAATGGGATTTTCAAGGGTCGGACAGGTGTGCTACAATGGACTGTATGGCTGAGTCCGTATGTTGGAGGGTGAGGAGGTCTTCAGCAGCGAACTGAGGCGACAGGGAGATGTGGGAGGAGGCAGGTGTGTGCCCACTCGTGGCACTTTGGCGGCGGGTCACCGCTGCCACAGTTGGGTGGGGTGGAGGGCATGAAATGTCCAGGACTCTCCCTGTTACGCCCCTGCTTTGGCGAGGGCATCGGTTTGGTCATTTAAGTCTTTGTCTTGTCCTGGTTGGCGTGAATGACCTCTGACCTTTTCAATAAACGACCATGTCGTGTTCAGTGGCGATGGCGTCGCTTGCTTGGAAGAGTTCCTGGTGCTTGACAGGCTTGTTGTTAGCTGTCTTGAATCCATTCCTCTTCCATCCAGTTAGATGGCATATGAAACTTAGGCGGGCATAGTTCGAATCGGTACAGATGAGGAGTTCTCTGATTTTGTGGGTTGCAGCCACTTGTAGTGTGATGAGGATGGCTGCTATTTCTGCATATTGTGATGATTGTGGGCCAAGTTTGAGTTGCTGCGGTGGGCACGGGTCATTGTTGAGCCAGACCACACCCGCTCCCGCTTGTAACTTGCCCTCGCGATTGTATGAGCAGCCATCGACATATGCTGTGGGCATTCCTGTACACATTCTCCTCGGTACCGATGATTTGTCGCTTGCGGTCGTGGCAGTTCTTTTGGCTCTGCTGAGGTGTCCAGCGTGTCCGTTGAACAGTTTTGGCATGCCGCAAGCCCGTTTCCCAGTGAGGATTTGTAGTTCTGGGCATATCTTGCCTCCACATCCCGTCCTTGGAGTGTCATTAGCCAGGTAGCTATGCGTGCGTTGGTTACCACGCCATCTCTGATTCGTTGACTGTTGAGGAAGGTAACTGGCTGGTGGCAAGTTTCGATGATGACTTTCTGTGCACCGATGTAATTAGAAGCTGAATGCCCCACACAGTGCAAAGTAAAGCTTTTTCGCAGTGTGAATATTTGCATTCTGGGGAAGCAGCGTTTTGCTGGCATAGCGACCACTCGCTTGTCCTTATCATGGAGCTGGTATAGACCCGCACTGAGGCACTGGTCAGAGAATCCAGCGTCCAGATAGAATTCCTTCCCTGGGTCTGGGTAGGCGAGGCATGGAGCAGAGCGCAGGCACTGTTTGAGCTGGCTCATAGCTGTGTCCTGGGCCTTTGTCCAAACAAAGGTTCGTCCTTTTCAGGAGGGAAGTTAGTGGTCGTGCGATGTCAGCGTAGTTTTCGATGAACTGTCGTGAGTAATTGCACACTCCCAGAAAGCTTCGCAACTCAGAGGCGTTAGTTGGTGTTTTTATGCTTTGGATTGCTTGGGCACGGTTAGATTGTGGCTCAATGCCGTTTCTTCCGACGAGCAGTCCAACATAATTCACCTTGGTTTTGCACCATTGTCCTTTGTGAAGGCGATTTTAGCTCCGCTGTTGTCAGCTGGTTTAGGACATGGTCGATTTCTTTGAGGTGGTCTTCCACACTTGAACTTTTCATTAAGGCGTCGTCTCGTGAGCGAGGTTGCCTCGGACTCTGGCGTCAGGGCATGCTTTGTTAAGGAAAATGTTAAATTCTGCGGTGAATTGGCATAGCCAAAGGGACACCGTGTGAAGGTGTACTGTCGGTTGCGAAAGTGAATGCCAGCTTATGTTGGTCGTCGGGGTGGACAGGGATCGTCAAAACCGGAGGCGACGTCAATGTGGACAGGATCGTCGAGCCTTTGATTTTTGGTATTTCTTGGTCCAACTGGGTCATAGGCCATCGTGACAATGGTACTTGCTGATTCAACTTGCGGTGAGTCGATAGTGGGCCGCCATTTGCCGTTGGGTTTTAGGACTGGCCATATCGGGGCAGAATATGTACTGTTACAGGGCGGATGACCCCTTTTCCAGCATGGAGTCAACAATTTCTTGCACTGGCTCATATGACGCTATCGGAATCTTGTACTGTCGCACAAAGGTGGGTGGTGCATTTGGGTTTGTCGGTATGCGCACCGTGTGGATGTTTGTCAATCCACAATCTAGAGAGTCCTTTGCGAAAGAGTCCTTGTACTTCAGCAGAACTTCTTTGAGTCCTTGGCGCTCACTTCGTTGTGGAGGGCATCCGCGTCACTCAAGATCTGTTGAATTTGAGTATTGAACCCGGTAGGGTTCTTCTGCCGTTAAGTCATTAAAGGGGCTTTGGGCCTCGCTGGTCACCCGTGTAGGTGGTTCTGTCGCAGGCTGGGTTGAGACAGCATAGACAGTGAGGTGAGTGTCATCCATTAGTTCTGACCGGCAGGCGCTTTCTCTGGACACTGGCAGGATTGAGGTGATGGCAATGACTTCATGAGGTTTTGTGAATGTTATAGTGTCATTGTATCCATCTGACATTAGTTGGGCTGGTATGGGGCCTATGACAGGTACCATCAGTTCAAAGTCATGGAATGCCTGGTTGATGAGCCATCCCAGGTGGCTGGCTTTTGGGACGTGGATGTCTTGGGCCATACAGTTATTGAACAACACATATATCGCACGAGATGACACTTCAATGAGAGGTGTAGCTTCCAGAGTCAGTCCGAGTTTTAGGCAGGTTCTGGAAGGTTGGAAAACTCAGCTTACTGTTGAGAGTTTGGCCAGGTCGCATGTTGAGGCGGACACTGACGCTTTGCTGTAGGCAGGTATTGTGGCTCCTTGTTCCGTAATCATAGCGCGTCCGGCATGGTTTGACCGGATTGGAGGTTCTTGAGATTGACTGAAGTTGTCAGTTGGTGTGACAGGGGAGCCCATATGATGTTGTTTACAGTGTCAATGTGAGCATTGAGTCGAACCATGATATCCGCTCCAATGTAGATGTCATGCGGCAGGTCTGGAATGACGAGGAAGTAGTGACTCAGCTGTCTGTTGTTCCATCGTATGTCCAGGCGCAGATGATCTTGGAGGTGGCCATGGTTGTCGACCAGGGACTGAGAGGGTAACGGCTGTGCTTAGTGACATGTGGTAGACTTTGACAGCTCTGCTTCAATGTTTTGAATTTTCAGGCTGATGGCTGAGTTCTCTGCCCATAGGGCTAGTGCTGCCTCGGACACTGATGTGCCATGAACCTCTATCTCAGTCATGATTTGAAGGAGGCCTGTGTTTGGTTCAGGCTCTGCAGCGAGCAGAGGAGAGGGTCACATGCTTGTGCTCGGCCCAGACCTGGGCTCTGTTACTGCTTCATCGGTCATTGACTTAGGGGTAGTGTCTGTGACTTGACACTGTGACTCATTGGAGTCTAATGACTTGTAAGACAGAGGCTCACGGACTTGTGTCCAAATCTTTAGGTGCTTGAAGTCTATTAGGGGTTCAAAACGATTACAAATCTTTTCCAATGAGGAGCGGGTACGTGTTGAGTGTTGACACGATAATGGGATGGACGTAAGTCCATGGGTCCCACTGTTAGATGGATTGGGGCTACATGTTTTAGTTGTAAGCCCGTGTGAGAGTATGCTTGTACGCTTTAGTTCGCACCTTTGGAGCTTGAGGGTGCCATTAGTCCTCTTCGTTAATTCTTGGACTTCTTTGAGAAGTTCTGTAGACATTAGAGTGATGTCGGCTCCTGTGTCCAGAAGGGCTTCGACTCTGATGTGTCGCTCGATGATGATGGAGGTAGAACTTTCTTGCTATACCCTTTTCAATGAGATCGCTTAGAGTTGAGGAACTGGAGTTTGGGAGGAAATATTTAGGATGTCAGGGCTGACCTGGCGTTCTTCGAGGAGTGGCAGATGACTAAGACAGCGCTTCAGGAACTTGAGGATTTTCAACAGCAGGTGTCTGCTGAATGCTGCTAGAGATTTGGAGTATTGGGTGCTGAGTTAGTGTTTAACTTGTTGCTGGATTTTCAGGTGGGGCTTCATGTCCATCTGAAGTTAACGTGTTTATTGTACCTGAGACTGAGGTGAGGCGGTGCTGTTTTCTGTGGCTGGTTCGCTTGTCTTGTCGCTGCTTTTCTCGTCCGTCAGCTAGTCAGGCTGAACTGGGTTTCCTTTCTTTTCCCACTTCTTATCTTCCTCTTTCGTTGAAAGAACTCCTTCATCATCATTTCCATCATCTTCTGTGAGTCAAGTGCGGTGGGTGTTTTTGTTCTTGTATGGACTCAGTTGAGCTTGGTCACTTTGGAACCTTGGTGAATTCCTTCTGTCGATTCCTTGGGCTGGTCGCCTTAGGGTGAGTCTGTCGCCTGCTGGAGTTTCCATTGATTCCCATGAGCGTTGCTCTTTGGGTTCCGCGATCTCTCCCATTGCCTTCCTGAGGCCTTGCTTGGTCCCATGACTTATCCCAGTGTCGCCCAGGTGAGCGTTGACGCCCACGTGGTCCATCCCATTGGTCATACCTCTGTTTAGGTCGGGTTCCAGCGTGAGTCTCGTTCTCTGTTGGACGGGTGCATTCCACTCCCTGTGTGGTGGCTTAGCACTGTCTTGGCGTTGGGTGCCTCCAGCGCCAGTTCTTGGTGTTGAGTGTTGAACTCAAGAACTGCTGGGGTTTTGCGCTCTTTTCTGAGGCCATCTTTGTTTGCCGAGGCTTTTTGCACCAAGTCTCGCATAACTGCTGAATGTTCATTGTTCGTGGGCATGCGAGAACGCCAAGATGGTGGCTTATGCCAGGATGAAGGTTCCTCAGGAAGAGAGTTTTAAAGTTCAGTTCCTCTTCCATGTCAGATTCATTACGAGTTCCAAAATATGCTTGTCTGAGTCGACTGTAGTAAGCTTGAGGAGTGTCGTGACGCCTTGTCTCGCCTCCAGGGCAGCCACTAAGCCTTGATCGGACTCAGGGTCAGCAAACTCTTTAATGAGGGCCTTTGAAGCCGTTGATAGTCAGTCTTTGTGTTAACAGGCTGCCGGTCAAGGAAGCTGCGCACTTCAGGACTGGATGTCGTTCGAGTAAGTATAGTTTATCTTTGTCCAGAACGTTAGGTCGCATTTCCAGATGGAAATCAATATCTTGCAGATAAGCGGGACATTTTGGCTGTTTGGCAAGCTGGGGTTGAATTTTCCGATGTTTCGTAGCTTGTCAAGATCTTTAAGGTCCAAGTTGCACCGACCCGCGGCTGGCTGCAGCAGATTCTTTGGTTCCGCTGTGATATAGCGTTCTTCCGACGGGCGCTGGTGAATGTTTTAACACCATCCCCTCTATCTTCGGTTCACGTGTCGGTTCATGAACAGGTGATCCAGTCCTTTGACGGGGTGCCGTTGGTGCACGCCTGTACTTGACGGCTCACGGCGTAGTTCATAAGCATGCCTGAGTTCCTCCTGGAGACTTTCAGACTCTCTGTGACGTAGTCGAGCTGTCGTGTTAGGCGGCTGATCTCATTCCTTGACTCAGCCAAATGACCTTCGAGGGCCTTGATTCTGCTGTTTTGTCCCTGAAGTCAGTCTTTGCCTTCCAGTAGCTTCTCTGCATACTGTAGCTTGTCTGCACGATCAGCGAGTCCTCTTTGAGCTGCTGCATTTCGTGGGTGGCTGGTAGCTTCTAGAGTCTCTTTAGCCTGTTGGTCTCCTCCTCGGTGTCCTGCTCCACCTCATCGGTCCCTTCCTGTCGCACCTGAGCTTCACGCTCCAGCTGCTCTATGCGTCGCTACGCTTTGTCAGCTCCTGCTTGGCGCAGCGTGCTTGTCGCTCAGTTTGAGGGTGGCGATGAGTATGTGGCTTAAAGAACCGGTGATCTTGGCTAATTCTCTGTGACTGTAGTTTTGACTTGGGTCTTGTCCCATAATGCTTGCGATGCTGTCATCTAGTTGATTCTGTGTCTGATGTTGGAGTGTTTCAGCAGCTTTAGGGAGTATGCTGCGTTGTAACACTTAGCCACATTTCCAGTCCTTCCCAGTGACCGACATGTTCTGTTTCGTGAGACATGTTCTGGCGGGTCAGGGAGCTTGGACCGAACTGACACAGACCTTGAATAGGAAACAAAGCAAAACAAAACACAAACAAAACAAACAGGGGTGTAAATGTGCAGAGTGTAGTGTATGCTAGTGTTGATTGTGTCTCTGTGTTTGTGGTCCTCTGGCAGGTGCTTCTAATTGTAGTCTCTGCAGATAAATTATTGGGCACACACAAGGGCAGCCCGCTGTGAAGCAGAGAAAGAAAACACACACACACAGAATGGGTACACAAGGACAATAGCACTAAACAGGTCTCTTTTTAATAGCAGATTTTCTTCGTTTTCGCTTTGTTAAGTCTGATTTAGAAGGGCGCTTCTAATCAGAGGATTGTAGGCGAGATTTTCTCTTTGTAATAAGACTGGTATTGCTATTCCAATTTTCTCCTTGGAGGAAAATAACAGCAATGACAGTACTTGTCCCTTAATGGCAGGATTTTATACATGACGCTGGTCAGCGATGTCACGCGTGTTAAAACTTTTGCCGATGTCTATCTTCTCATTGCACCTGCTTTAACCTGGGGAATAGGATTTCACAATAGAGGGTAAAAGGGTAAACAGTTTTGAATGTAGTTCTCAAGTTTCACATACTGTTCAATTGTGACATTTCGCCTCATTCGTGATTTTCCCGCCAAGTCTTAAGCAAACAAGTCAAATTGGAAGTTAGTAACAGGGAAAAGAAAAGAGATTAAGATTTATTCCCAAGATTTAAAACTAATACGTTGGCACAAGGTGGTGCTGTTGAGTCTATATGCTTAGGTTGGTTTGGCTGTTTACAGGATAAACCAACTGACCTAGGTTGAGGAAACCTTAACTCCCTTTGGGGTTTTCTAATTAGAAGGTTACGTTTTATGCTCCAGATTGGTGAAAAGTGATTTTGACTGTGTGGTGTCACTGTCACTTCTCCAACACAACACTAGGGGAGCACTATCTACTCAGGCCTAAGTAAGAGGACTAATTTTAATTTAATAAAATTGTTTTAATTAAATTATTATTAACTTTACTTGAGTCAATCAGCTCACCTAAGGAAATGAAGTATGGCCTACAGATAGAGCCAGACTTGTATTTAAGTTTGAAATTAATTAAAATTAGAATTTGGTTTCTAATTAAAATTTATGATGTTATAATTAAAATTAATAGGATTCACTTAGGATTAGAATTTACAAATGCAATCTGCAATTGAGTTGACAAACCAATATTGTTGCAAAATGTAAACAGGAAGTGTAATTAATTATTAAATGTAATTAGAATTTTCAATTCATAATTAATTATTAAATTAATTTACAGCTTCTAAATCACTAGTTTTGGATTCCCATAATAGTAATTCAAATAATTTCCAAACTTAAGCATTCCGTCATTAACACCAAAAAAGATTAACAATAAAATAATTAATAACTAATCTGTATCCTACTTGTAAACGAAATTAAAAATTTCCTCTTGATAACTTAAGGTTCTATTGTAGTGGTCAAATTATATATGTTTATGGTTCATAAATGGATGCTATTGTTGCTGGAAGCAGGAATTGAAAATTCTATTAAATGAAATTAATTCAAAATTAATTTGTAATCAATTGTGACATTCAACTAACAATTAAAAATTCCTAACAATAGCGCTTATCCATTGATGTGTTTTAAAATCATAAAAGCCATTATAATTGGACTAAATCAACCTTACCATATTATCAAAGTAATACTGAATTATCTTCTAATAACCCACCACTTATTAAGCTGGTCCCACAAAAGGTAAAAAGACTTTAATCAGCTGTTATATTAAACCAACCTGTGAACTTGTTAACACTGATGATTGGGAAACATTAACACAGCCAACTTAAAACGTGTTAGTCTTTTAAATGAGAGACTAGAGAGAGAAAGGGAATTAGTGTTAGCTGTGAACCACATTTCCACAAACACACTGCATTCAAGCTTTAAATGCTATGTGCTAATCACTAGCCGTAATGCTACCGCATTGCATTTGCTACGCTGCTAAACTTCTTTGTTTCAGTTTAGCTTATATGCGGCTAAATCTCCACGTGGCTGAACTGGTCGCTATGACGACTCAGTGCCTGTAGGAGAGAGAGAGGAAAAAAAAAAAACAACAACTGTGCTCCAGACTAACCCTTCAGATTAGTCCAGCATTGGTCAGATTTGAATCTTTACAACACATAATCTCACTCGTTTAGGGCGAGATAAATTTATCTCCGGGTTACTTATAACCCATCAAAGCCTCGGCGGGCTATTATGCGAATATTTGTCTGTTTAGACCGCACTCATAAACACAAACAATCGATTGCGCAATCTCCCCCTTTCTCAAAAACGACTGGCCACTCCTTTGAGCGCCGTGCGTTTGAATTCACTCGTGAAATCAAATGGCTGAGAATGATTTAAAAAGCTATTTTAAACATTCCACACCCGGGGGATTTGAAAATATAGCGGAGTTTGAAAGTGGGACACGCACTTACAAATCAAACTATACAGGCCTTCACTCAGAGCTCAAACGAGGGACACGCTCATTTGTCTCTTTTATGCGCTTTAGAGCGACTTTTACTTATTTACTGCAGTTTCTTCTCACAACTCGAGTTAAACAAATACCCTCTCTTTCATTCAAACACACCGTGTTTCACAAACAGAATGCGATACCACAAATGCTTTTCCTGTATTTACTCAGTTTTTCCGGATAAAATTGAGAAATACCCTTTGCCTCTGGTTTGATTTTCAGATTAATCTTTAATTGCCCGCTTTTTCCTCCACCATTTGTAGTAAAAATACCAGTTTAATATAGAGCTATTATTTCAGCTGAATTAGTTATTAAATATTCAATATTGCTTGGTTAACAGTAATATTAATATTTAACTTATTTATACTGTATTAAGTGAACGTCCACGAACACTAATCTCAGCATATCCTGTCAAATCGAGCTTAGGTAGCTTTCTCTTTATGGCAAATAAGGAACAAACTTCAAATCACATGCCAGAGACAATTCTTTATGAAATGAAAAATGGTTTATTCGTAATACTGCTATTCTAACATAAATGGATTAACTGACAAGACACAAAACATACATACACAAAGACATGCATAAGGGATTTTGGTAAGTAATTCCTAAAATTAAAGTTAGCCCTTTTAGCTATTTAAACGCTTGACTTGACCGGAAAGATCACGACAGATGCCTTATTGCTCTGTTACTGCATTCAGATCAGATTCTACCAGTTCAATCAGCAATATAGATTTAGTTAGAGGTACTTGCTTGTTGTTGAAAATAAGCAGGCTGGAAGTTGTTTCGTTTCCTTCAAATGCTCTGGTCTTTGTCCTCGGGAAACCACGTGGGTTGGTTCTGCGTCTCCGGGTGCTCTCGGGTGGAAACACGAGAGATGTGGCTGCTGCCGCGTGACGTCTGAAAGCTTTCCTTCGTCCGTGAGGCGTTCAGCTCGTTGTTCTTTGATGTTGTGCCTTCTAGCCTTCGAATAGATGGTTGGTTTAGTCGGTGTCGAGACAAAGTTCAGGTAAGAGCGCGAGCAGGCAGAGAAGTTACGAGCGCAGCTCCAGCGATGTTAAAGAGAGATGTTCCAGAGAGCCAAGAGCCGAGAGCCAAGAGCCGAGAGCGTCACGCCATGTTTCAGAGAGAGCGATTTGCAACTGGCGCGTTGTTTTTCAACAGTCCAACTTGCTCCTCCCCACGGGCGGCTTGTCGAATCCGATGGTTCGTATGGGGCGGAGCCCCGCCCATGTCCAGGCTTGCTGGGTGGACCAACAGTTCTGTGATGTCTCATCACTTTTGGGAAGGATAAACTTTATGGATCTTTATACATGTATAATTATGCAGGGTATTAAAATTTAACGGTCATCAACACAGTCTATCACATCTGAGTCTAGCTTTCTTTAGAGATCAAACACCGCATAATGATACACACATTACAGTTTATACCGTTTAAAGCATGATTAAAATTCCCACATTGTCCTAAATAATTGGCATTCAAAATCATCACATCATGCCTATGAGGGAAAGAGTGCACATTAAATATCCATATATTTATTTGTGTAATTGCAATAGTTATACGTGTCAAAAAGGCAAGGAGTTTGGTTTTCCTTGGTCCGTCCGATGGAGAAAACTCCTGCTTTGTTTTAAATGGGGTTTTGAACTATGCTCTGGAATGTAGGCTTGACGGTGTCCAGAACCATTCCCGGAGCGTCCGTACCTTTTGCACGTTTAGTGATGAGTGATGGGATCAGTTGACCCTCTCCACTTTTGCATGGAAGGGAGGACTTTTGGGTAATAATTCATTTCTGTTGCTGGGTTGGAATTCTCTGTGTGTGTTTTCAGGTCGACAATGTGTTACAGTGTGACATGCCTGGGGAAATCCCACACTGACGCTGAGCTCAGCGGGGCTGACTGCTCTCATTGCGAGAGTTTCAGTCTCGCCTCTCTGCGCTCGCGGGTGGCTTTCTTTTCAGAGAGCGACTCCGCCCCTCTCACCATCCTGTTTTCTTCCTCCCAGGGACCTGTGAGGAAAAAACGGCAGGGCAGAGGATTTGAGCAGCCAGTGACAAGCGAGCCCACGTTGGCTTAATGCCCGCGTGCCTCGCCGTCACCGCAGAGAGAGTATTTGCCGTTCATCTTCACTCAGCATGATCAGTGTCCCTCGGCAGCTGCGAGCGACAGGATCATGTTCGGTGGGAGTGACAGCGAGATGGATGACAGCCTTTCTCTGGCAGCGTCAGATGCGGAGAAGTTATCGGGCTCTGTGACTGACCCCGCCCTCTTGCAGCCATCCTCTTCACTCAATGCCAGATTCAGAACGAAAGAGGAGCTCATCCGTATCATGACAAAGGCTGTCTCAAAAAAGCCATCTCGCAGCAGGCTGGACGAGTGGTTTCTCCCAGGGCGCAATCAAGCCCCCTGCCAATGCTCATCCCCCTTCTTCCCCGAAGTCCACGATGAGCTCACTAAATCGTGGCATGCCCCCTACTCATCTCGTATCCGTCCATCTGCCTCCGCTGCCCTCACCTCAATTGCCGGCGCTGAAGAGAAGGGATACGAGCGCCTGCTTTCGATGAGTCTGTGGCCGTGCATTTCTGCCTCAGCAACTGTTTCAGCGGAGCGAGCCACTGCGATTCAGCGCCATGCGGCTTCCTTCAAGGAAGTGACCGCCGGTCCACTCAAAGCTTTCCAGAAAATGCTGGGCCATATGGCAGTAGCTTCGCCAGTACTTCAGTGCTTCGCATGTGACCCATCCAGTTCTGGCTAAAGCAGTGGGTTCCATCCATGGCTTGGCGTCATGGACACCACCGCGTAACGGTAACTTGGGCCTGTGAATCAGCCCTGGCGGACCTGGGAGAGGCCTCCTCTGAGAGACCTCCTCTGGCTAAAATAAGGATTGATTTTTTTGGAGAGATCTCCTCTGGCTAAAATAAGGAGTGATCCTAGACACTGCGCACAGAAGGAAGGTTGTCACGACAGATGCTTCCAACAAGGGTTGGGGAGCACTGTGTGAAGGCAAACCGACCTTTGGTCTTTGGTCCGAAGAGGAGTCGGGCCTGCACATCAACTGCCTAGAAATGCTAGCAGTGTGCCATGCCTGTCAATTCTTCCTGCCGGACATAAGGGGACACCATGTGCTAGTACGCTCAGACAGCAGGTCCGTGGTGTAATACATAAATCACAAGCCTCGTCTCGAAGCGCCTCTGCAGGCTGGCGAATTACCTTCTTGTGTGGGCTCAGACCAATCTGCGCTCACTGAAGGTAACGCATGTGCCGGGCAAAATGAACCAAGGAGCAGACATGTTGTAAAGGAACAACTTCTCCTCAGAGGAATGGACGCTCCAGCTCTCGGTTCAGAAAATCTGGGAAGTCTTTGGCAGAGCTCGAACGACCTCTTTGCCTCCGAAGACAACTCTCACTGCCCAATCTTTTTCACAAAGAGCATGGATGCCCTGGCCCATGAGTGGCCCAGTCTTCCGCTCTATGCTTCCCCTTCAATCGCTCTGTTACCGCAGGTACTCAGGCGAGTCAGGGAGCAATGGCACAAGCTTATTCTAATAGCCCCCCTTTGGAGGAATCAGCCGTGGGTGTCAGAGTTACTCAAGCTGCTCGAAGCAGCCCCGTGGCCAATCCCCTTGAGACGGGACCTCCTCTTTCAAGCGAACGGCCCGCTATGGCATCCACGGCCCGAGTTATGGGCCCTGCATGTGTGGCCGCTCAACAGGAGCCTTTTGACCTACCAGAGCACGATAGCAGAAGCTAGAGCCCCGTCTACCAGACGCCTCTATGCTAGGGCTGCAACTAATGATTATTTTGATAATCGATTAGTTGGCCGATAATTTTTTCGATTAATTGATTAATATTAATATGAATGTATTAATATCGGATTAAATACAATTATTTTATTTTATTGACAAAAAACACACTATTCCACATTCTGCTCAATGTTCTTCAAACAAACTGAATGCTATGAAAACATACAGTTTTAATTTAAACATACTGCTTAATTTATTAGACCAACTGTCATAAAATGAAAACAAATATTTTAGGAATATGTCAAAAAAAAATATCTAAAAATGTTAGTGTCATTTATTGGGCAAATTGCAAACAGAAACAACTAATTTGTATTTATAATAACAAAAATGGCCTCATAACAGCTTGGATTCTTGCTTGCATTGTTTATGTACTTTTTGACTGTAATTGGGTATTTGAAAAAAAACACTATAAAGTGCTCTGCCTTTCTTTCATAGATAACAGCAATAATTATATTATAGCCTACTAGAAATTAGAAATAGCCTACTACTGTTACTAAAGAGCTAACGCATTTTGGAGGACTAACCAATACAGAAAGCTAAAACATGATTTTGGTAATCACCAATACTGTTAGTTTAGAGCAGCAGTGGCACAAACCTTACATAATTTGTTAAAAACCTTAAATAAATTTGTTTTAATAAATTTGTTAAGCATTGTATATAGTGTATATAGTTTAAATCTCTTTTAAAATGTTAAATAATAATAAAGATAATAAAGACTCTGTGTTAACCAACAGGTGAGGAATGTTCTGCAGGAACACACGTTCACTTTGATCACAGTCATGTCTTACTGTCATTTCTTTATCCTGTAAAAGGCGGTAATGGAGCGTCTCATATTTATATTCAGACAATTACATGCTGTTATCCCTTTAAAGTTCCTACTCTCATAAAATATTCACAGTGCATGTTGACTTTTAAACCTTAAATAATTTTCAACAACAGATAATTCAGCACAATGGATATCTTTGCGCTGCATATCCTGTTAAT
Organism: Gymnocypris eckloni scoliostomus; assembly: GCA_027564155.1. Lineage (NCBI taxonomy): Eukaryota > Metazoa > Chordata > Actinopteri > Cypriniformes > Cyprinidae > Gymnocypris > Gymnocypris eckloni. The sequence goes on along the minus strand of CM050416.1, from coordinate 4,918,482 downwards.
TGTCTCCCTCTCTGTGTTCTGTCTGTCTGTGTCGCGTGCACGCACCGGCCGCGCCGGTGCTCATTCGGTATTTTAAACTTAACACAGGCTGTCAGGACGGACCTTTATGCAAAAATAGCAATACTTGCATGAATTTGTGAAATTTATATATAAGGATATGACCGTAAACTGAACGTTTTTTTGTGATGAGGACGCACACGCATGTGTCACAGTGCCTGACAGGGCAAGACTTTACACTAATGCTTAAGTTAATGTTTAACTTAAAGCTCAAAATAAAGAATTATCATGTTTTGGGCAGCTTGGATCACGTACTTCTCCCGCAGCATCTCATTCTGTTTTCTCCACTATTTTTAGATGCATTTTGTCTATAGAAATGCATTATTCAGTGCTGTAATTTGAGCAACCGGCTGAAGTTGGACGTGCACTGTGGTCAGACCCAACTAATCGATAATGAGAATCGTTGTCTATGATTTTCATAATCGATAATAATCGATTTTATCGATTAGTTGTTGCAGCCCTTCTCTATGCTCTGAAATGGTTTTCTCGGCTTGGTGTCAAGACTTAGATCTGGTCACCTCCGATGTGTCAGTGGTTCTTTCATTTCTGCAGGAAATGCTGGATAAACAGCATTCCTCATCCACATCAAAAATTTTACGGCAGCCATAGCGCCTCTCCATGCCTCTATTGCTGGCCGATCGGTGGGCAGAAATAGTGCGGTGGTCCAATTTTTATGAGGCGCCATGAGAATTAACCCCCCACGTCCTCGTACAGTTTTATGGTTGGTAAGTACAGATTTACCAACCATACTAAGGGCCTTGAAAGGCCCCCGTTTGAACCATTGCAATCCACAAGCCTCAGAGCACTCTCATTTAAAACCACCCTGCTGTTAGCACTGGCATCGGTCAAGCGAGTAGGAGACCTCCAGGCCCTCTCCATCAACCCTGCTTTCCTGGAATTCGGACCTAACGACTCCAAGGTCGTCCTTAAACCAAGGCTGGGTTATGTACCTAAGGTGCTCTCCACTCCGTTCAGAGCCCAGGTTATAGCGCTTTACGCACTTTCCCCTTCGACGGGTGGCCAATAATTGTCCCTGCTCTGCCCCGTCAGGGCCCTGAGGTTATACATTGAGCGTTCTACCCCATACAGGAAATCAGAACAGCTTTTTGTTGGCTTCGGTAACCATGCTAAAGGTAGCCCTGTTATGAAGCAAAGCATTTCTATGTGGTTAGTGGAAGCTATTACCCTAGCATACTCCTCCTTGGGCTTGCAGTGCCTCATCGGAGTCAGAGCCCATTCCATCAGAGGCATCGCCTCTTCCTGGGCATGGTCCAGCGGGGTGTCCATTTCGGAAATTTGTGAGGCGGCCAGCTTGTCCTCGTCGTCCACTTTTGTAAGGTTTTACAACCTGGACGTCCCTGCCTTACAGGCCAGAGTCCTTTCTCCAGAATTACGGGGCTGTGATACAATCAATTAAAAATGATGGCTGCATTCACAGTTCTGTTTGGCGACTGACAGCAGTTGCTTACAGGTGAGAGACTTGATAGGTTTTATTTATTCGGCAGATTAAAACATCTGCTTGAGTACAAATCTGTCTATGAATGAACAGCTGAAGTCACAACCACATCCAGGACACGAGAGCGTCAGAATAAAAAAATGGCGTCATAACACCGGGAAGTTTTATCACAGTTGAAAGTGCATTTTTAAATAAATGAGCCCAGTCAAAGCTTGTCCTATCCATCACACAGTGAAACAACTAACAATGACTTGAAATGCTTTGTTGGCGAGTGCAGAGAGCACGTTTGGTGCGCATCTCAGAGCTCGAGCGATCACGCACACACACACAGCACTGACGGCAGCTCCGATTTAAGATGAATGCGAATCATTTCTCCTTCTCCGTCTCTGTGAGTGCATTAAACCCGTCATGATTATATAGGCAACTTGATGTCCCGTGCTGTTCCGTTCATTCAGCGCAGCTTTGAATGTGGTTGTGAATCCTGACAATGTAAAGGCGTCAGTTCGGTATATATATATATATATATATATGCAGGTTCTGATGGTCGTATAATAATATAATGCTCTATGAAGTGAAGTGTTGGCATACTATCCTTTAACTTCTGCTCTAGAGTCTTGTTTGTGTTAAACATGGCAGAAAAACATTCTTAAGTAGGAATAAATGCAGGCTCGCGCAATGGGCCTGGCTAAAGGTGCGACGCATTGACGCACTCCATGCTAATCAACGTATTTTTATAATCAACGTAATTGATGACGTCGACGAATCGCTGCAGCCCTAATTCCAAACCCATATGACTTTTGTCCATCTTCAAACCACTAATAAAGGAGTTTTTAATGAAATCCAAAAGAGATTTCTGTCCCTTCATTGAAAGACCTTTACACCTAAAATTGACGCTACAAAATGTTCATAAATACATCATAAAAGGACATAAAAGTCATAAGTCTTTTGAAGATAAACACTTAAATTTTTATTCACATATAAACACTGATCAACACACACTGTATAAAGCATATCATGATACTGCATATCGAATATGGTAAACAGAAGCACAAACATATTTTCTTATGGCACAAAAACCAATGAGAACCAATGAGCAAACACATTTCAGCTTCCACAAAAACAAATAAGGTTTTCTCTTTTGTTTAAAGCAAGTATGGTTGGGTTTACCATATTTGATGTGTTCTGCAGTAAGTATTTGCACTGATCAATGTTAAATCCGGTCAATTCATATGGATTGTTTTTATAAACGTTTTGAAGTTTCAAAGTCTTTTTGGCGTGGACCTTCAATGGTGGGCCAGAAACGTCTCAGTGAATTCACCAAATGAACAGCAAATGTAAACTCTTTTACTAAGAAACACTTAACTTTAAGAATTATGTTTCCCCAGGTGCACGTTTCAACAAAAATACATGAAAGACACATATACAGCTGCAGTCATGTATATGCTATGATCTGTCTGATTGTGTGTGCGAAAATAAGGATTCTATTTCTGTTATAGCCTGAAATGGGGTAGTAGCTAATGCTCTGTGACGAAAAGTAAGTGAGAAGAAAGAATAAAGAAGAAGAGAGAGAAAGAAAGAATAACGGAGTCCTAATGCCATTAAGGGCTTTTATAGTCCTAATAGGCTCACACATATGCACATGCACAGAGGAAGAAAGACAATATAACATTCTCATCCTTTACCTTCGCCATGTCAAAGTACAAACACACACACACAGCCACACTTTGAATGCTCTCTGACCTCACATGGTAAGAGCCTTAGTCAAATCCTGCACAGGCTTTAGGGCTTATCCAATCCCAATCTCCTCAGCACCCTCTGAGTCCATTGTCCGTGTGTGCATGTGTGTGTGTGTGTGTGTGACAAAATTTGTGATTGATTTGTGCATCATCATCTTTGAGTGTGATCAGAATCCATTTTAATCTGCTCTACTTGCTCTTTTTGTCTCTATCAATAGTGATTTGCATAAATTACAAACTCGTGATGAATATTCAATGGGCTTCTAATGACATTCGAATATGCATAATCTCCTAAAATGTACTGCACACTGGGAGCTTGATGTGACAGAGAGTCTTAAAAAGCAGTTTTCTAATTTTCTCCGATGGATGTAGCGTGATGATACGGGTATTAGGCCACAGCATGTGACTGTGAATTAGCACAACAGCTGAGTTCTCATATATGCCTGATTAACATCCACTCAACACTGACAACGGACAAGATGCTATGGCTCAAAGGAGCAGAGATTCAGATCTTTCCATTTCCAATGACCTCAATAAAATGAATAGGCTATAATATAAAAAAAAAAATTATCAGAAAGGCAAATCTTCTGCTACTTCTGTTACAAACTGAATTGCAAGTTCATTTTCCCATCTAATCCTTGAGAAAGTTGCTAATGTTGGCTTATTATGTTCTTACTGCCTATAAGCACAAATCCTGTACGTGAAATATACGGTACCACAAGGTCAAGGTCAAGGTTCAAGGTTTCTTTATTTGTCACATAATAGTTATACAGGGCATAACTAGAAGTGAAATGCAATCGAATCAGGTCCGCTCAGTGACAGTGCAAAACAATAAGAATACAAATTATATAAGTAACATAACACAAGGGCATACATATGGTAAGAAAAGGAGAAATAAGAATAAAATGTGCAATGAAATAAAAAAGTGCAAAACAATAAGATGTGCAAAAAACAATAAGATGTGCAAAAGACAATGAGATGTGCAAAAGACAATGAGATGTGCAAAAAAAACAATAAGATGTACAAAAAAAGAAAACAAAAAACAGTGTACTGGGACTTAATAAATAGTAATGTGAATAAGAGGGATGTGCAGACGGGTTGTTCATGGTATTGTACATAGAGCAGCAATGATGAGAATGTGATGATATTTACAGTTGACAATGGGTCTTGTGAGTGTTTATGAAACAGAGTTTGTGTTTAGGAGCCTGATGGCCTGAGGGAAGAAGCTCTTCCTCAGTCTTTCAGTCTTTGCCATCATGCTCCTGAAGCGCCTGCCAGATGGCAGTAAACAGAAAAGATGGTTACCGGGGTGAGTAGAATCTTTGAGGATTTTTGCAGCTCTGCTTCTGCAGCGTTTGAGGTAGATGTGCTGCAGAGAGGAGAGCAGACCCTGAGATGCGCTCAGCTAAGCGCACTCTCTGTAGAGCTTTGCAGTCCTGGTTTGTGGCATTATTATACCACACTGAGATGCACTGAGTCAGAACACTTTCTATGGCCCTGAATAGAAAGTTTTCAGGATAGCTGGTGAGACCCTGAATTTCCTCAGCTGTCGCAGATGGTACAGCCTTTGCCTGGCTTTCTTAACCTGTGTTTGAATGTGTGTAGTCAAGTCAGGTCCTCGGAGATGTTTACACCGAGGTACTTGAAGCTACTCACCCTCTCCACAGGGTCCCACTGATCATAAGAGGAGTGTGGGGCTGCTGCTGTCTCTTCCTGAAGTCCACGATCAGCTCCTTAGTTTTGCTCACGTTCAGAGAGAGACAGTTGTCCTGGCACCATGATGTAAGTCTCTCCACCTCATCCAAGTATGCGGCCTCGTCACCGTTGTTGATGAGGCCCAGAACCACAGTATCATCCATAAATTTGACAATAGAGGTGGAGCTGTGTGTGAGGACACGCAGTCGTGTGTAGAGAGAGTATAGCAGGGGCTCAGGACACAGCCCTGTGGGGCTCCTACATTCAGGGTGATGGAGTTGGAGGTGAACTGGCCGACTTTCACCACTTGTGGTCTGGCGGTGAGGAAATCTTGAATCCAGTCACAAAGTGAAGTGTTTAGGCCAAGGTCTGAGAGTTTAACAGTCAGCTTGGTGGGGACTATAGTGTTGAAAGCCGAGCTGTAGTCTATGAATAGCAGCCTGACATAGTTGCCATTTTTGCTATCGATGTGAGTGAGGGAGGAGTGCAGTACCTGGGAGATGGCATCATCAGTAGACCTATTTGGCCGATAGGCAAACTGAAGAGGGTCCAAGGTAGCAGGGATGGAGGAGCAAATGTGTTTCTTTAAAAGTCTCTCAAAAACCTTCATGACCGTCGATGTGAGGGCAACTGGACGATAGTCATTCAGGCAAGAGGGTTTACTGTTCTTAGGCACAGGGATTATGACAGATTTTTTAAAGGAGGTGGGAACAACAGAGGTAGCAAGGGACTCATTAAAGATGGAAGTAAACAATCCAGCAAGCTGATCAGCACAGGACCTCAGAACACGGCCAGTAATCCCATCAGGTCCTGCTGCTTTCCTTACGTTCACTCTCTTTAGTTCCCTCCGAACGTCATCCTCTGAAAAGGTGATTACATGATCATTGCTGCTCTGTCTGCTGCTTCCTGATGGGCTGTTCAGATTTGCGCCGCCATTGCAGTCAAAGCGACCGTGAAGGTGTTTAGCTCTTGACCAGCAGCGGATCTGCTCTCACCTCTGCGGAGGATTTATTTCCAGAGGAACAGATGGTCTTCAGTCCCTGCCACATGCGACGAGAGTCATTGAGCTGGAAATGTGACTCAATTTTCTCACTGTACCGCGCTTAGCGGCTCGTATTACAGCCCGGAGGCGTAGCATGATGTTTTGTACTCGCTCATGTTCCTGACAACAGACCGGCATTGTATGCGGCAGTGCGATTGTTAACCGCATCACGGATTGATCTGTCCACCCACGGTTTCTGATTAGTAAATGTCCTTATGCACAATCCTTTGTTGTGATTGTTTAACTGACATTTCAGGATCTTGATTACCTTTCTATAACTGCATGTCTATGATGTAGTGTAATATACAGTACCTATACTGCTATCTATGCTGGTAATGACCCAAACAACAAAATAAAAACCGAAAATCACTCACTCCTCTTGACTGAATAACTTCTGTAGCTTTAATAAGAAGACATTTCCTACTAGAATGCGGCTTTTAAATGCTCTAGCGTGCAGATAAACTTAGCGGATTGCATTGGGTGGAATCTATACTAATATTGCAGTGTCCGTCAACAGTTGTGGCCGGGGCCTGTACAAAGTGATGTCACATTGTACAGATTCTACGAAAGGCTTATTCTGCGACACTGCTTATGATTTATGGGGATTAAAAAATTATTGGGTTCATTTTTATCATTATAGGTTGGTTGTGTACAACACACATTTATGTTCAAACACCATTTAAAAGTGAATTCTGCATAATAGGTACAGTAGTACAATAGTAACAATAGTTACTTTTAAAAGTAATGCATTACAATATTGCTTTACTCTATAAAAAGTAACTAATTACTTAGTTACTTTTTATGGAAAGTAATGCGTTCCGTTACTTTTGAATTACTTTTTAAATCTTGGCAGGGTTGCTTGTTTGCATGTAATATAAAAGTTCCTCTTTTACAAATGTAAAAGCTTTTTTCCAACAAAAGTGAAATGAATACGCCTCAGGCTGAAGGAAATGTAAACTCGTGTCTGTACAGTAGAGGGCGCAGCTCAAACACATTGCAGAAGAAAGTTTAATACTATCCAGCAATAACAAAAATTAAACAAATTTTCATTTTTGCTTATTATGGTTGAATTGGATCAGCGAAGAACAGTGGCAAAGACATTGGTTAATAAAATGGGATTCAATATATACACTTAATATATTATTATTTATTAAGTCCACAGTATACTGTCCTGCACATTTTATTTTATAGCACATCTTATTCTTCCTTATTTTTTTTAACCTATATTTATGTATATTCTCGTGTTGTTACATATTGTGCACTGTCCTTTGAGCGGACCTGACCTTATTTACATTTCACTACTGATTATAATCTGTATAATTGAGTATGTGAAGAATAAAACCTTGAATCCTTGAAAATTATATTTGTCTTATTTAACATATTTAATTATTACAGTTTTGTATAATATTCTGAGTTTGTATTTGATTGTTTTTGTTTTGAAGACATTTTGAAGAATACTTGATCTGTTTTGTGCAGGTGAGATGAGTAAGTACATGTTCATATTTAGTCTAGAACTGCAGTAACAACATATTTACACAGTGCACACAATGCTTCTGGTCTTAATCCTGATTTCTCTCAACATGGCAACACGAGAACTGTCAGTCAAGACATGGGAAACAAAGTCGCTGGTGTTACTTATTTAAAAAACAAAGATTTTCCTTCTAAATTAAAAAGTAATGCATTTACTAGCTACTTTAAAAAAGTAATCTGATTACATAACTTGCGTTACTTGTATGCATTAGCCCCAACACTGATGTTTACTGCTAAAGGAATTTTCACAGAAAATAATTACTAATGAACACTCCACTGATCCTCAATTGAAAACAAACAAATATTCCCGCCTCAAACTCACGCCATTTGTTAAGCAGTCGTTGCTGAGTCTGGCTGGTCAGCAGAATTAATTTAACAAAAAAAAACGACACACTTCAACTTGAAAGATTTCTTTGATTTATCAACTCTGAACACATCAAAAATGCAATGACATTCCTGCCCTTGGCTGACAGCCCTACCTTGATCGAATGGTTTTCCTGGGCTCCATGTTCCTGGTTCCTAAAACAGAAAATAAAATTTGATAAACAGAAGAGTTGATCGACCGTCTTTGTTACATTTGTCTGAGCTTCTGTTTGTTACAGTACATGAAGTAATCAGTTTTGCGGTTTGAGTTTTACAGTTTTACACTGCTTTCTCATAGTTATGCTTGCTTACAAGCAATTACACTCAATAAAGACTGCATTATAATATTATCATGCAACTACAGCAGTATAAAGGACACATAATGTAAACTTGGAAGAATTAGATTAGAAAGACTCTGTTTCAAATGCACAATCATACAAACCTCCACCTCCTGATTGTAGAGGAAGCATTGTGGAGAAAACAAATAAACATTAGATAGAACATTAAACACACATCACTTCAACAACACAACACAAAATGGACCACAACAAGATATGCCATAATCAAAGAAATAATAATGAAATATATAGCTTGGTATTGTCCCTGTTTATACTGGGCTATTTGTTAACTGTCAAATTCAATAATTGGTCTGCTCTTGTCTTCATGCTTAATTAACTAAGACAGTTAATATGTCAGTTTCCATCAAAGGTCCATCGAAGATTGATAGCACCATATGGTGACACACACACACACACACACACACACACACAGATATGGATATGATATGGCATCAGTCGGGTCCTCTTGCAGTTACACTTTTGATGACTGCCATTTATCTCTTTCTCTCTCCTTCCTCTGTGAGTGTATGGCATGCATGCAAATGCATTTAGGGATAAACAACAGCACATGAAATCCATTACAGCGTCTCCGAGTCCGTTGGTCATTCATAATATCCCTTCCATTCTTTCCCACTCACAAAGAGCTTGATCTTTCTCAGCCTCACTGTGTGTAAACACTGTCATTGTACTTTTTCTCCTGATTGTGCCTCCATTTCAGCAGCTAAACACAGCTGCCACGCAATCTACACCTAGATCGCTCTTGATTTTGTGCATTTGTTTTTCCGTCTCACTTTATGTATTTATGTACAGATTACTATATTCATCTAAGACCTACACAAAGGGAGTAGGATAGAAATAGAATAGTTTCCATTGTGTTGCAAGCATCCTTTTTAAGAAAGTCATGCGATAGCAGGTGGTCAGGAAAAAAAGTTAAAGTACCTCTTTATTTTGAGACTCACAATAATCAGGAAAAATGAAAAAAACACATCAAATTCAAAACATTTATTTTTAAAAAGGGCTAGGTTAAAATGTGAACAAATTGTCTGTAATTAATCAATTATCAATTTGATTTAATAATTTATTTATTTAATTGATTGATTTATTGATTGTTTAAATAAAGCAATATTACTTGATGCTCAGTTTGAAACCATAAACTGACTTTCAACTAAACATTTATTGAATGTAATAGGCTAGTTCATTTTACAGCATTTGGACTGTTTACATGTCTTGCTTTTTTCCTGGCTTAGGTAAGGGTCTCATTCTCTTCTGGTAAATGTGTGTGTGCACGCGAATGCTGCATGTTCCATTAAGCCATCGAACCTCTCTACAGCTCTTATATTGAGAGTAATCTGTGCTCCTCCATTGTCTGCTGCTTCACATCTCACACAATCAAGAACAGCAATAGCCTCCAAACCATAGTAAGCATTTACTCTAAAATCACTGGAGTGGGTTTACAAAGTCTAGACACAATGAACAGTAGACCAGGAGAAGAGGCCCAAAACATTATGAGTGCCAATAAAGATGATAGCTCTGAGCTGTTACTGGACTGATAGCTCTGAGCTGTTACTGGACTGAGAAAATGCATGTGAATACAATTCGGAAAGCTCTAATAATACAAGTCCAACAAATCTTTGTTGTAACGCGAGTGTGCGGTTTTCACATTCCGACTTAAAAGCACAACTCGGGAAATGAGAGTATCTGAGGAGTGTGTGAATGCAGTAGTTACACTTGCTCTGACGACAGCAGGTAGCCTTCCATTAACTAGCTAAGCTACTACTACTCCGTAGGCTACTAATACACAGATTAGCAATGGATTATAAATATACTTAATTATTATGAAAATACCAGAGATGGCTTGGATAACACAGATAAACTATACATAGTCGTAGTCGAGTGTTTATTGAAATTATCTTATCGTTCAAAATGTTTATATCTTCTATTTACTTATCCATATCCCAGCATCATGAGTTCCGCTTCTTCTATCAATGAATATGTATATTTTCTGTGCGAGGGCGCCCTCTGGTGTCCAGTATGAACGAAAAAGACATCACCCCCCCAGTTTCACAGACAAGGCTTGAACCCAGTCCGAGAATAAAATGTAACTCTTAGCGATTTTCACTGAAAAGAACTTGCACTGACTGATCCTAAAATATATCAGTGCCTTTGTTTTGTCTCAAGATACACCCCAGTAATGTTTTTTTTTTTTACTTAAATGTCCTAATTGAACTATGATCTAATCCTAAATCTAAGGACTTTTTACGTAAATGTCCTAATTGAACTATGATCTAATCCAGAGTCTAAGCCCTGTCTGTGAAACCGGGCCCATGTGTTTAGTGCTAATGGCCAATCCAATTATTAATTAGTCATTTTTATTTTTATAAGTATCTGTTCAGGCACCGTTTAGGCACCGGTACCGTTTTAAAAGTATCAATTTGGCACCGGTATCAAAAAAAAACGATACCCAACCCTAAGAGTGAGAGGATCAGGAAAATAATCTGGATAATATTTTCAGCGATTAGCAACATAAATTCTGCTTTGCACCTCACACAAACCTGGGGTCCGTTCATCGTATGTCGCTTATTACATCCGAGATCAAATGACACATCCAAGATGATATCATCGCGCTATAATCAGGATCTGGCTAATTCGGTTCTTCGAACGCACCTGCTGTTGATGATTAGTATGGCTTGATAGAGTTATCTGATTTAAAAGGGGCTATGTTTTGATACTCGAAACCACGATTAGCAATGCAGCGATTGGCTAGCGGCAAGACAGCAATGTACTGACATCATATCATTAAAAAAGTAATCTGGTGAAAACTTGACAAGATTTCTGGATTTTTATAAGGAAACTAACAAAACTACATAAATGTTATAATAGATAAATGAAATATGCACTGTTTTTAATTTATTTTAATTGTTTTACATGATTCCCAATTATTTATATTCACGATTTATAGTATTTGTACAGGCTTTACATTTTTATTTCAATGTAGTAATTAACAATCCATTTAATTTTATCTTTGAAACGGATTTGTTAATTGACAGCATTAACTGGCTGTGTCTATAGTATTATAGATGACACAACATTATTCTATTATTTTTAAATACATTTTAAAATGATTATTATTTTAAATGATTGTCCCTGGATCAGTAGGGTACTCTTGTAATAAAGTAGCAGTGGCTGGGATAGATTTTAAGTATCAATTCTGGTTAAAGGGATGCAATCTAATCCTGTTTACATTAAATAAGCCTGCTCCCGAGCAGGTTTAAGCTTACTGACCTGTTGCTATGACAGAAACTCCGGGATGAGCTTCGAAGAACCAAACAATCCAAGATCAAGCGAAATCGTCAACAATCAAATCCAGCTAACTGAGGTAGCGACGTATGAAGAACGGACCCCTGCTGTATTCCGCCAGAGAGGACTGTGACTGCAACGCATTGTCATTTGGATTACTTTTGGTAGTGCTTTTGACATTTTTGCAATAAATAAATGATTGTAATTGCATTTATCTGTCTGTCGTGTTTTCCTTATACTGTACAGAAATAGCTATGTTTAGGTTTAGATGTAAGAGTGAGATTAGCAAAGTAAGAGATTAGCAAAATTTTAATGCTATATTGTTACTAAAGTGTTTTTCCTGCATATTTCGGTCAATTATGTTTTATATCCTTTTATATTTGCTATAAAATGGGTATGTTTAGGTTTGGGTGTATGTTAAGGGGTCTAAAAATCTAAATTGCTTATTGATAAAATGATAAAAATGCATTGATACGAATATCTTAATTATATAAAAGATACGTAAATACTTTTACGTTTTGTTTAGCTAAAAATACATATTGATTTGTACGTTTTAAACGTTGAAATACATCTAAATTGTAAGTTTTAGCATAAATAAAAATGTACAAACATGTACGTTTTGTGCTTGTAAATGTTGCGTAATGCCTACGTATAAACATGAGACCAGGCTGAATAAATTAAGTCCTACTTAAGTTCAGCTACATGCATTCCAATACATTTTCATTTCATTGCAATTGACATGCAGTTAGATGTCCAAAACCAGGACCATTCAATTCACACTTAAGTACAGTATATTATTTTGGTAAAAAGTGCTCTTTAAAAGAAAGCAAAAGTGTACTTTTTCAAACAAGTGAATCTTGCTCTTTAAAAATATTATATATATATATATATATATATATATATACTGTATATAATACTACCACCACTGGATCTTGATTCTTGACAAGTTAAACTTAGCTCATTTTAATAAACAAACATCATCTGGTACTGGAAGACATTTTAAAGTAACGCTCCCATCTCAACTTATTGTCTATTTTTCAGATCCTTCCTCTGCAAAAAATAAATTGCTTCTCAGGGATTTATAAAGTCAGATTATATTGTATTGTAATGCATCTAAATCTATAGTAAATAATTAAAGTGTGTGTATGGATAATTTAGTTTAATTTAAATATACTCTCTATCACTACAGTTCCCATGCTTCAGACACACATACACAAACAGATTAGCATAGCCTGAGCACTATAAATCATGATTATTTCCACTGTAATCACTTTAAAGGCATTTCTCAGTATGCAAAGGGATTTTCTTGGGTATTATTTGAAGGCTTTTAAGCATATGTTGAATGAATAACCAATAAAGAAACAAAGCAACATTAATAATATGTTAATAATAATAATAATACTAAGAGAAGTACAACATTAAACCAGTGACACAGTGGATAGTGTGGACAGAAAAAGCCCATTCTTATCATCACCATGCACATTTAGCATATTGAGGAACAGGTGTGTGTGTGTGTGTGAGAGAGAAAAATAGAGAGGGCGGCCAGCATGACAGCAAGGCGGCTGTTCTCTCATGCAGAAAGTGCCGGAAGTGTCCCACCCTTCTGACATCATTCATTCTTTATGACTCTCTCCCTCCCTCTATCTCTCTCTCTGTCCAGTCTTTAACCACATATGCATTCACAAGGGCACCACAAACCGGAACATGCAATCTTAAAGAAACTACATAGAATCAGAACCGAATGAGTTCATGCCACTCTAACGCCAGATGCTACGTGATACAAGCGATAAAAGCAAATGCTTCAGGGGCATTCAAGCTTACACAGCGATTTACAGTGACAAAGTCATTCATTTTTAAAGACAGTTGACAATTTTCTGCAAAATGAGTGACAGCCACTCTTGGCAATGATTTATACAAATGAGAACCGATTTGATGAGGTTACTCCCATTGGGACTGCAGACTATGATCAGTGCTCAGTAGACTTTAATTTGAAACTGAAGCTTTAAAGTTTAGTCATCTCCTATTTAGACTATAGTCAAGCTGCTTTTTCACTGCTCTATTCAAAAAGTAATTAGCTAAACCACAAGCTAACAAAAAATGCTACCACACTGAAGCTATAGAACAGTTCTTCTCAAACTGGGGTCAGAATATTGTATTTATATTAATAAATATAGGGTCTACTGTACATTTAAAATATGACAAAATAAGCATTAAAATAGTTAAAACAGCCACACACACACAAAATAACACTAAACTGACATCATGTTTTTATTTTAATTTGTTCCCTCAAAAAGTTTCTTTTTTTATTTAAGAATAAGGGTTAAAAGGGTCTAGGAAATCATTCAGCTTTTGAAACTTCTTATTTTATACAGTTCTTTAAAGCTGCAATCTGTAAGTTTTGCCTCTTTGTTGCCATCTCTGTTTGAAAACCTGGAATTGCAGCTTTTTGTGGAATTATCTTCATTGCGGGGGTTGTGTGTCGGCATGGCTCCAGTGCGGATGAATCTAATGCTTTGAGGTGAATGTGTAGCTGTCAGTCACCGCACCGGTGTGGATATTTACTGTACTTCTCAATCACAGATTCTAGCCTACGTCTTGAAATATATGAACCAAATATTAACTTTCACCATTTACTGCCATCTGAACAAGTAAGTAACAAGTCCTGCCACGTTTGTTCTGCCCAACTGAGGAAAATAGCTTAAATCGCTCTACTAATAGTGATATAATCTAAAGATGGTTGGATCATATCACATGAAATCATGCAAATTATTATTATTGTTCGACTTTATTCTCAAATTATTAATGTTAACAACAATGTTAATTTTAAATGTCTGGGTGGAATACAACAACTTTTATCCTCACTGAACACAATATATTTTATTTTTAAGAAACATATAGAACATTTTGGAACAGTAAACATATCAAGCTAAATAATTAAAATACATAATTGAATTATTTTGTATTAAATTAAGTGAAATAATCTAGAGTAAGTGAGCTTAAACCTGCAGCTCAACAATAATCAGAAAATAAATAAATTATTTTCTGTAAAACATACAAATAAAATCCTTATAAAAGAAAAAAAAAATGCATCACTGACTGCTCATCTGGACTGCTCCCAGCCTCGCACCAACCTGATGGGCCGGGGCCGTGTGACTCGTTTGCTCTTCACTGCACACAACTGAGGGAGTCCTGCACTTTCGTAAAAAAACTGCATATACCGCAGGAACGGTATAATGAATTTTTTAGTGGTTTTGAAACCGTGACTTTTCCAAATCGCGGTATACCTTGAAACCGGTTATCATCTCATGCCTATTCTGTACAGTCTAATCTAATTGTCATGCCATTCAATTTCATATTAAGAAATTCTTATAGCGCAGAAAGCAAATTATGATCCCTTCAAATTTTTAATATTTTTTTTATATCTGTAATCAGAAGCATATTTAAAACTGGTATATCATTTAATTTCATTCTCATGTGTTTCATAAACACATAATCATTTCTGGATCACAATCCGCCATCAAAATTATACATTTAGTTATTCTAGCTTCTGTGAGAAAAGGCTATAAACGATGCGTCACCTGCAGGATCCTCACATGCGATAGCCTACTAGCCGGGACAACTTCTTTATGTTTACAGACGTGATGTAATGACGCAGTGCCATGCTCGAATTTACCGCAGAAACCTATCTGTACCACTCAAATTAGAAAACATTATTATAAGCTAACCTTGTGAATCGGGCTAAAGTAAGGCGATAGTTTTGAATACTGGCTGGTTATGTACTTGCTCAAATATTGATTTAGGATCATTTAAAAAAAAAAAAACACACGGCAGCTTTAATATATTGTCACTTCTAGTTTCCAGAATTATCAGGGTGCCTTGAATTCACGAAGGTTGAGAACCACCGCATTCGATATTTTAATTATATGACTATTAGGGGTGTGAATCGGCACTTGTTTCACGATTCAATTCGATTACGATTATCATGTCAACCATTCGATTCAATTCGATATCACGATGCATCACGATTATATAACATTATTTTGTGCATTATTATTAAATTACATTAGCAGGCTACTTTTGAAAATATTTATGTTAATTAAGTAATATATTCATTATTAATATATAAATAATTAGTTATTGTTAAGAATTAAAAGTAAATATAGCTTCAAAACATACAAGCCAATATAAAGTAATAATGGGGGGATGGGGGCAATTACGAGTGATAAGCAAAAAACACTTTCAGTATTCAGTATCTGGGAGTGCTTTAAGTATCAAAAGTTTACAGACAATCATAGTTATGGGCTTTTCTTTTTTCTTCAGCATTATTGCCATTTGATTATTACTGATGAGATCATAGACACTGGCAGCTTTAATAGACTGCATTCACAATAATGCACAGATCTATTTCCACATTTCAGATGTTTTGTCCTGTTCTGAAAACATAACTGACTACATCAATTTAGTATCATAAAAGTAGATGCAAGTGCATTTAACCACAGCCGTGACAAACAAACACAAAGTGCACGTGATAGTCTGTCAGTAGTACGTGAGTTTCCTCATGTAAATGCTGTATTTTTCTTCAATTCTACTTGCATTTCACTACTGATTATACTTGTATGATTGTGTATGTGACGAATAATAAAGAACCTTGAACCTTGAGTTTAGTGCATCTAATACGTACTGCATTCCAAATGGCAGAAAAGATGGCATATCTAAAGTAAAATACTAAAATAATAGCGAGTGGAAGCACAAGCAATACGCATGTGTCTCAGTGCACATTCTGTGCAATGAAGCCTGCCGCGATTGTCTCTAGATTGTCTATAACACATGTGCCATAGGCGGGGAAAAAGCTAAGCTCAGATTTTAAAATAGAGAGTGCAATTTTAATACTCGCTTGACAAGCCCGTATGCAAATTACGTCATAGGTTATAATCGAATATGGTCCATTACTGAATCAATGCAGAATCCTTCACGTCCGCATCGCGATGCATTAATGCAACGATTCATTTTGACACTAATGACTATCCAAATTTAACCAAGGGTTTAAAAAAGTTAAATAAAATAATTGCTATAAAAAAGGATTTATATTGATCCAGTCAAGTGTTTTTGTTTTTGTGTTGATTGGGGAAGGTAGTCTGTATTTATTTAGCATTTTAGAACCTACTATCATACTACTAAAAATGTTATATATTTCGGCATATCTGCAATCAACATCACAGAAATTCAGCTGCCTAGAGGTCATTAATCATCACCAATTGAATCAGATTTTCTTTCCACCATAAAATTGCACTGGTCTAAAATAACTCCACACTGTTAGACATTTTCTGTAATTCCCTTTACAGTAAATAACTGTAAAACCCTTTGCATCATGGGAATTTTATGTGACCTCAGATCCCACTTATAGAGACTTGTAGAGACTTGATCCCACTTACAGAGGCTGTATTATTTTTAATTGCTGTATACTACTGTACTATCTTAATTCTATTGCCATTCTATTAAGGTTGTTTTATTTTCCTCCTTTCTTACATTTGGATTGACATGATTTGCCCTACATGTCTACAATGCTGCAAAAGCTTGGGACTGACTACACTGGATGTTACATCGCTTGTAATGATTTGAAAATCTTTTGTCCTTCATGTCAGAAACATCGAGAGTGCTTGGAGTACTACTGCACGTCAGAAATATACTGGAGCATCCTTTACTGTACGCATCCACTGTAGATAGTATCTATAATGGATTCTATATTGTCTTTTATCGAGTCGAGTCGCGTGCGGGTTCGAGGCGGGTTTTGCCCGGGGATGAACCAGCGAGAGTGGAAGAGTTCCACAGAACATCTGCGCGGTGTGTCGCTGCACCTTATGAGAGAATAATACCTGCAAGCAAGGGAAAAATGTATGTATGTTTGTCTGTGTGTTTGTGTCAGATTTTTGCACACCATTTTACCTAACGTTAGTAACATTTACCCATTAACATGGCGGTAACAAACTCTACTATGGTAAACTGTGCTGTCGTTTCAAGCGACTTTTATCAGCTTATTGAATTAAGTTACCAAATTAAAATTATTGTTAACAAGGAATGCTTATCTTATATTGACATTAGGTTAACTAATGTGAAATTTTGTTCAGGTGTTAGTAGTTAATGTTGGCCAGTAGCCTATTGAGAAAATAAAATCATATGTTAGCTAAGTTAAGCGAGTTTTATTACTAGCTGCCTTTTCTAGTTTTAGAATTAGTTTGTTATAGTTTTTAATGGAATTTAATATTTACTGATTTTTTTTTGTATTTGTGTTTTAAAGTAAAATGAAGCATCAAGAAAGACATTTGGAGCAGGCCAGCCACCCCGAGACGGATCATTCATGGTAAGAGAACAACTATGGTTTTGATAGGTTTGTGTTTTCTATATGAGGTTTGCCTTTTAAAAGTGCCATTTATATTTCTACTTGTTTTTCAGAGAAGACACTTCTGTCACTAACAAAGTGGATGGTGAGCAAAGGTGGTGGTCATGTTTTGGAGCAACACCTATTTTTGCAGATGGCTATGTATTCTTTGGCTTTTTGTCTTTTTTCACCATTATGTTTCTGTTGCTTAAAGATTCTTTGTGAGGATAAATCCTGAGGACACAACATAATGCACTGCAAAGCGTCCTAAGACAGGAGAAATGGTGAAGATGTACTGTTCCAGTATTGGAAGACTGTCATTTTAAGTGTTATACATGCAATGTTTTAAATAAAGAATTTGATATTTTGTAATTATTGTGTCTGTTTTTATTGAATGCCAGTAGTACCTATGTAGAGTGTAGAATATCAAGGACCGAATAATTGGCAAATCAAGATTCGATCGAAGCATGGTTGAAACATGAGAAGCCGAATTCCACAAGACAACAGCAGGAAGTCATAAATCAGACCCCTAGCGCCAGCCCGTCTGAATACAGCCTGCAAAACCAAAGGAACATAATGATAATTCCAATGCAGGAATTTGGTAATACATTTGAGGAATAAATATTGATGGTCAAAGAGATGCAACATGTGACCATTACATGTAAATCTGTGATAGAAATCACAGCTACAGACTGTAAAATCATCTTAAAGGACTTTCATTCTCATTGTTAATGAAAATAATAATTTATATGCATAACTGCATATTATGTATGTGACCCACAAATTTGAATATCCTTGTTTTAATCATTGTGTTTATCGTGCTTTTAATTAGTATTGACTAGCTAAGCCTTAAGGGTTAATGTCATGTTTGGTATGTATGAGTGTCATAAGTATAGCTTTAATCATTTCTTTTGATGGATTTCCTGTCAAATGCATCATATTCTGGTTATAGAAATCACATTCAAAAGGATATTTTGCAAGAGAATGTAAGATTCGAGCAATGTGACTGAACATGACATGTTGAGCTATTGAGTGGGTGAAGAAACAAAGAGCCAGCATGGGATCTAATTGGTCAAGACAACCATTGGGAGGTCCCTAAAGGCCGAGAATACTAGGACACCCTCTCTTAACGCTCTCTTCAGCCTCTCTTAACTTCTCCTTGGAACTCTCTCTCTCTCTCCGGAAAATGAACTCTCTCTTCAGTCATGTGCTCTGACCACACCCAGCCAGTTGCTACCATGATGAGAAGAAAAGCCACCTAGTCTTTACATCCTTTTATTCTTTGACTTTAGTTTATTTTCTTTCCGTGAGTTCGTGTGCTAAGTTACGTTTGCCAGCGGAAAAGCCCAAGACTCTGCAAAACCAGCCAACGCCCACTTCCACGACTCCTGAACTCTAAGCCAATCAGCGACTTCGGAAAAACCCTTTCCTGAAAAGACGGAGAACAAAGGGAATCCTTTAAACACAAAAGCTACGCAAGTACAAACCCCAGACTTTGCTGTGCTGGTGTCATTTTAATGTAATTTTAGCCTCATTGAAAAAGTCAATGCGAGTGTTAAATATGTGATTGATGATTGTTCAGGTTTATGCAATTGCACCTATTGCTGTAAACGTGGGATACCCAAAATTCTCATTCTCTTAATCTAATCCTTTCCTCACTTTCTCTCTTTCTGCAACGCGTGAATGTGTGAATGCTTGTGTTCATATGTAGATTAGTTTACATGTCTTAGATTTATATAAATAAAGTCTTGTTTATATTGAAAAGAGAAATATCTTGTGTTTTGTGCTCATAAGTTAATGCCTTAATCTGTCGATTTTGTTACCGTGCTATTTAATAGTGTTTTCACTATATTTTGGGATTTTAATATCCAGTGCAGAGTTTGTTATACGGCTTGTTCGGTGAATCGCCGTGAAACAGTGAGTCTGTTCAAATTCCCTATAAAATCATTAATGATTCCCTTTGAGCTAAATTGACCTGTTTCCCTTATAACAATATATATATTATATGTTATCATTACATATAATATATATATTGTTATAAACTGAAAAAGCTCTCACTAAATCACTCTTAAAGTGGTCTTTTATATTCTTACGGATGAGATCTGAGATCGAGACTGGTGTGTGTGTGCGTTTGTGTGAGTGACGTCAGCAGCGCGCGCCTCCTTGAATGAATGAGCACAGAGAAGGCTGTAACTCGAGTCAGCCTCTCTTTTTTTTGTTTAACTGCAGTAAGGGAACTCAAAGTTAACATTTGAGATCGGAGAATGAGGTTGGAGATGAGCGTGTTCCTCTCTTCTTGTAATGCCTTGTTTTATAGCTGAATTAATTTCCTGCGTGTTCCAGGTCATCTAATAGCTATAACTTACTCCATAATCTCAGTAACTGTTAGCCGCACGAAGCTAAACTGCAGTAATTAAAAGGGAAATAAATCAGTGGATAAAGAATAGTTTTGAGCGTGTTCCTCAATTCTTTTTATCAAAGCCTTATTATTCATAGTTTGATCGTCAGTGCGTGTTCCATTGTCAGATCTATGACTCCCCGGGTTAAACATTAGAGAATAATGCTTGCCTGTTTGTGTACACTGTTCACAAAGTGAATTAAATCTCGCGAAACACTGCGCGTGTCCGAGAGTGATTTGAATGGGAGCTTTAAAAGCTTTATCAAGTAAAGTTTACCTTTGAACCAACAGCGAAGAAACCCTGTTGTGTTTATGTCCATATAAACGGACACGGGCTTGTGATTCACTGTTTCCTCAACCGCAGCACGAAGCTATTATTTGAATAAGGTTTAAGTTTAACTCTGAACGAACTGAAAGTTTAAGCGCCACATCGCAGAACAAGCGGTGTTGTTACTTGTACAGTGTTGAGATGCGCCAACATTTAATGTAACATACTTCCGGAGCAACTTTGAACTGCGCACGCGCAGTACATCGATGCTTTTGTAAACAAGCTCCATGCTGTTGCTAATGGCACGGTGGTGTTTACATTGAAGTCTATGCTAAAGCCATTAGCCTCAAAGGTTAGAAGTTAGCATTAAACATCCAATGGTTGAATAAAGTGTGTGTTTTGAGAAGCTAAAGTGGTTTAACCCTTTAAACATTTAAACTAATATACTTGTTGGTCTTTATCTTCCTTATTTCTCCCTTTTTACCACTTATTTGTAGTTCTACTAGAAAGGAAAATACTAGTTTACAATTATTAATTGTGCCAAATTCAAATTTAATTAAAACATTAAATTTATGTGGAATCATTCTAATTTTCACCCTCATATTGTTTAATATGGTCCTTCTAGTATTCCCTTTTGGGCATAATCATTTTAGGTACAAATAAGTATTGAACTTTGATAGTTTAAGTAAACTTATTCTACCTAATTGATTTATTACCCATATAAGTAGATTCTATTCAGACTCATTACTTTATTGCGTTTTACCCCTAATTCTTCCTGTTTTGGTTAGACACATAACCACTATTGTATTTACTTATGTCCTCATTTACTTAATTTCATATTTGCTTATTTTGCCTGTTTATTACTTTACAATTTTACTTTGTCTTACCATTTCCTTTCCTCTGTGTATCCTAGCTTGGGAACGACCCACCTGAGCCTTAATAGGACGCATTGTTATCCCTCGCTACGAGTTCAAATAAATTAGAGAGACAAATCTCTTTTACCCAAAATTTATTTTTGTTGATAGTTGTGTAGCAACTGAACACAACACTATACGCCGTAGTCGGGCATAACTGCTTGCTAGTGGACCGATCCACTCAACTTACTGTCTCTTTCTCTTCCCTCCTGTTCTATCCTCCTTTCTTTCCTCTTCACTTTTCACATTTGTAGGGACCTGTAAGAACCATCAATCAATTCTAAGTGTATGAGATATACAATCCTGTCAAAAGGCGAATCATCCTTACGAATTTGATTGCAATCAAACCTACTTTTGTTCTTCTTAACCTCCCTATATTTAAAACGCAATCCAAATTTGAACAACTCATGCAACGCTGAGATCAATTTTAATAGAGATAAGTGTTGAGCAACTGTCGCCTTCGCAGCCTCCCTGGTGAGCGGTCCAACTGTAAGGTGTTGCGTTGTCAATTCTGTCAGACTAAGAAAAGAGATATCAGAATTATTATTATATTCGTTTGTCTAAGACAAAGATTTAATAATATTGTTTGCCTCCTTGATAACAACATTTAATAATAAAAAAAAAAAAGAATTTTCTTCATTTGAAAAAAATAGAAAAGGAATTGTTTTTTTATTAAATTTGTTTTTCACCTTTTGTCTCTTTTCCTCTTCCTCATTAGAGTGACAAGTCTTCACATCGCTAGTCTACCTAGATACTCTGAGACCAACACAGTGATCACCACACTTCACCAGTGGTTCAGAATCACTGACATAACACTTAGTTGTCACACCCCACATAAGCTTCCACTCCACACAGATCTGTGTCAGTCTCTCTTCTCCCCAGCGTGCCAACATGCCGCAGACTGCAGACCCCTTGCCCAAGGGGAAGATGTGAACACTTGGCTGAGAGGCGACAGACAGCCTCACCCCAAGACGTTTGAACTGTTATTATTTTTAATAATAATCCTAGTCCTGAGAAGATTCCTGATACAAGATTCAAGCCAGAATAACAACCATGAGGAGCTAGTCAAAATTGCCAGCTCCTAAGCTATGCCTTCACGACCCAGCTGAAACTGAGCGACAAGCACATCACCCACCTTCAAGAGGAACTGACATGTGCTCAACGTCGCATAGACAAGCTGGAAGTGAAAGTTCAAGATCAACTCAAAGCACCCAACGAGAGCGAGCAGGAAACAACGGAACAAGTTAAGGAGCTCCAAGCAGCCCTGACAGCAGCTCAGCTCGACCAACAACATGCAAAGGCTGCCCAGGAAGACCTGGTAAACAGACTTCAGTATGCCAACCAGCTACTAGAGAAAGCCAAGCATGACATCAGCAACAAGAATGCTGAAATAAGTGCCCTGAAGGACCACCTTGAAAGGTACAGAATTGAAATGGACAATCTGACCCCACAACTAGACGATACCAATGATCAGCTCTACATGGTCAGAAGAGGACTCAAACATGCTTATGCGCAGAAGCAAGAGCCAAAGCGAGAGAAACCACACTCAGCCTCACCACTGCTGAGCAGAGCAGAGTCCCATGTCCAAGAACTCAGTATACAGCGAAAGAAGCGAAGGGCCACAACCCAAAACCTCACCTGCCTTCGCCACAGAACTCTTTCCTGTCAACGAAAGAAAACCTCCCATCCAAGCAGACCTTGGAGCTGCACCTGGGATGACCATCAAAGACCTCGACAAGCTGTCTAAAAACATCAGCAAGTTCAACCCGAACTCCACAGGGGCCACACCATCCAGGCCCACCTTCAAGATGTCAACTTCTATCTAGAAATGAGACCTCATGTGACTGACAGAGACAGGTTATACCTCCTTAGAGCCACGTCCAGTTCCGAGGTACGAAACTTCCTAGATCGACAGCCCAGTCGAACGAAGTCAGACTACCAGCTACTTCGTGAGGTCCTGATTAAAGAGTTTACCGACCCTGACTCGAACATGGACTGTTAACTGCCTTAGAAACCAAACAAGGTCGACAAGAGGCTCCACAAGCTTACTACAACCGACTCCGACAAGCCTACTTGGTGCACACAATGAACCTGACCTTGAAGAGGATGTGAACTTCAAAAGCCTCTTCCTAAGAAATCTGCACCCTGGAGTCAGCCACCATCTAGGCGTCATGGCCTGTCCACGCTCCATGACCATCCAACAGTTGCGTGACCTAACACAGAAGGCCTACAACAAGCAGAAGATGGCCTCAAAGAAAGGTGACAAAACATCCACACTCTTGAACTCTGTCAACAAAGACTCAAGCCTTGCACTGGACGACACCCAGATGCATCACAAAACCAGAGTTCTCCATCAAGAGCACAGAGAACGTGATCCCCATGTCCACGAAAGCTATCAGCCCAACTTCTGGAAAAATCCATGGGACCAGCCACGCTTCTCAAGAAACGCATAAAAGATAGCAACAACTGGAAACCTAACCAGACATCCAAAGGTAATCGCCTGACTCATCCAAGAGCATCTCGTAGGGTTAGCGACAACGAAACCCACCTCAGCATTACTCAGACATGCACAGTGCTGAGTATGCTCCAGAACCATACAGCTTACCGTCAGAAGACATGGAACAAGTCATGAGCCAACTGAACGAGTTCCTTCAAGATAAGCTGAACACGGATGACTACTGAAATTGAGTCATGCTCGCTGTGACCAGCGACAGAGCGGAAGGCCGACGATCGCATGGTACACCACCATATCCGAGATGACAAGCACCTGTTCAACAACCACACAGGACAAGCAAGTCTCTCACGGCCAACCGTTGATGAAAACTGAGGTACCAGAGAACATCACCTCACTCACCCATCACTCACTAGCAAACTGCTAAATGAACTCCAACTCCTAGAACCACATTCCTGTCTGTGCAACAGCAACCACCAAAGCACAGAAGGTCAGAAAGTCTGCCACATCCAGAAGGTAGCACAAGAGGAATGCAACAAAGGAGACAAAGTTTGCAGCCCAGCTTCACACAGCCATGCCAAACTACCTCCGACTGTCTGCTAAAGAACTTCCTGCCTTTCTGGACTGATCCCCATTAGATCATGGACATGCCCACATCCAAGCCAAGGATGAAGAGAGCCAGTCTTATGTAACATTACCTGAAAAGGGGAGACGACACAGACTGGAACAGATCTGACCACACATACACTACACCATTAACACACACAACATTACCTACACCCAGAGGTAACCACATCTACTGATAACACATTCAACAAACATATTCTTCCCACAAGTAGAATATCCAACTTTAGCACAACACAGTTACATACACCACCATGAAGAAACATATAGCTATCCTCACAAGAGTTAGAACACCTGACACGAAGTTAAGGTGCATAGCTAGCTGCACATGACATCCTAGCTCAACAGTAGTTGCAAATCATGCTAGGAAAACCCACAGCAGCTTTGTTTTGTTTTGTTCTTCTTTTACCTATCCTTTTCCTTCCCTCTTTCTTTAGTAGGTGAAACACCTAGACACCCTGCAAGGGTCAAAGGTCTGATATTAGGATTGACTCGCTACACCTAATATCCGCAAGCCACTCTAGACTGAAGGAAAGCCAGAGAGCTCCATGCACGATAGGTCGATTCATTTTACCACAAATTAGTTCACTAGAAACTAAATGTGAACATTCTTAAGTTAAGACAACTTAGAAGAAACACACAAATCTAGTCGCAAAAGTTGATCAAGAACTAAAACAATAATTTCCAAAATTGAATAACCTAATGCCCGGCACCAGTACAGTAACTGTCATGGAGGTGTTGTCTTGTTGTTTGCTGTGTTTTGTCTGCTTCTTCTGCCCTTGTTTTCCAGCGCTCGACGATGTCTTCTGCTAAAACACCTCGCGAGCGAAGGGGTGTGTAGAATATCAAGGACCGAATAATTGGCAAATCAAGATTCGATCGAAGCATGGTTGAAACATGAGAAGCCGAATTCCACAAGACAACAGCAGGAAGTCATAAATCAGACCCCTAAGCGCCAGCCCGTCTGAATACAGCCTGCAAAACCAAAGGAACACTTAATGATAATTCCAATGCAGGAATTTGGTAATACATTTGAGGAATAAATATTGATGGTCAAAGAGATGCAACATGTGACCATTACATGTAAATCTGATAGAAATCACAGCTACAGACTGTAAAATCATCTTAAAGGACTTTCATTCTCATTGTTAATGAAAATAATAATTTATATGCATAACTGCATATTATGTATGTGACCCACAAATTTGAATATCCTTGTTTTAATCATTGTGTTTATCGTGCTTTTAATTAGTATTGACTAGCTAAGCCTTAAGGGTTAATGTCATGTTTGGTATGTATGAGTGTCATAAGTATAGCTTTAATCATTTCTTTTGATGGATTTCCTGTCAAATGCATCATATTCTGGTTATAGAAATCACATTCAAAAGGATATTTTGCAAGAGAATGTAAGATTCGAGCAATGTGACTGAACATGACATGTTGAGCTATTGAGTGGGTGAAGAAACAAAGAGCCAGCATGGGATCTAATTGGTCAAGACAACCATTGGGAGGTCCCTAAAAGGCCGAGAATAAATACTAGGACACCCTCTCTTAACGCTCTCTTCAGCCTCTCTTAACTTCTCCTTGGAACTCTCTCTCTCTCCGGAAAATGAACTCTCTTCAGTCATGTGCTCTGGACCACACCCAGCCAGTTGCTACCATGATGAGAAGAAAAGCCACCTAGTCTTTACATCCTTTTATTCTTTGACTTTAGTTTATTTTCTTTCCGTGAGTTCGTGTGCTAAGTTACGTTTGCCAGCGGAAACAAGCCCAAGACTCTGCAAAACCAGCCAACGCCCACTTCCACGACTCCTGAACTCTAAGCCAATCAGCGACTTGGAAAAACCCTTTCCTGAAAAGACGGAGAACAAAGGGAATCCTTTAAACACAAAAGCTACGCAAGTACAAACCCCAGACTTTGCTGTGCTGGTGTCATTTTAATGTAATTTTAGCCTCATTGAAAAGTCAATGCGAGTGTTAAATATGTGATTGATGATTGTTCAGGTTTATGCAATTGCACCTATTGCTGTAAACGTGGGATACCCAAAATTCTCATTCTCTTAATCTAATCCTTTCCTCACTTTCTCTCTTTCTGCAACGTGAATGTGTGAATGCTTGTGTTCATATGTAGATTAGTTTACATGTCTTAGATTTATATAAATAAAGTCTTGTTTATATTGAAAAGAGAAATATCTTGTGTTTTGTGCTCATAAGTTAATGCCTTAATCTGTCGATTTTGTTACCTGTGCTATTTAATAGTGTTTTCACTATATTTTGGGATTTTAATATCCAGTGCAGAGTTTGTTATACGGCTTGTTCGGTGAATCGCCGTGAAACAGTGAGTCTGTTCAAATTCTATAAAATCATTAATGATTCCCTTTGAGCTAAATTGACCTGTTTCCCTTATAACAATATATATATTATATGTTATCATTACAAGAGTAAAAATAAAATGAATTATATATAAAAATTATCAAATCTAATTAAATCTATATTAAAATGAATGAATTACAGTAGTATAGTGATGAATTGGATTCGCTCTACAGTAATTTACTGTAAAACAGTACAGTTTGCAACTATCAAATATAGTTTGCTACTGTAAATCTTTATTACAGTAACTTACTGGCAACACTATACAATCTAATGAAATCTATATTAAAATGAATGAATTACAGTAGTATACTGATGAATTTGATTCGTTTTACAGTAATTTACTCTAAACAGTACAGTTTGCAAATGTAAATCAAATACAATTTGCTACTGTAAATTTGAATTACAGTAACGTACTGCAACACCCCTTTGAAATGTCTAACAGTGCACAACTCTGTACAATAAACATCAAATTACTTTGGACTTCCTGTGATTTTGTCACAGCACACCACAGCTTTGGTCTGTAAGGCAAAGGTAGGTTCAATTAACCTCATGATAAGCTGCGTTGGATTTTGGTGAGGGAAAATTTATGTACAGTAACAGCACTCATATACACAAGCCTGCCTGTGTTTTTGTGTCCATGTGGACTGTCCTAAGGGTTATTTTCATAAACATGGCAAAATTTCTCCTCTCTCTCCATTAGCTCAAGGCCTGGAGCAGACTGCCAACCTCCATTCCATTAAGAGGACAAAGAAAAGAGGGTGAATGAGAGCGATAGACACAAAGACAAAGCTGTAAGGATGAAAGAGAAAAAGGTAGATACAGAGTACAGAGTATGAATTTGTTATGTTCAGTTAATATAAATTCTTCAACACGATCTCTCAATATGCTAGTACATGAGTTTATGAAACAAAATTTCATTTTGTTAAGAAACAGTAAGAAACACTAACCAATGGATAAAAAAGTCAAAATGTCTCCAAACCAGGCATTTAACCGTATACAATCTGGAAATCTCATTTTTTTATTCTCAGTGGTGTTGTATTGTCTCAATAATATTGGTAATGTCTTTGTGGGGAAGATCTAATAGTGATTTCCCAGGGGGACATTTTTATCGCACCACTCAAAATGGATCAACAGTCCTACAAATTAATAAACAAGAATGTCTGTTGCTTTAAAGCTGTGGTTCTCAAACATTTTTACTTGAAGGCCCCCTCTTCCCATTAACCATTGGTAATTGTGTGATTACAGACATTTAAAAAAACTGTATGTCCTTCAATAAGAACAATCATATATAACAGTTGAAGGGGAGATAAATATGATTGCATTTTACATTTTGATTTTAGTGTATGTGTTTTTAGGAGTTTTAATTTAGATTATTACTTAATTATTGTAATATAGTAGTACAAATTTAATAATTTTAATAAATTTAAACCCTTGTACAAGGAGGTTCTCCTATAAAAAAAAATCTGTCATCTCACCATTGTTGCTGCAAAGTCATTTGCTCTTATTTCCCCAGTGGAACACAATACTTTTTCGAACATTTAGGGCTTGACAGGCTTGGCCACTATGAAATGTTGTTGTATAGATATATGTAGATTTCAAAGATTTTGCTTTTGTGTTTCACACAGAAAAAGGGCATATTACAATATATCAAATAATGAATAAATATGTCAAATTGAATTTATAAGTAAACTTTTAAGTACACTTCTAATCTTGGTTAACTGACAATTTTATTGATAAACTTTGTCAACTGAAGTAACTTTAGCTTTTATTTTTAGATTTTATCAGCTATATTAAATGCTACCAAATAATCCATTAGTAATCAGACGATGTCTCAGTCGGACTGAAAAGCCTTCATATAAACACCTCAAAAGATCTGACTGCGCTCAATTTTTATTTGATTGGATCCTTTGGTAAGCATGTAACTGTCTGAATCAGAATATTTTGTCAATCAGATAAAAAAAATACCTAACATACATGCGCAGTGTCATGTGTACTGTAACCTACGTTTGACATCCTTTACATTTATGTCTTATGAACTGGTCAATGGAGGAGGACTGAATATTTACAAAATATTTGTTAAAAATAGAGACTAAAAATAGTTTTTGTTTTTTACATATATTAGCTTTTATTTGTAGATAAATACACTCTAAAAATGTTGCAATATATCACTAAAGGGCTCGTAATCATAGGGGAACCACTTTTAGTGCTTCAGTGGTTCTTCAGCGGTTCTTCGGCATAACTGAGGTGCTATATAGTACCGCTACCATATACAGAACCTGTTAAGCTCCTGTATGGTTCTTCAGCGGTTATTCAGTGGTTCTTTGGGGTGATTAAGATGCTATATAGCACCACTGCAGTGCAAAGAACCTGTTAAGCCCCTTTAAAGGTTCTACGAGTCAAGGAACCCCTGTTGGTGCTGTTTAGCACCATTTTTGTTGAATAAATACAATGCAATATGACACCACTAATGGTTCTACGTAGAACCATTTGACAAAGGTGCTGTATAGCACCTTTAAAAGTGCCATAGAATGCATTGATACAGCATTTTAAATTGTTCTCTGATATCTACATAGAAGGTATGTGGCTTTGGTAAGGGCAAAAAATCTCCAGAAACGATTTTACATGTCCATTTACAACCCTATGATTTCTCCCTAGAATGAAACGATCTGTTATTGGCTTATTTGGCAGGGTCATGAATAAAAATGAGCTCTGCTCTGATTTCACAGTGCCACTCATCAGCAACAAGGAAACACAGGGAGGAAAATATATATTTAAATACTTTCTCTCGCAGTTATATCGTCGGGTAATTATACTGTATATAAAACGCGGGCATCAGGGAGCCGTTATTAATACGCAATGCATTGAAACTGCCTTTGAACGATCAGTCGATCACGTTATAGTTTCACTTTCAAGAGATGCGATTTCACAAGATCAGACGCTTGTCAGTGGTGCTCAGGATCTGTAAATCGTTCACCATCATCCTCATCTCTCCTTACTCTGTTTATGTGGTAAGTGAAATCTTATGTACTGTAACAGGCTACAGCTAACAAGGAGCTAAGATTTGTCCCTTTAGCGGCTCGCGTTATTTTATTAGAACGCGTTATTTGCTTTCCGTGCCTTTCTGAATAAAGACACCAACCCATCGCTGCATTTCACATCCCCTGCACAGCCTGGAACATTACATGTATTTCCATAATCTTCCATTTTCGCTGTTGTCCGCGCTTGTTTATTTACAACACCTGCAGTACTTCTAATGGTTCAGCTGGTGCTTGCCTAGAACAAGGGCGGGTTTATGGAATGATGGGGCGTAGTGATCCCGACTGTTGCTTCACAGCCGGTGTTATGTTCTGGTCTTTTTTAATCACAAGATTTACATAAGAAGGAGGAAACTATGGTGTCTGAGGCTCATTGTATGTCATTTCATGTGCAGAACTGTTATTATTTAACTATGCCAAGGTAAAGACAGTTTTTCATTCTATGGCACCTTTAAAAATATGGTGCTATATAGCACCAAAAGTGGTTCCCCTATGATTACGAGCCAAGAACCACTTTTAGTGCTATATAGCACCATAAGTTTTAGTGTATATTGTATGTATAATGTAGGCAAAAATTAAAATTATACTCACTGTAGCTTAAGTGACATTATCACATTGGTTTTCTCCAGTTCTGAACGTGGAATGCATCTAATGAACATGTAAATGCATATATTAATCAGACTGCAAATTTTAGGGTGTAAATAAAGAGTACTTTCGGAATTTGAAATCGGATTGGATTCTGCCGGACTGATGACATTTAGGGAATCTAAGCCATTTTAGTACTGCAAAAGCACTGCAGCTTTTCCTTTTTTGTGAGATAAAGTCCTTCCTGTCACTAGGACGTTTTCCAGACGTGTCCTTTACACCAAAGTCAAACACATGCTCGTAGATTGGCTGTGCTTCTCATTCAATTCTCTCACAAAGTCATAGAAAATTCTCCACCTCCTCTGGCAACATTAGCCTGAAGTTGATAGAGCATTAAAAATGTCACGATAGCGCATCTGACAGTGAAGTCAAGAGTGTGTGTATGTGTGTGTGAGAGACACAGAAGATGTTTGACACTGCAGGGGGAATCACTGATGCCATTTTCAGCCTGTCAATCTTACAAAGCCACACACATACTTGTGTATATAAAGCTTGACAGCTTTTGTGAGGTCTGTGATTTTAGGGCTCAGAGTCTTTCAGTAATTGCTTTGCTGTAAGGGCCAGTTGATTATAGGAAAAAAATATTATTGAGCCGCGTTTGCTGGACAACTAATCTGCATAAATCACTTTCTCTTTGCTGATGGCCTAAAGTGTCACAAAGTAATCTTTGATGTGCCTTTAGCTGTGAAGCTTGAAAAAAGAAGCACGAGAAGACGATTGAGAGAGAGTTTTCATGTGTGCATGCACCGTAAAATAAAAAGGGAATTATGTTTTATCCAGCATATGTGATTTTGAGAGTTGCAGATTAAGAAATGTGAACCACTTCAACTTCTAAAACACAAAATTCCCTCTAAACTTGCCTTATAGTTTTGCCCAAACAGTTTATTATTGAGCCATGCTGGGTTTGTGAGTTCCCATAATGTATTGCATAATGAAATTATTATATGGTTATTGTTACAGAATTATTGTTGTAATGTTTGTTCTTTCTTGTTCTTAAAGGGATAGTTCATCCAAAAATAACAATTCTGTCATAATTTACTTGTATTGTGCCAAACCTGTGTACATTTCCTTGTGCAGAACACAAAATAATATATTTCTTTTGACAGAATTTTTGGGTGAACTAACCTTTGACTAGTTATTTGTTTTATGGCCATGTTAATGCAGTCCATCTTTTTTTTCTAATGTTTGTTGATTGTCATGAAGCTTTTTTGTGATAATTGTCGAGGCCACTGTTAACTACTGCACAAACCGTAATATTTTTGCTTTGCAAAATGTTGTCTTCTTTTGGGACAAATATCAAATGAAAGCAAATACAAATCTCAAAAAGTGGCTGATTTACAATTTGATGAACAAGAAGCCTTTAGTTGTTCTGACAAGAACATATTGGCTGAATGAGAGCAATACAATTCAAATTGCCTGAATGAAAGTAGTATTATACAGTTATTACGAAGCTCAGGTATTCAAATGTCAATGTATCATGACTTTCTTTATATTTAAATAAACCTCAATGTCGTTGGTGTTCTGTTTCTTGATTCCACCTGTTTAAAAGTGTTAAGTTTTACTGGCGTTCCCATGTAGCACGCTTGAATAATTGACTGAAATTAGAATGTGTATACACTAGAGATTGGACGAGATCTCGTGGCGATCTTTTTCCTGAATGACAACAATTCAGCTATGTCTATTGCGACTGTTTCAGTTGTAGCTGCCCATGTGTGAACCCTGTCATTCACTGATATGGGCGGTGACAAAACACGCGCTGCTCAAGCTCCACTGTAATTTATTTTTTTATTTAACAGTAAAAAGCAATTTTTGGCTATTGAATTTATGCAATGGTAAAAAAAAAAAGGGCAAACTAGGCCTACGTGGGGAAAAATGCGAAACTCTTCGGCCCAGAGTTTCATTTTGTTTGGCTTCAACTTCGGCCAAGAAAGTTAATTTCGGTGCCTCCCTAAGATGTACTGGGATAAAAGTTTATAATTAGGGTATAAACACTTATTGTCTGCAGTAGCGATAAAAATGAAAGTATCTTAACACTTGTATTGTAAATGACAACCCGTTTAAAAAGTATTTGTCATTTAATAATTCATTCAGGAGATTCCAATAGTGAACGAAGTCTTTATGAAGTGAGACACTGTCTCCTTCATTACATTTTTATTTAATGTATAAAACTATAAAATAGTAAATTAAAAACTTAAGCAATGAACTTTTTGTCAGAACCACTACTAAATTACATTATTTAGTTTCGTTTTCTAATCTTTTTTTTTCAGAATCGTGAAAAAAAATTGTGATTCCCAATTTATCCAGATTCGTGCAGCTATAGTTTACATCTTGCTTATTACTGCATATAATTAATTAAAATAGAAGTTTAATTTCATAAAGTACAAGTTCATTTCAAAATGCACCATTTTTTGCATTTTGTGTTTTTCAGTTGAATAAAAGAAAATCTTTCCCTATATATTTAATCATTGATGATTTTAAAAAAAGTCTAAAAATCTCATCTCGTCTCATTCTCGTGAGCTCAGTCTCGTGTCTCGTCTCGTGGGATAAGTGTCTCGTCACACCCCTAGTATACACTATACAGTAAAAGAGAGGGGAGAGAGACAGAATAATCAGATAGTGAAACTGTAATTTGTCATGCCCTGTGTTTGAGACCTACGCCACCCATGTGACTTAACTACATCCCTTACATAAACAACATTACAAATAGGCACACAGGAGGAAATGGCAGTCCTCTGGTCCAGATGATATCATTACACTAAGTGTTCACTGTCAATTAACATCATGTTTATAAAGAACCTCGTTATGTAACTCGACACATCCTGATTGTTGTTTTGATGTTGATGTGCATTCAGACAAGCTTTCGGGCCTTGTCACTTTTGGTTTGCCAGCTACTGTGTGCAGGTTTATAACATGTTGTTCTATGCATCTTATTTTAGAGTATTTTGGTCTGACACAGAGTTTCTTGGTATTTCTTTATTTTGTATTTTAATCTAAACGAAACCAGAAATTAGTTTCTCCTACTACATCATACACAATAGTTAGGTCCGGTCCATGAAATGAATTGGCTCAACGGCATTCAAGAACTGTTTTTAAAGTAGGGTTTACAAGTGTGTAGAGAGCGGGAAATGGAAGAGTGATTACAGAACGCTTTGAGTGGGGAGAGAAAATCACATAAACTATTCCAGAAAGGCTTTCAAGCTTGACCCTGCACAATGGATCTATTTTGTTTATAAATAAGAATCATACAAACTACCTTGCTTATTTTGCCCATAATGTTGCTCAATATCTTCTACTCTAGTAATGGTTGTGTAAATTCAATATTACACTCACATGTCATTGTTCTGAATATCAGCACATGTGCAGCATATTCATTTTAAAATGAGTTAATTTGAAAGTCCTAATATTTTTTTAATTTAATAAGTAATTTTCTGTTTTATAGATTTAATAAAGAAGATATTTCCTAGACCCATGTTCTAGAAATATTTCTTAGGGTAAAGTGTAGCAAGGCTGAAAATCGCTGCACTAAGACATGCACGCACTCACGCGCACGCGTCAAGCATCGCAACATCCGCAGGTGAAAGAAATAGGCTACTTGTTATTGTTTGTTAGATGCTCTCATTTCTAGTCTTTGTATCTATCATACCAAGTGCTCAGGCTAACAGACACAAAGCTAATATATTTCAGACCTCGTCTTAGTGCATTAGCTCGTGGATGGTTAAAATAGCCGGTCCAAAGCCCACTTAGCAGCGCAGAAGTGACGCACTGAGTCTAATAATTAATTGGTGGCTGTCTTCCGTAAAATACTGAATTAATACAAATCGGAACTCTAAATAGATTTACTGAAGGCGTACTTTGGGCTGTATACAGGCCAAATGAAATCCTATGCCGCTTCTCACTAAACATTCCGCGTCTTACCGTAAAAATTCATCACACACGCTCTCAAACAACACATACAAGACCCAAATTACAGAAACCGAGTAAGCTGCCAATCTAGTCAACATCAATTCAAGCGCGCTTTCGATGACAAAAACGCGGTCTAGTTAGACAGCTCTCTAGATTAAGGGAATGAGCCACTATTATGAAGGAGAGCAGCACTCACATCTCTGAATTTGTCCCATCTCCCGGTCAACCATTTGTCGTCCAAAAAATTGCCGTTGTCGTTGCGGGCAGAAGCTCCGGCGATCAGCAGCGCGCACACACCGACCAGTACAAGCATCTGCATCGAGACAGAGAGAGAAATCAACACCCTGATAAACACAGCGACATGAAATGCCAAATAACCAGTAATCCCTTGTGCGTCACCTTCAAGAGGAGAATGTGAACGCTGTCATTGACTGAAGAGCTCCGTGCTAAGACTCAACTAACTGATCTTCACCAACCTCTCTCTCTCTCTCTCTCTCTCTCTCTCTCTCTCTCTCTCGCTAGATAAAGCGTATGCTACAGAAGGCGGACGTGGGCGCGTGCGCTGACTTACCATTAACATCTAGTCTCTAATTATTTTCTCTCTATATATGTGTTAAACGTACATCTGAATGAGAACTACTACAACAAATGTAAATGATCAAATAAATAGATAAATAAATATTCAATTCAAATTTGCATATTAAACATGTACAGACCTACACTTCTCGCAAATCAAACTCTTATGAGGGCTGTGGGACGAAAGAAATTATATTCGATGAATAAAAATATAAATAAATTATCAAATACATTTAAATGCAAAAATAAAACAAAACAAATGCTGTGGGAATATTGTTTAAAACAATCACATTCACTTTATATTCTGTAGCTACATTTCACTGGAAAAATGTCAGTGAAAAAGAAAAAATATATATTAGAAATTAAGATATTTCATTTTTGAAAGTCAGTTCACATATAGGCTGTTGTTTAAACACATATTTTAAAAGTCTTTAAAAGTAAAAAGAAAGGCTACAAAATGGCTATGGACCCTTAAAAACCTTTATTAGCAAGGACAAAAAATACAGTTAAGTTAAGTTTGTGTGATCTTGTGGATATTTTGGATTATTTGATCTATTACAGCAGCTCATGAACTGAAAGGGGACAAATTCTTAAAATCAGACATTTTCAACTTTTAAGCTTTCCAGACATGATTTACTATATGCAGAGAGTTTATATATACATACATATATATATATATATATATATATATATATTATATATATTACAAGTTGAAGGATGAGCACTATAATTATCGCCTGTGGTAATCATCAGCATGCCACAGATGCTGTCGATTACTCGATTACCACAGACAATAATAGTAACTTAATCTGTTTTAAACCTAAAACATTCCTTTAATGGCTCGAGGCACAATTGAGCTCAAAGTACTGGCACCCCAACCACAAACAGTATAGCAGGGATCACGAGCTCATAAAAAAAAGCTGCTTTAGATGAAAGTGATTGCAAGATACATATATAAATTCCCTGTTAGAGTCAATATATTTTGCCATTGTTTTTATGCTCTCACACCTTGGGATGCTCATCCTGAAGTATATTAGCTCCAGATCCACCCCTGGCATTGTTCACTTCCACACCTGTGCCCTGTCTGCCTTTACAGAGTCTCACTTAGCACTTATGTATTTATGTATTTAGTCATTTAGCAGACACTTTTATCCAAAGGGACTTACAAATGAGGACATTATAGAAGCAATCCAAACCAACAAATGAGCAACATGCAAGTGTTATTACAAGTCTTGGTTAGCCTAACGCAGTACATGTATGAAGGTTATATATAATATATAGAATATAGAAACAAGAAACCTAGTGTTAGTTTTACAAGAAAAGCTAGCAGTTTGATAATAAATATGCAATTGATAGAGGGTCAAATGTGTGTGCGTGTTTTCTTTTTAAATAAAAAGAAGACAGATTAGATTAAATAAAATTAGAAAAGAGAGTGCTAGAGTTAGAGGGTCAAATAAAGTTGAAAGAGATCAGTGAAAGTGATTTTGTGCCTCTTTGGGATGGTACAATAATGCATCGTTCACTTGCAGAACGCAAGCTTCTAGAGGGCACATAAGTCTGAAGTAATGAATTTAGGTAAAGGGGTGCAGAGCAAGAGGTGGTTCTGTAGGCAAACATTAATGCTTTGAATTTAATGCGAGCAGCTATTTGTAGCCAGTGCAAATTGATGACCAGAGGTGTGACGTGTGTTCTTTTCGGCTCATTAAAGATTCATCTTGCAGCAGCATTTTGGATTAATTTTAGAGGTTTGATGGAACTGGCTGGAAGACCTGCCAAGAGAGCATTGCAATAGTCAAGTCTGGACAGAACAAGACAAGAGCCTGAACAAGGAGTTGTGTTGCATGTTCCGAGAGAAAGGGCCTGATCTTCTTAATATTGTATAATGCAAATCTACCGGACCGGGCAGTTTTAGTAATGTGGTCTGAGAAATTCAGCTTATCATCAATCCCAACTCCAGGGTTTCTGGCTGTTTTTGAAGGAGTTATAGTTGATGAGCCTAATTGGAAGGTGAAATTGTAATGAAACGATGGGTTTGCTGAAACCACAAGCAGTTCTGTCTTAGCTAGGTTGAGTTGAAGGTGATGGTCCATCATCCAGCAAGAAATGTCTATTAGACATGCTGAGATGCGAGCAGCTATCGTCAGATCATCAGGATGGAATGAGAGGTAGAGTTAAGTGTCATCAGCATAGCAGTGATATGAAAAGCCATGTTTCTGAATGACAGAACCTAGTGAAGCCATGTAGACAGAAAAGAGAAGTGGTCCAAGAACTGAGCCCTGTGGCACCCAAGTAGCTAGATGTTGCGACTTGGATACCTCACCCCTCCAAGATACTTTGAAGGACCTATCTGAGAGGTAAGACTCAAACCACTGGAGTGCGGTCCCTGAGATGCCTGAGAATATCTGGTGGTTGACCGTATCAAAAGCAGCAGACAGATCCAGCAAGATAAGTAATGAAGACTTGGAAGCCGTTCTTGCAACAACAATGTCTTCAACAACTGAGAGCAAGGCAGTTTCAGTGGAATGTCCACTTCTGAAGCCAGATTGGTTACTGTCCAGGAGGTTGTTCTGTGTGAGAAAGGCAGTGACTTGGTTGAACACCACTCGTTCAAGTGTTTTTGCAATGAAAGGTAGAAGAGAAACTGGTCTATAGTTCCCTAAAAGAGTTGGGTTAAGGGTGGGTTTTTTAAGAAGTGGGGTTATACGAGCCTCTTTGAATGCTGAGGGAAAAAGTCCAGTGTGAAAAAAACTAATTCTTACTTAGGCCTACTCTATGTTTTTGGAGTTGGAGCGACATTTTAAAGCTGTACATTTTCTTTAGATATAACTTATCCCTTAAAAATATATAATCCCGTAAATAATTTTTGTAAAGAAAATTCACCCTTGATTGGTATCTATTTAGAACAAACACAATTTGCCTTTATCTCTTGTCATTTTCAGTGCTTAGGCCTGTTTCACACATACAGAGTCTGTCGTGTGACCAACGCATATTCATTTCATCACCCATATTAACAGGTTACAGCATTCCCACTGTTCGCGTGCGAGCAGCGTTGCTTCTCAGAATCCTCCCTGGCATGCCACTGAAGACAGACTTTCTTGCTGAGCCTGTTTTTGCTGTGTGTCATAATTAACTCAGTGGTAAAAACAAATAACGAAATGTATTTCACTCACTATTGTGTCATTCTAAACATTCAGGCTCATCTCATCCTTTATTCAGTGGTACACAAAAGAACATTTTAAAGAATGTTGGTTTTGGTTACCATTACCTTCCATCGACCATGGACAAATAAACACAGAGTTATTTCTCAAAATATATTCTTTAATGTTCCACAGCAGAAAGAAAGGCCTCGAGGCGAGTTTATTGGGCTAGTAAAAACAAATAAGTCATGGTGGACAAAGAAAGTACTACAGAATGTAAGAAAATAAGGAGCTGGGGCACATCTAACTAAGACCAATAAAATATTTAAAGCAGAAAAAGATGGTCTAAGAGCTAGTAGGTCACCTGAATCCGTAAGGGAGAATGATGTGGGAATAAGCTTTTAATGTGTGAACGATCTATATT
The DNA here is from genome assembly GCA_027564155.1 of Gymnocypris eckloni scoliostomus. Lineage (NCBI taxonomy): Eukaryota > Metazoa > Chordata > Actinopteri > Cypriniformes > Cyprinidae > Gymnocypris > Gymnocypris eckloni. The sequence goes on along the minus strand of CM050416.1, from coordinate 4,879,843 downwards.
TACTATAGAGAAATATAGAGAAGGAAAGACAAAGGCCCGTGTTAGGAACCCTCTGCTGGTTGAAAGAGAAGTCAAAAACTCTATATAATGACTTGGCATGTGTTTTTAATTTTAAGTGACAGATGTATAACGGGAAATTAATGAATTGTGTAATATTTGTGTGCCAAAATACTTGCAAAAACAAAACAATTACATTCATGTACATTTGTGTTTTGCACAAACACATACACACTCTGGACAAAAGACAAGTGTTCTGTCATAGTATGTTCTGTATTATTTAAAGCATGGTTAAAAATGCAGTACTGGATCTGAGATGTAGCAAAGAGTGATTTTATTCTGCTCACTCACTCACTCACTCACTCACTCACTCACTCACTCGCTCGCTCGCTCGCTCGCTCGCAAGCACACACGCACACACACACAAAACACCTCTGCTTTCATTCTCTCTTACCACCTACAGTGCGCTGGCAGGTGGGAAAAGGGAGGTAGCCTACATTTTCTCAGTGTTTTTTACTTAATTTTTTTTAGAGGAAGGGACTGATTTCATATCAGTTTTTTTGTTGCAGAATTTGACCTCTTTCGCTTGCCTTTAAAAATATGGTATTACAAAACGTGTAAATGTATGCATATTTTCTTTAAAAGGGATCTGAAAGTGTGAACAGATGGCTCAGCAGACGAATCAAAAGAGGAAGTCTGCAAACACACCTAACAAACAGACCCCCACAAAACGTATCCTCGGAATACTTGGATTGGTTTGCAATTTGTACAACATTTTGTTATTAAAGAAATAGTTCACTCAACAATGACAATTTAGTAAAATGTAATCACCCTTAAGATGAAGAAGAGTTTGCTTCTTCATTGGACCATGACTTGGAGAAACTTAGCACTACGTCACTTGCTCACCAATGGATTGCAGTAAATGGGTGCCATCAAATGAGAATGCAAAAAACTGATAAAAGCATCACAGTAATTCACAAGTTATTCACAAGACTCCAGTCCATCAATTAACATCTTGTGAGTGATCCATCATTAAGGCATTTTAAATTTTAACCACTGGCTGAAATATGAGACCATATTTCATTATAACGCTTCAGTGACATCCCATCCCCTGTTGACCTCTCTTATCAAAATACACCAATATTTGTTTTGGACTGTTTTCAGTTGTAAACGGTGCTTGATCTGGGCATATTTTGGATTCCTGATTCAGACGACTTTCACTGCAGAAAGCAACATAATGGACAAAAGACTCTATTTTAGCCTGTAGCAAAAAAAACATCTTAATTTGTTTTTAACAAACACACAGCTTTTCGCTTCACAAGATGTTAACCGATGGACAGCAGTCGTGCGGATTACTTTTGGATTATTAAGATACTTTTATTAGCTGTTGTGATTTAATTCTACATTTCTCCAAATCTGTTTTGATGAAAAAAAGGATGGCCTGAGGGCATTTTTAACTATACATTTTCATTTTGGGGAATTATTCCTTTAAAAAGACCAAATTTGGACTTTGTTATGTAAATTTGCTGATATGTTGATATGACAAATGTCATATGATGATGATATGTCATCAAGTAATTATTACAATATTCACATTTTTGAAAAACAAAACTATAAAATGTGCTTGGTTAATCACAATGTTGTTTCAGGGTCAACAAAGATGTCGATCCAGGAACATGTCGCACTTGGTAACATCAGGATCTGTGTCTGATTTACCTCCGTGGGTGAAGGAAAAAATGAACATTTAAAGTGATGGCAAAATCCTTCTTTCAGTTCTCACATGCTAGGCATCTTTCAAATCATAGTTAATTGAAAAGCATTTTTGTTTTGCCATTTCTGCAGCCAGCAGCTATCGTTGTTGTTATGGCAACTATTTACCAGCTAATTCGCTGAGAGATGTTTTAGAATTAATGTATCAGCAACTTGCAATGGCAAAGAAATAACGTCCTTCCTACTTAATTCTATTGAGAACCACAAACATCACCTGAGATAGTAGCTAGTATGACATTGAGGATTTTTAGCAAACAACTGGAACTGGGACATATTAACATGTTAATTGACTGGACACCGGGACACACCTTGTCAAACTGGGACACCTGGGACTGGAACATATGAATATCTATATTGCAATCTACTTACCGTTTCATTTACAATGCACATATTGTAAAAGACACAAAAACACACTTAAAGAATGGGGACATCTAAATCACCTGGTTTTATTCAAGTCAAAAATAATATTTAACATCACAGAATCAACATATATACACATTAATTTATAACCAGCTAAACTCTGTTTTATATGTTAAACCAGGAAGAATTAGTTCTTTAATGTTGCAGTTGTAGGTTACCACCAGTGTAGTTATATATAAATATATTTTAAGATAAATGTTTGATAAAGACTGAAAATCCTGTCATTATTTACTTACCCTCATGTAATTCCAAGCAGTTATGACATTTTTTTTGAAAAACCCAAGAATTTAAGGTTTTAATTGTTTTTCCTTTCAGTCATCAAAATCATACTTGATGCTCATTATGCAAACATATGTAGCACTTTCTGTATGTCTCAGGTTCAAGAGCGTCAGACCTGCACCATAGGTGTCATACTTAATTTCACGTCACTTGAGAGTTACATTGAGTAATGATTTGCATGAATGATTTGATTTCAAGGTGAAAATTAGTGCAAAGTTATCATATGTCTTTAGAAGATAGCATGTGAGTCTGGAAAAACCTGAGGGCTACTATATTTCTAACAACAGTCTCAGCAACATCAAGGTTGTGAATTTGATTCTCAGGAAATGCATGAACTGCTAAAAAATACATACTGGGAAATGTAAGTTTCATTGGGAAAAACTGCCTACTAAATGCACAAATGTAATGTAAGTGAGAGTGAGTAAATAATTGCATGATCTTTCTTTCAAAATTGGCAACACAGAATAAGAGATTTGCAGACAGAATGAGAGAGACAAAGGGAAAATGGAGAGCAAGTGTATAGCCACCAGGCTCAACAGAAAGAGTGAAGGCCTGAAGAGAAATGCATGATGGGTTATCTCAATGCAGAGGGCTTTTTACGCATGTTTGTCCTTGTGCACCTGCCCACAGAGAGGAAGAGAAAGAGAAAGTAAATTAATACATCTTTAATTAAATCGAGCTTTCAGTGGACGTGTTGTGCCTTAGGCTCGACTGAGTTTTACCTGATGTGTAACAATTTCACACTTATAGGTCACAAGTTCATGTGTGTGTGTAATTGTAAAATGGTTCCATTAGAAGCTATCAAAAACAAATACGTGTGTACACAGAAACAGGAAAGTGAGAGATCAGATTAATGAGAGTAAAAGCACAGGACACCCATCTGTGCGCCCATGTCCCTCATTATGTGAACAACATGAAAGGAAAAGAGAATCTTTTAGCAACTCTGCACTTTGGTTAACAAGTTATTATCAACACTCATTGTTCTCTAAATCTGCGTGAGTGTGTGTTTGTGTACGAGTGAACAGTTGTTCTCACGCAAAAGAGATTATGGTCATAGGTCATTCCTTGCTGAAAGGCAGACATGGATTTTTTTTGCAGTTTCTTGATGTGAGGCCTGAGAAATGTATTTAAAACGTGTTGACACAGGATTGCAAATGTAGTGTATAATAGCACTCAGCAAACTCTTGCTAATTTGAGATCAAAGTGCAGTTTCATTGTTGCAAAATATACTACCATCCAAAGTTTGGAGTTAGTAAGATTTACATTTGTATCTATCTATCTATCTATCTATCTATCTATCTATCTATCTATCTATCTATCTATCTATCTATCTATCTATCTATCTATCTATCTATCTATCTATCTATCTATCTATCTATCTATCTATCTATCTATCTACACACATTAAACAACAAAACAATTTTCAGTGTTAATAATAATTACAAATTTCACAAAATCAGCATATTATATTTTTTTATGAAGGATCATGTGACACTGAATACTGGAGTAATGGCTGCTCAAAATTCAGCTTTACCATGATAGAAGTACATTTAATAAATTTAATTTTAAAATAAATAAACATTTATTAAAACAGTAAAAAAAAAAAAAATGTAAATGAATAAATGAATAAAAGAAAATATAGAAGCACAGTTATTCAGATGAAACATTAAATGCTAAACATTACATCCAACAATGGAATACTCAGCTTGGGAAAATAAACTGCTTACTCATCTTTATGGGTATGTCTCCCTCTGCTGGCTTGTCGTGGACAATTCAGCGCAGTGCAGTTTTCAAAATTGCCTCTCGATGACAGTATTGTATAGCAAGTTAGCAATTAAATAAAGCTCACTTAGATTCATAAGCGTGATATATATTTATCAATACAACGCTGCATATATATATATATTCTTTAAAAAAATAACTTTTTCCACTTTATGTCTGAGCTCAATGAAAACAGACCCTCTTTATAATTTATGTAGGAGCTGTAACAAGTGGAAGGACATTCAAGTCTCGCACTTTCCAAATGCAATTTTAAAACATTCAGATACCCTGATTTGTCTGGGCTTCATCTTATGTTAAATCAAACGCAACCAGAAAATATATCTATTAGACTGAAATTCTCAGTTCCTTTCTCAAATCTGATACTAAAATGGTTCATTATAAAATAAAATAAAAATGCTGCACTGTAATTGAATACTCCAGACAAGGATTGTGTCAATCTTCTAGTGTATATATATAAGATACTACATCATTTACTTTCTGTTTAATAACATTTATCCAGGTTTTAGGGTGTATTGTATTGCACACTGAAAGTTTTCAAGTTAGAAATTGCAACGATAATAAAAATATATGGTAACAATGAGGTCTTATTCATTAACATTAGTTAATGCATACACTAACTTAAAGGGATAGTTCACCCAAAAATACAATTTTGATGTTTATCTGCTTACCCCAAGGGCATCCAAGATGTAGGTGACTGTTTCTTCACCTATCTCTCAAATGGACCATTGACACTCCTAATTGAGATTGTGGATAGAGTGTCAATGGTCCATTTGATAGATAGGTGGCAGTAATGCAATCATAAGTCTGCAATCTGCCTTAAGGCAAGAAGAAGAAGAAGACCTGTCACGCACCGGCTGCTGTGAATGCACTCAGGACAATTAGAGATTGTGGTGGATCAGAAGTAAAAAACGATATAAATGCTGTTTAATTTCTTGCATAGACGGATTGTTTCGTGTCTTTAGACATCAGTGTATCGCCACGAGCTGCAGGGTTTAATTTGGTATTGTCTGTGTATGTTTTTTTTCTCTCAAAACGTGAGTCCCATTGACTGCCATTATATTACTGATAGATTGTAACTACAGTTAAAAATAGTTGTTTGTGTTCTACTGAAGAAACAAAGTCAACTACATTTTGGATGCCCTTGGGGTAAGCAGATAAACATCAAATTTGAATTTTTGGGTAAACTATCCCTTTAATACAATAATGAATGAACAATATATTTTACAGCATTTTAATCTTCATGTTTGTTCATAGTCCAGTAACTAATGCTAACCAATATGATTTTGACCGTAGTAGTAAATATTAGTAAATGTTGAGATTAAAATAGGTTTAAACTTTAGTTGATTTTCTACGTTTATGTAACAACAATATAATTTTAAAAGTACTCTTAACATACAGTGTAAAAAATACTTTATTCAAACTCCAAACAAAACCTCACTCTGTATGATTTATAAGCGTTTTGAAAAGTGGGGACATGGGGCAATGTCCTGAAAAGTCAACTTCACCATGTAATACCTAGGTTATACCTGTGTCATTATACAAATTGATGTCCTCATTTGTCACAAAAACGCACGCACGCACACATACACACACACACACACACACACACACACACACAAACGTAATGTATAATATGTAATGATGCCTCATGGCATATGACTAAAATTTGATTGGTTTCATAATGAAGTAACCAGTACAAAGGGAAATAATCATTAATAATAAATAATCAATAATCATTTTAAATAAAAATCCTGATAGGTCACACAACTTTTAAATGCACATGTTGTAGTATAGAACACTTTTGATTATGGGATGTTTTGTGGGCTAGAATGAGAGGAGCTACTTTCATACAGAAGACTGTACAATTCTGTATTTAGTGATTCATGTATGTCTAGAATGAATCTTGAATGAATGACCTTCCCTCCACTTACACACGGCTAATACAGTAATAGTCTGTTAACTGTTGTCAAGCAACATCAAAAGTGAAGTCAAAGTGTGTATCTTGATAGAAAATCCGAAAGCACGGGTTTGGTGTTTATCCCAACAGTGACAGGTGAGTAAGCCCTGATGATCCTGAGATTGTATGCATGTGTTTTTTTTAAATACATGTTTATCTTAAAAATAAACACACTGTTAAGAGGATATCAGTGGAGTTGTCCATGAGTGTGTGAGAGATGTGATGTGTGAAATGAAAACAAGAATAGTGGGTTTAGTGGGTTCCCTTTCTTGGGAGAGAACCCTGCTTATGGGCAAACAGTGTCATTATCTATGAAATGTGACTGAAAAAACTGCAGACAATAAAGAAAACTGACCATTAATTTAGTAGTTAGTTAGTACAAGTGGCTTTTTGAGAGTGGTGATATTTAGTACAATGGCACGAAAATGGTTCACATTTACATCACTCCACGTTGTCTGTGTTTGCAGGGATCCAGAAAGTCTGGCCGTATTTGTGCCTGGACTCTTCTACTACGAAGCCATGCTGTTGTAATAGCAGCAGTATGTGATTTTGCATCGTCCTGCTGAAATACACAAGGCCTTCCCTGAAATTTGTTTTACATGTACATTCTCTGGACCTCAAACTAGACTTTGTACAAGGCTGCCTCTAAACATGATAACAGGGAAACGTTATCTTCCGTGGTGGCTTTGAATGATTAAGCAGTTTGTGTAAACCACGCTCTCTCTCTATTTCTATCAATTTTTCTGTCCCCGCCTTTTAGGTCTTACATTAAGTTTTTTTAACAGTTTTTTATACTTTATACACTAAATATTATCATATTTTCCCTCCCTCTGTTCTTCTTCTTCTTCTTCTTTCTACACTATACACTGTTCTCTGACAGCCACCCCTCCTCTCTCTATCTCTCAGTATCAGTTGGTGATTAAGAATTGATATCAGTCTCAAGTGTCTCATATGATACCAGCCAAGCGACAGAACCCCCCCCACACACACACAAATAAAATACTACCCTAAAATTACAAGTACATTTTAAATTGTGATCAAATGCTAAAGGTCCTAAATCAGATCTTTGGATTTTAATTTAGCTACAAGCATGAGATTACAGATATAATTGTATGGATTTACATTATACTTTGTAAATATGATCAATAAATAATTCTGTGTACGTAAGTAAGTAAGTAAGTTGCCTTCAAGTTCACACAGGTGCTCTAGCAGAGTCACAGGTGCTCTACAGGTGTCCTTCATCACATTTAACCATTAGATATGTTCCACAACATGGATGGTGTAAGCTCATTCAGCTCCCTACTTCCCTATATGTCTAACTTTATATGAAAAAAAATTAAGTTTTGAAAGTTTCACGTCAGTTTTATCAAAGTTTGATGTCAGTAAGTTTTGAAAGAATTCTATATTTTATTCAGCAATGCATTAAACCAATTAAACATTACAGTACACATTGTTACATACAATTATATATCAAATAAATGCTGTTCTCTTAAACTTTATTTATCAAAAAATCCCCAAAAGTACCTAGATTTCCACAAAAATATTAGGCAACACAACTTCTTCCAACATTGATGATAAATGTTTCCTGAGCACCAATTAAGTATATTAGCATGGGTTTTCAATGATACAACAAACAAACAACAACAAATTAAGCTCGGATGAGCTTTATTTGTCACATACACAATTATACAGAGTATAATGAGAAGTGAAATGTGTTCTCTGCATTTAACCCATCCAAGTGTACACACTTGGAGCAGTGGGCAGCCGACTGTAGCGCTGGGAGCAGTCGTGGACTTCCTGTCGGAGCTGGGATTCGAACCCACAACCTTGGGTTACCTCGGGTTTCAAGTCCAACGCTCTATCCATTAGGCCAACGACTGCCCGTTAACGACTGATAATGTGACACTGAATGTGACTAGGTTAATGATAGCAGAAAATTCATTGTTTTACATTTATAAAATATACACAAAAAAAATGCTGGGTTAAATACAATCCAACGCTTTCAGGTCATTCTTCCCTCCCAACAACACTCAATATAGCAGTGAAGAAAGAAAAGGAAAGCTAAATATGCAAACTCAACAATGACACTATTTATACTAACAAACTGGACATGGAAAACAGGTGAGTATAGTGAAACATGGCTGAATTCCAATTTGCATAATGCCAATTATACAGTATGCCAGAAAAAATGATTTCCAAGACATGAAAACTCATGTCTCATGCATGTACTGAAGCTGTGCCTAATGACTAAAATTAAGATATAAATCATACCATATCACCAAGCAAGGTGTAAACAGATTTAGGTAAACTAAAAGGAAACAAAAGACATCAAACTGGCTGGAGGATCTCTCAGTCATCAATAAATCTCTACCCATTATCTTAGTCAATACCTCACTTATACACACAGATATATATCTAGTAATACCAGTTTCATAAAATACTCAATCTAAAATAATAATTTCAAACTATTTACTGTAGTGACAGTAAATAGCTGGGATAGAACTAAAGAGAACAGTCACAACTTTCAAACAACTTAATGTGGGCTGCGGCAATTTAATCTTATTGTTTCTCCAAAAATGTCAAATTCTGTCATTATTTAAACAACCTGATGTCATTTCAAATCCATATGACTTTCATTCTGCTATAGAAAGGAGGTGTTAGGCAGGGTGTTATCACTGATTTTTCCTTACAGCCTATATAGGAAATGGTGACCCTGGGGCAGCTCAAAAATGACAAATACGCAGCATGAAAATATAAACTAAGTAGCTGTGACTTGTATATATTTTAAGTCTTCTGAAGTCATACAATAGCTTTGTGTAAGAAACAGACAGTAAAGACATATTTGGAATGGGGATTTTTGTCAGATTTGGAGAATGGAGGGAGAAATCCATATTATATGATGATTGGATCTCAAACATTTCTTGTTAAATTATCAATGTAGAAAACGATTGTGCTACATTTTCATATGATATATATTTCTCAGTGTTCTTTAAAAGAAAATTCAAAAGATCTGCAAATGTTTTGTAACATTATAAATGTCAAAGCCGCCATTTCTGATCAATTAAAATGCATCATTTATTGCTAAATAAATGTATTATTTATATTTATACAACAGTTCTTTCTTGTCCTTGAGTCTGATTTGCTGATAAGAGTGTGATATTCTAGTGTTAACACAACTGTTTCACGTTTGTATTACTCCACTTGCAGTATTTCTCACAGCATCATGGTGGACGCCAACAATAACTGATCTCTCTCTGTATTTCAGACTGGTTTCAGTTCACTTCTGTCTTTCTTATTTTATACTCTTTTATTCTTTGGCTTTTATATTTTAGCATGTTTGAGGAAAATTGTGTTTAGACAGATCCAGAAGAAGAATGGTTACAGGTGCACTTAACGGTTACAACCAGTGATTATCGTTGGATGACAAATAGAGATTACAATTTGCTTTCTAGGTGTTAGCGAGACAATCCCAGGAAACCCTTTAGCAACGTTGGATGTAACTGTCTATAAATGACTGTTCCTAGTATTGCAAACAAAGAAATGTTATTGTCTATAATAACATTTGGTGAAACTTGTAAAGTTTTGTAAAGTCATAATGTGATGGTCAGCACAGGAAATGTTTATATGTCACACTTAACACACTACCCATATTAACCCTAAAAAAAAAGCAAATAGCATGTTATATACCTGACTAATCTTGCTAATCTAACTTTGGTAGAAACAGTGCATATACTGTAAGTAGGGCACAAAAGGGTTTGGACCAATTAATGATGACTCTGAGTGATGTCATGCAAGGTAATTTAGATAAAAGACAGAAACAATTGGTTAGGATTTTGCTGATTAGATTTAGCTAGTTAGCCCTGGCGGACAGATGTCATTCTAGGAGTAACTTAATCATTCAAAAGTAGCCATGTATGATGAAATTGTGTCGTCTCATGACATCAATACAATTGCCACTGAGATGACGGAACACACACTAACGGACTTTGTTATTTTAGACGTCTACAAACCTATCAAGTACCACACCTTCTTACAAAGAAAGAACACAGGCAATTCCAGTCTGCATTTAGTTTAATAAGTCAGAGAACCAAATTCTGAGTTAAAGACTTAATTATTAAGGTGTATTAATAAGCTGTGACAGGGAATTTTTGTACCACGTGAATCAGTGAGTAGCTGTTTTAGTTAACTTAATTACAGTTTATAGGTTGAGGTTGTTTTCTGATATTTGGTGTGTGTATAAATGAAATAAACATTTAACACCTTTTTTTCCTTTATAGAGGCATTTTTTCTATCCATATGAAAATGTCATTCAGCATGCCATACATTTCTCTCCAATGCTTAAATTATCATAAAAAACAACTTCATTTTAGCTACATATTCAACAACACTTGCCTTGAGATAACGAATGGTGATATCTGAGAAATACAGCTCACTGCAGTGTAACAAGGGGCAGATCTATAAAATATTTTTAGGGTGGCAAAGGGATGGCACAGGGTCTATGAGGGGTGGCAACACCAAAGCAAGCCCCCATGCATAGTTTTTGGGGATTTATTGTCTTACATGCACAGTATTATTCACAAATATTGCATTACCATTAAGTAATCATATATACTGTTTAAAATGAAGAATAAATATCAACATTTCAATATCCATCATGGCACCAAGTCAATACACAATATAACAAATTTCAACAGATTATAAATGTTTCTGAGCTTGTATCATTAAAGAAGACATGCGGCCGTGGATATGCAGACATGGGGAAGTCGTGGTTTACTTATTTTTTAATAAAATAAGTAAATTCAGCATCCTCTGCGCATTTGGTCAAATTTCATTACAGTATACAGTACTATAGCAGTTTCCTGCTCTCCTGACACAAGACTAGCTATATCTCTTGGTAGTCAATTCTCAGTTCTGCAAACATGCAGTACACATTAAAAATGGTTACAAATAACATTTGACACTGTACACTGTGTTTGAAGGTGTACAACATGTGCTAGTTTACTGTACAAATAGAATAGTGAAATGTATATCATCTAATGTAGGCTACTGTACAGTGCTGTAATTATCCTGAATTTGTAATTATAAAAACCATGTATATTATTTGCTCAGCTCTCTCCTCTCTCCGTTGTTAGGATGCAGAGATTCTGATTGGTGTCCGTTTTGCTACCTAATGTTGAACTTACTCATTGTTAAACTTTTTGAGAAATTTGTCTTTGTTTTGTGAACTTAGTTAATGGATTGGGAAAATGGGCCAACCAGTTATATTATGTTAGAAAACTGCAATAAAGGATTCCTACCTAACTTTGCTATTATCGGCATCTTCTTATTGATTTCATATTATTGTTTTGTCCGATATGGCAGAAAGGCCTATATTCATGATGGAAGTGAAGCGAGCGGTCGGAGAATCGGATCACCAAACAATTACGGGATATATCTCAGACATATCCGGACGGGATACCGTCTGGGTGTGATGATTTCACAGAGGCCTTCTGAATAAACCGAGAAGCAGTATCTGATTCACTAACAAACGTAAAAACAATTCGTTAATGAATGGGCTGTGCTTTGTGTTTTTGACTAAAAAGAACCGGTTCATAAGAGTCATTTATCAATGAAGCCGACACTTGGCGCGCTGCGTGCGCGTGCAATCATCGTGCACATAGTAAAATACTTGGTTTTTTTGCCATTATTTTGTTATCGCAGCGGCTGGAAAGTAACACACGAAACACTGCTTACATTTATATTGTATTATGTGATAATTTTAGTGCCACCCCGGTAGATCCACCCCTGGCAGTGTCTACAGAGGCCATTAAACCCATAATTAGGAGCCACACAGGGCTCAACCTGTCACCACAGCGGAGTCCTTCAGTTTTCTAGGAATCATCATTTCTCAGAAGCTCAGATGGAAAGTGACGTTGTCTTTAACTAAAAAGGCATGATAACATACTTTCTGGGATATTTTAAGAAGTTCATCATCGAATTATTCCTAAGTGTATAGGTCAGTCACAGGCACAGCATCTGACTCCAGCACATTGTACACCCAGCTAAGGAAATCAATGGCTCTGTCCATTTGGATAATTATTCAGAATGTGGGCAGTCGAGATCACCAGCAACCCCATGCATAATCATATTCTTCAGCTGGCGCTCATTTTAAAAACATGGGGGCACTTTTTTATAATTTCAGTCACTTTTTTGACCCTTGTATGCCAGTCTAAAGGTTTTGGGTTCTAAATTGTATAACACCCACAGAAGCACTGCACAGAAATGTGAGCCGCACCAACTGAAGAGAATCATCAATGATTCAAACACAATCCTCATATTCTCTCTCTCTCTCTCTCTCTCTCTCTCTCTCTCTCTCTCTCTCTCTCACACACTAACAAACACACCATAGACACACACCACAGACACAAAGACTTCATTGTCATGTGCCCATCTTTATAACTATGTGGTGGAAAGTTATAGTTTATTTCAAAAGTTCAAATTGTTGTGCTTTGCCTATTTTAGAGTTACGTGTGTATTAACTAGTGATAGTTAACTTTTACGTATTGTGAACGGCATCTCTATTAGAAAAGAGCAAATAATTTTCCCAGTTATTTATTTTTCGAACTCTAAATCACTATTACGCACTCAAACAAGCTTATTAGTCTACTGTTTGTGAGTATTGTTTAATAGACGATGTTATTATCTTAAGAAGTTGTCTCAATGATCTCTTCATTGTCTTTGTCATATTTATAGCACAGCTCTGCCTAAATAGAAGCGCCGCGATGACGCACCTCAAATGCAAATAGTAGGCTACCTGTGTCGAAAGAGCAAACAACGCACCTGACGCTTCCCAGGGGGTTTGAGGGAAAGCCGAGGACAGTCTATTGTTCTAGCGTTTATACGTCTATGGCTGGACCACTCCCTGCAGTTACTGAGAATTGAGGTTTCGCGTATCGCGCCCGCCCTCCCTGGATTTCTGATACACAACGCCCCATCCTTAGCCATTGGGAAAACCACCTCGCCTGTTGTGGCAAACGGGCAGTTTTAACCGGCCAACATCATTTGTGGATTTATGTAAAAGTGTCAGAAGCTCAGGAGAGCGAGGGTCATACATTTCACAGACCGATCAGCCGGGTTCACCTGTAGCCTACAGGTAAGCTGCGAAGGGCGGCGTTTCGGTCTATACACAGGTGTTCAATCAACATTGAGTGCGGAATTCTCTACTTACAGGTAGCCTAGGTGTATCCTTTGGGTTCTCTATTGTTTTGCGGAGATAGCTGACATTTAAAGTTCTCGCACTGCTGCATGTGACCTGTTGAAGTCTTGGTGTCCATTTGAAATGAGCTTGCTTTCGTGGTATGGATTTTATGTAGCCTACTGTATCATGATGCGATCCAGTACCTGTCACATGATGTTTTTAAGTAGTTTCCTGAAGACAGATGAACAAGTGAGCGTTTGGGACGTGATCTAAAGATTTACCTGCTCACTTTTACCGGCCCCATTCGTCAATATTTAACCGGCGAGCGATAGTTTAGCAGGGGACACCTTGCAGTAGGCTAGGACTGACATTCAATTCCCGTTCAACATCCATCTAAAATAAACGAAAATAAAGAGATAGACATTTTAATATCTCTCCCTAGTCTCCGTTATGGTTTCATCTGTTATGATCGTTCTCTTGTAAAGAATATTTTTTTTGGTATAATGGGTTAAATATTTATGGTTTGACTGACTTATGGCATTTATGGCAGTGACAGGTGTGATGAAGCTATATTTACTTAATGAAATAAATGTTTTAAAACTCTAAATTGACATACGTGTCAAGTCCTTATATATCCCTACCTATATACTGTCTAATTATATAATTTATAGACCTAAAAATGGCTTTAAATATGTCTAGTCATTTAAACAGTAAAAAATGCTAAAAAAATGTACCCTGGATACACAAAACTGTACACTTTTTTTTCAAAATAGAAGAATATATGTTTTAGACTTAAAATAGGGGTTTCTTAGTGTTGCTCCATTTGACTTAAACAAAATGTCCATTTCATTAAAATGCACTATAAAAAAAAACTTAATGAGCTTGATGGGAGTTTAAAGGGGTCTCTCTGTTTTATGGATTTCTTGTCACATGACAACAAAACAGCTACCTGCATGCATGGTTGTGCTACACTGATTATTCAGACAAAACGTTTAAAAAAATAATAATATTAATACTGTGTAAAAAAAAAATGGCAAACTACTTATGCCAACATTTAACTTAATGAATCCAGGCCACAAAATAAGCATGGTCAACCTAGACGAATGCAATTATAATATTGCTAATATTTATTTAGGGTTTTTCCTCAAAATCAATATCATATGTGAATTACATCCTCCAATCACCACTTCAATGCTGGACGAGTGTTCTGTTTAATGTGATGCAAATTAAATAAATAAAATAAGAATAAAAAACAATATTAACAACTCCAACCAATTATCATACAGCTCTCATTCATTTTGAGCAATCTAGTCAAGACATTTTGGATTTAAAGGGCATTTAGTAAATGTGTTGTGTGCAGTGGGGGAAGGGAAGATCCTGTTAGGCCAGTTTGAAGTCTGTTCCTCCATGATCGCCTGTTGTTTGGACTCCACCTTACAGTGTGCTGGCATGATACCTGTGTGTTTTTACAATTTATTGTGATTTTTTTCTGAATAGAACAGGATTAATTAGAAAAGGTGTAAAGTCCGGAAGTATAATGGCTGGGTCTATGATTTTGCATATAGCCTATATTTTTTTATGGACAGAGATTATTCCTTAAGTCTTTGTGTGAGATAGTATTGTCATACACACCAATCCTATCTGGTTTCCATGACATTAGGATTAGTACTGAAAGATATTATCAGCTGTTTTGTCCTCTTGTGAATAAAGGACATCTTTTCCTTGAAAAGGATGTGGCCTAGTGGGTTTTGCATTTCTTTGCATATTGAAAGTCCATTTGAGCTCGCCGACCACACGCAAAGCATTCATTAGCCAATTGCTTTTTCTAACTACGTCATTCTTTCCAGGTATGTTGTATCTTCAGTGGGGGTCTTAGGTGGGGTTTTGTTCATTAAGCTCTGAACCGAGTTGTTAAATAGCACATTCTTTGGTAGTATTTCATTTGTGCAGCCAAAGTGATACATTAGAGATTTAGATCAAGTTCATTTGTTGCCTAATTTAGCAGAAAAAGGCCTGTGACGGTCAGTTCACCACTGTTGATTTTATGAATCATGTACCTTTTATTCAGTCTTAAAGTATCAAAAATAAAATAAAAGGCACATTTTTAAAGCTTCAACGCACAAAGTGCTTTACACAATCATAACACAAACATCTATGTAGAGCTATACACAATATATGATAAAAAAAAATAATAATAAAAATAACACTAACTCTAACACACATTCACCCTGATCACACCATGTGAGTTGTTTGGATTTGTTCTGAGATTGTCTAGATATTCATTGTCTCTTATCAGTTATCACAATCATAATAATGTGTCACGTGACCGTAGAGCACTTGTGTTAATGTGACAAAGTCTTGAAGTTATGTAAAATGCCATGTTTATAACATAAAGTTATGTTTTTTTATATAGACAACCTCTCAGTCACTCCTAGAAAATTCCTGTTTAGTCGATATAGTCTGACATATGCACTATTTAAATGTATAATTCAGTGTTTCTCTTAAAAATATGTTACTGTAAGATGGGAATAGTGCTAAATCGCAAATGCCCTTAAATAACATAATGTTTTCATACAATTATTCATATTAGTCTAAACCTTTGGCTCCAGCAACCAAACATGGGTGTTTGTTCACTTGTTATTAAGGAAAAAATGGAATGCCATTTTTAGATAGACTGATTGTCTAATAAACTAATTAGACTAATAAACTGTATTTATGTTTTTATTTGTCTCGATATATTCACTTTTTATTTATAATATGATCTTTTTTGTACCATTTAGATCACACAAACTATAATAACAACAACATTTATCAGTATTTGTATTTTACAAACAAGTAGGCTATATTATGTTTTTTATTGTGGTAATCAATAAATTATAATTGAGTTATTATTGTCAAAAAGCAATTTTGTATCATCATAAAAATAACAATGACTGATTTTGAATGCGGAGCAATGCGTTTTAAAATAAGTTTACAATGGTATGGAAAATAATCGGTAGCTTAATCAAGAGAATACATTTTTTATCAGGTGTTTTTTTGTGTGGCAGCCTACACAACAATGTGATCACATTATAGGCTTTATCGTTCATCTCAGCGTTTTCCATGTGTTTAATAGCGAATGATTCTCCTTTCTGATGGGCAGGAAACCTGAACCATCCATTAGTAACACAAGCTATGACGTTGCTAGGGTACAGCTTATATAGCAGGGTTGGCATGGCAACCGGCAACAGTCTGGTATAAAAAAGTTGTAATAGTGATAGCCACCTGAAACTGAGAGAGCCAAATGGTGGAAGGGTCACGTTAGAAACAACAGCCGTCATTTAAAAACAAGGGAAACGTAAAATCTGCCTCAACAGCTGGCTTATATGTTCAGGGAAACATACCTTCTTTGGTCTCCTTGTTCTCCTCACTGAAGATTCACTGTGTCTGAATACCACTAAACACCTGTTTGTTATTTACAGGTAGGGGTTTAATAGATTTATTTAATCACACTCGACATTTAAGGACAGTCATTCTAATTTAGGGAGCGTTTTGTAAATCTTAAATACAAAAGCAACATTCATAGCTTCTATTTTTCTGGACAGGGACATTGATTTTGTTTCTAGGGAGGGTTTTTTCCATGCAGCATTGTTGTTTTAGCAAACTGAGGGATGAGAAATGTGGCAAACCTCATTTGAATGAATGCCCAAGTGAAGATACAATTGTTTGTCAATTTATAAACGCAAACCACTAAGGGTCCTGTCTGCCTTAGAGAGAATGTAAGAGCCCCCTTTCCTTTGACTTTTTGTTCTTTATGTGCATCTTTGTCTTTCCATCCCCTCACACAATGACAGACACCTGTTTATTGGATCCCCAGACACATGGCCTGTTGTAGGTTATGTTCTTGTGAAACTAAAGAGATGCTTAAAGATGAAAGTCGAGAACACCAAAGCCTTAGGGATTTTTTAAAACATGCTATTAATATCTAGGGCTGCAGCGTGTTTTAAAACGTAGTGCATTGTTCAGTAAAAGCTTTTGGCACTTGTGTTCATGAATGGCAGTAAAATGACATAATTTTCTGATAATAGGGATCGACTGACACAGAACCTCATTTTTATTTCAAGATTTTCAGGATTGCCAAATATCTCCAGCCTCACACAAAATGGCCAAACTCCAAAATGCCACAACCCACTCCATCAAACAAGTGACCTAGGTCCACTTTCCAGTTTAAAAAGCAATAGGCTGGATGTGGTGAAAATAAACAAGTAGTTATATAAACATGTATACAGAAAATATCCAGTGTATTCAAATCATTATTATCTCTGTTTTGACTCATTAAACTGCTAATAATATGAAGTTCTGATTTTGCCACCAGGGTGTTATGCTCACAAAGGCTGTTCTTATCAATGCAGATGATTGCGCAGAGCTGTCCACTGAATAGAAGTGGGGGTTCTGAACCTAAGCTTGCACTTTTGGAATACCAAGCGCCCAAAAGGCCTCATTGTATGCTGCAGAGCCATAATGCAAATAGCGTGTTTGTTGGTGTAGGGTGTGTGAGTGTGTGTTTATGTGTGTAAATGTGCCCATTGTCGGGTGTGTATGAAGGACACTGAGACCAGTGTGAGGAGCGGACAGTCAGTGCCAGGCCAATGCAGGCTGTTCAGCTGCAGCTGGACTCCCTCAACCAGCAAAAAAGCAGATCTTGCACAAAAAACCCTACTAATTTTGAAGCTATGCTAACTGCTTACACAAAAGGCTTACACTAAGTCGTGTTAATACCATTATTTTCTTGTGTTAACAATTTAACTACAGTGCTAACAATGCACTTTCTACTTACCATAATCCACTCAACTTAAGAACTGAGTTGCTTAGCATTGCTAATATCATAATAGGCCACAGTCATACCTTAATGAATGCTAAATGCTAACACAAAGCCTTACTCATCTTAGATTTTTTATCTTGCATTTTTGGAATATGTAAACAATGTTGTAATATACCAATTAACAGCAAAATCTCAGAAATATGAACCAACAATTTAAAACTAATTAAAAGTTTACAATGACAAGCTCATGTTTTTGGTAAAGCACTTATTGCTCACAATAATTTATGTTTATAATTTGAACTATAAATCTGTCCTGAACTTCTGGTCATGTATTTTTACCCAGTGTATTATAGATGTGTTTCAATATAACTTACTGTAATAATAATACAATAATGCAACTCTGTGTGTATTTAATGCTATGTTAAGTAGCATGGCTTGCTCTCGCTTAAATGTAGAATTATCTTTGGCTGGCACAACTTTCCAAGAGTCATCTAGTTAATTTTCCCACTTTGGAGTTTAATATTAGACATACAGTACCTCCTTATAATCTTAATTTTGTGTTAATGTTCTGCTTTAAGTGCCTTATTAACGCTAAGGTCACCTTTTAATACTAAATCCAGCAAAGATCGGTGAGGGGCTTTTCTTGTTCTTGTCAGTGTTGTTTGGTTAATATTCTGTGATTTTTGTATGTGTACATTAACTGCACGTGTATCAACTACAGTAATCTAAGTTCTTTTAGTAATCTTTTTGTTTACCCCAGTATTAGTTAGTTATTAAGCAGAATAAGGTGATTCTGTGCTTTGTGCTCCAGATTGCTGTCCATGGATGTACCAAGGTATTTTTATTTATTTTTTACATTTTAAAAAATCAACTGAAACAAGCTTTTGTTTCAACTTACGAGGTTTTGTCCAATCTGGCTCTTGATCTAAAGTGGGTTTGACACACCTGGTCTAAAGTCTTATTTACACCACTTTACAAATACATTTGTACATCCTATTTATTTCATTTTCATGCATTTCAGTTGCCATTGTAGATGGCATTTCTCTGTGGTTGACATAACAGGTAAAACTAGAAATCCTAACCATTATTTCTTTTTCAGGTTGAAGGAATTTGAAACATGCAGTCTGTCTTTGTCAAAGTTAAAGTAACTTGAGACATGTCCGCACCATAAAAGCATTTTATATCATGAACCTAATGTTTTCACTTTGTTAGAAATAAGAAAGTTCAAAGTTGTGTGATGTCACTTTAAGCCTTGGACAAACTATGGTGCAATGTGCTGGTGAACACTGATAATAAGTTGCATTCTTCAGCCATTTCATTACTTGTGTACAACAGCAGAACCTCATAAAAACTTTTCATATTGTGTTACTAACAAAACTTATGTTCTCTTCTGTTCTGATGGTATTTTGATGTGTACTGTGGTACTGAATGATTACCAGATTCATGTATAAAGTGGTATTTATGTGCAGTTGTTATTTAAGATATTTCTAGCTTATCTGAATCCTAAAATAACTTTTATTGTAACCTAATGTAGTCATTTTAAATTATATGTTCAAGTCAAACAAAAGTCTAGAATGTTTAGAAGTCTAGAATAGAAATCTTAGTCTAAATGCTACCACATCAACCATGAATTATTTGAAATGTTTGGTCTGGCTTTTGATTTCCATATAATGTTGAATTGCTTTGTCTTGCGAATATAGTTACCACAAATGTCCTAGATTGTTGAACTGTGAATTTGATTTGCGTGTATACAGGAGTTTGAAGCCTGGGTGAAGGATACAGATGAACGTGGTTTCGTAGTGGTGTCATTTGGTGCAGGAGTGAAGTATCTGTCAGAAGACATTGCTCAGAAACTTGCAGGAGCCTTGAGCCGTCTTCCCCAGAGCGTCATCTGGAGGTACTGCCATTCATTTCTTCTTTCATGTGATCAGTGAACCATTTAGCTGACAGATCAAATCACCTGTGTATCTTTCCATTATAGTTTTTTTCTTTCTATCACATAGTATCCATTGGCAACTGACCTGTGGTGGCGGGTCAATGATAAGTGTGTGGCTACAACTATCTATTTTGTTTTCCATTTCCAAACCAGTAAACCCTCATTCAAAATCATCTGATGGTTTCGTTAGACTTTCCGATGTTTTCTAAATGCAAAACTTTATGAATTCATTTTGGACTAAAGCATTGTACAGATTCACTTGTTTATTGAGAGTATTGTCAGTAATTACGATGAATCTCAGTATGTTTGTTTTAGATTCCAATAAATCTTCATCCTTTGTTGGCAGTGGAGGGACATTTGATCCTTTGAGATGGTGGTACACAAGTCATGATTCTCTTAAAATCTTAAAAAGAAAATGTGATGATTATTCTGATCATCATTTTGTATTTTGTTTTGTTGTGTTGTAAGAGTTTAAAACTTTCTCTAGGCTCAGAGAAAAAATACTCCCTAAAATGGATTAAAAGTGTTTATTGAAACCCCCATCTTAATTTATAGCAGTTATGAGGCCATTCACCCAAAAATGAAAATTATGTCATTATTTACTTTGCCCTCATATCATAAAACAATTTGGCTTTATTTCTGTGGAAAACAAAGACACAAATTGTATAAAAATTGTAGTTTCCTTTTACCATAAAAATACAATGAATAGGAACTACTGTACAAAAAAGTAGAGCATACAATACAAAGTCATCTGAAGCCATATTATAGCTTTGTGTGAGGAATAGACAAACATTAATCTTTACTACAAATGTGGGACCACTTTATTGATAATCATTATTTTTATATGATAATAATTTCGCAATCTTTTTAGCTGAATACCTCAGTCCCCATATGAGATTAATTTTATGGAAAAGAGCAACCACAGTGAAACAAATAAAGTTAAGCAGGCCTGGAACCACATGAGGGATAATGAATAATGGCAATATTTTCATGTTTAGGGAAATATTTATTTATATTACATTTTAGTGCATGTCAACTTTGAATTTCCCATTTGATTAATTTTGTTTCTTTAAAAATCTTTTTATCCTTCTTTCCTCTTTATATTGTCCTAAGTGAACCTGTATGCTTATAAAAAGCAGCACCTGTTGTTGTCATAGGAAGTCATATTGTCATGACTCCTGTAGTCATGCCATATAATCTCAGTTGCATTCTTGCATTCATGCAAATGTGCCATGGCAATACTTTACTAATGAGTACACTGCTGGGAGTGGAACTGTCCAGGGAACACACACACACACACACACACACACACACACACACACACATACACACACACACACACATACTGTACAGATAGACAGACACACTCCAATGAGCCGCAATAATATACCACTCTTACATATTCAGACGTAAGTCATGAAGTCATGACCATATGGCCTCAACTCTTTCTCTGTCACACTGTGCATAGATTATAGGAATGGTAATTAGAGTCACTGACTGCTGTCAGGTTTCTTAGTAACTGTAGAATGTTTGTCATAAGGTTTGGCACATACTGGCTTTCAGGCTGTGTGTGTTTGCTTACCAGTGACAGAGAACCCCAGCTCTTTAATAAATCTCAAGCCAGACTTCAAGACAATGGCTTCATATAATCTTCACTGGAGAACTCTTGTTGGATTATTTGTTTAATTAGTTATTTAGAAGATGTCCTCTCAAAGCCCATATAAAATCATACAAGTAACATTTCTTATTATTATCAAGGTTCAAATCAGTTTTACTGCTTAATATTTTTGTGAAAACTGTGATGCATTTTTTATTAATAAAAAGTTGCAAAGAACAGCATTTGTTTGAAATAGAAACCTTTTATAAATATTTTTACTTCACTTTCAGTTAATTTAATGTGTTCTTGCTGAATAAAATTATTAATTTATTTTGAAATATATCCCCAAACCTTTGAACAGTGGTGTGTGTTCCTGGTGTTTTTACTGATTTATTAGTGCATCTTCTAAACACAAATTTTTTGTGTCAATTAGTCCATGTAGTTGGCAAAAAATGCTAACCAACTGCATTAGTAGCTTTTCAGGCATTGTTTTAGACTACTGTTGTGGGTAAAGCAGGCTTTCAATAATGTTTCTAGTAGTTACCACAGTAATTTACTTCAACTTCCAGGTCCCATCCGACATTGTTTTTGCTCTTTGAATATTCTGTTTAGTTTGGAAATCCATCACTTTACATAGTCAAATGGGTTGTGATACAGTTTCATGTTGCCTTCAGTGCCTTTCTCAAAAGTACAATGGTTGTAGCTCTTCATGTTTCATCAAACCTCATGTGTAATGTGTATGTGTAAGATAACTTTTATGTTTATATGTAATATATTGAATGCATTACTGCAATAATGTCTTTATAAGCTTTACAAGGTAGAAGAATCTGAATGCTGGCTGATTGTTTTTATCTTTTTCTTTTTATTTGCCTTCTCAATGAAAGCATTGGTATTAATCTAATCTATGCATGCAAAATATTTGGTCTCTGTCTCTCTCATATCTTTGTCTCTAATAAACTTTTCCTTTCCTTTCCAAATCCAAATTCCTGATCTCACTCATCTATGATGCTTTGAAAAACTAACATATTCGTCATTCTTGTCAGCTGATGATTGTCTCATACACAACGCTTAAAGAGTTTTTAGAATGGGATGCCTGAATTTAATATCTCTGCAGGTTCTCTGGAGTTCCTCCCTCCAATCTGGGCAACAATACTAAACTAGTGGAATGGATGCCACAGAACGACCTGTTGGGCAAGTATCGTCCTATCTCTCACTAAATACCTCTGAGAATTCAGAAATGCATATGAAGTTTGAATGTTCCCCACTGAAAAACAAACAAAAAAAATCTTACAATTTTTCCTCAAAACTGAGAATCCTGAACAAAGTATCATGCTTTCACAAAAACATGAATAATGTTAATTATTACATTATTAATTAAGAAATGTTTTAAAGCTCTGACTCGGCTTATTAGAATGAACGTTGAAGACTTTTCCTATATTTTTATTGGAAAACTGATGATTTTTTTTGTAGTGTGTAAGGGAGATAAAGCTCATCCCCTCCTTATTGCTCTTTTCTGGATTTATTTGGATAATGTCTCTATTGTATAGAGGACACAAAGCCTGTGCATGTGTTTGTTTATGTGAATGAGTTTCTGTTTCACCATGGGATTGAAGTCACAAAGGACCTTTCTTTCTCCATAATTCTTTCTTTTCTCTCTTTCTCTCAATGTCTTTCTGCTGTCTGCAAAACTTCCTGTTCTCCGATGACCTAGTTGATGCATTCTGTGCTTTAATCTTAAATCAGTTTGGATTGCTCATCCAACCAAAGATAACCACTAGAAAAAAGTCTGATACACAAAGTCAGTAGACAAGACGGACCCAAGGCATTTCTTCTCTGAGAAAAAACAAACACTTACTTTTTTAAAGTTCAGCTTCACTGAACTTCAAGATCAATGACACATGGTCAGCACTGTCACAATAAACAACAGTTGATTTTCCATTATTAATCAGTGTGCAAAATGCACTTACACACTAAGCTTGCTTTATTCATAAAATGAAAATGTCCTGCCCTATGTCAGTACCAGTGAGGGAGTGATACTGTACACGCCCCACCCTGTCCATAAGAAACCTCGGACAAATTTACAAAAACGTATGCAAATATCCCTTTGATTTTCCTATGTGCCTTTAAATGTATTTTTATAGAGATATAAGGGTACTAGATGAGCTAATATACAACTTGTGACTCTGAAAGGTCAATAAAACTCTTTGTTCATTGTGACTCATTCAGAGGAAGAAGTTAGCAAGTACAGGGAGGGATGAGTGTAAAGGACAACAGTGGCTCATGTTCACACAGAAGTTCAATCGTTAGATCAATATTGTAAACTTTTATTTGTATTATAATTATGATGCTTTTTGTGAGGCACTTATCACTATTGACTGAATAAAACAATCCCCATTATTAATCTTTGTTCACTCATCTCACCGTTTATTCCATGTACATGAATTGTAACTCTAATCGCTTATCAATGAGAGGTATGCCGTTACCATTCTAAGCAATCAGCGCAGCGGATGATACACTGAAGGAGGTACCCAAGTCATATCCAGAATTGAGAATATCATATAGGTGGACTCATTTTGAGCCAGTAACCACTCAGAACACAATAGAAAATGTAAAAATCTTTAAAAATTAAAAATGTTTTAATGGTGCTGTATTTCATATAAAATATTATACAGTTTGTATTAAAGAAATCATAATTATTAATGTTACCGTGATAAAGAGGAGCCATCCATTATTCATCCATTAACCCTGATGTTATTACGGTCTCGCTCTAAATACCACCGTTAAACTATGATTACTGTGCAGAAACAACTATGGTATGGGAAATGTTCTGCGATTCATAGTATTTTTTGGTAAAAAGCAATTTTTTTTCAGTAATTGTAGTTTTTCTCTAACACTGTATCTGTTGTTCACTCACAGGCCACACAAACACACAGGCCTTCTTGAGCCATGGGGGCTTGAACAGCATCTATGAGGCCATGTATCACGGTGTTCCCGTGGTGGGTGTACCCCTGTTTGGAGATCACTATGACACCATGACTCGAGTTCAGGCCAAAGGCATGGGCATAAAGCTTGAGTGGAAAAGGATGAGTGAAGAAGACCTTTATACTGCCATGGTTAATGTCATTACAGACAAAAGGTAATTCAGATGTTTATAAAATGCCTGTATAAAAGGAATAAAGTGCAATAGACACACACACACACACACACACACACACGGGTTAATATTTAATGACTGTGGAATTTGGGTTACTCCAGTTTAATGATAAACCAGACCTGTTGAAAACCCTGCCATGGTGTCAATATTTGCAGACCCATAGTATTTTAACAAATTCAAGGAAGCCAAAGAGCAATGTAGCCTAAACAGGTTTTATTCTGCAGGCTAAATTGAGCTGTATTTCAGTTCATGTTGTTCAAAACCTGAAAGACTTTCTTCTGGTGTAGAAAACACACACAAAAATTATTTAGCTATCCTAAATATCCTAGCTGCTTTTTCCCATAAAATGGTGGATAGTGGATTGAAGGTCATTAACGTTATATTATTAATTTGTTTTTACAATTATTATTGTTTACTAATAAAAATGAAAATGTTTATTACACAATCAAGGCTCAGAAACATAGCAAGGACATCGGTAAAATAATTAATGTGACATCAGTGGTTCAATTGTAATTTTACGAATCTACGAGAATACTTTTTGTGTGTACTTTTTGCATCCATATTCATGGATGAACGAAGGTCTTACAGGTTTGGAACGACACGAGGGTGAGTAATTAATGACAGAATTTTCATTTTTGGGTGAACTATCCCTTTAAGTTGGGTTTCAAGGAGGCACGTCCTGATTTTGCTGAGTTAGATGTGTCCCTGGGTCAACATATATTGTTGACCCTGGAACAACATTTTAATTAAAAAATGTATTCTTGACCATTTCCCTACACCTAAACCTAACCTTACCCATGAGTAATCCCTAAAACCAGAGGAAATTATGGATTAATGAAACTGCTATACATGCAACAAACACAGATTGTAAGCCTAAACTTCACAAAAATTATAAACTTGTTCTTCAAATCTGATTGGTTAATAACAATGTTGTTCCAGGGTCAACAAAGATGTTGACCCAGGAACATGTCGCACTTGGTAGAATCAGGTTCTGCTTCAAGGAGATATTGTACAGTGCCATCTTGTGGCCTTTATATCAAGATTAGCATCCTGTTGGTGATGTGCTGTCTCAGACGATCCTCTCCATCTTTCTTTCTATCAAGGTATCGTGAGCGAGCACAATTGCTGTCTCAGATTCATAAAGATCAGCCTGGTCATCCAGTGAGTCGGGCAGTTTATTGGATAAGCTATATACTCCGTCACCGTGGTGCCGAACACCTCCGCTCTGCAGTCTATGAGATCCCAACCTACCAGTACTTCTTATTGGACGTCGCTGTAGTGATAGGAGTGTGCCTGCTTCTACTTGGCTACTTGCTGTACCGAATAGGCAAGTGCATCCAATCACGATTAGGGCGCGGTTCATCTCCAGCGGAGAAGGTGAATGGACACTGTCCTAATGGAATTCCAAATGGCAAGCACAAAAAAAATGGCCATGTTAAAAGTATGGACAAGAAACTCAAGTAAAGCACTTGGAGGAATCAACACTAACGCTTCACTAAAGAGAGGAATTAACTACTCGTCATATAAAGCAAGGCATATCCAGGAAATAAATACATGGGTCAATAAAGAAACAAACCAACCATTATAACAACGAACTGTAAGTGGGAAGCCAAAGTAAGAAAGAATGGAAGGAATCCAGAAAACATAAATGTTTTCCCTGTTGAATGGAATTAATGTTCAGTTGTGGTCCTGAATGTTGAGTTTATCCTTGTGGAAAAAGCAACAAAAAAGCAAATATACATAGAAATGTATATTTTTAACAGGAAGCTATCATGCTATAGGGCATCAGGTTTTACTACATCCAAATATAACAGATATCTATATCTATTTATATACATTTCATACATTTTGTGCACAGAGCATTTTCGACTGTTGTGCACCGAAATGTATTTATGCTCTATATTTATGTTTCATGCACTCCATCCCCACTTTGTTTTCACTTCTTCAGGAATATTATTCTCGAAAGTTAGCAAGCTAGCATATTTGGTAGTGTTTATGTTTCCAGACTTGCCTAATCTTTAATATGCTTTTTGTTTAGCTAACTTTACAACCAGCACTAGTTAATGCTGCTAGTTATTCTAGCTATATAAAATGCTAGATATTTTGTTAGGGATGTTAAACTTGAAATCTTCTATTTAAAATAATTTTGGAATGCTAGGAGCCAGTATACTGGTTTAATAACAGTCTTAGGCCATCTTAGCCACTTTTAATTTAATTTAATGAATTAATAGCAAAACTGTAGTTTCTCTTCAGATAAGGTGAAATATCCCTTCACACAATCATCGTGTTGGCAGATATGGGTTCAAATGAGCAAAAGGATACAATTTATTAAGCCATTTTACCCATATTATTGTGTTGCTTCATAGAGGTTTAGGGTTTGAAGTTTAAATTCTTCTTTACTTCAGTCATCTTAACTGAAAGGTTTATTTTATTAAACAAATCATGCGTAGGAGGAAAAAAATAATAAATGGAGGGAGGGGGTATAGAGTAGTTTTAATGTGTGAATGCCCGTGTGTCTCGAAATATCTCAAACAAACTAAATTTTTATTAGAACGTGCGTCAGACGAGTGCTGTTATCAAAGCAAAAGACTGTTTGCTGACATGTTCCCAGAAATCAGTAGGCCTAGAGTGACCTGGAGGAATTTGGTACTGTAATTAATATTTTCCATGGTGCTCTACTGGTTCTTTTAACCTTCAGCCATTTTCATTACCATATTTTGGTAACATGTCCTTCTAACATTTAGTTGTGTAACTTTTCACCAGGTATTTTGAGGTGGCAATAAACAGAACCTCTGTAAATTATGTGTGCGTTAAAGTGCATTATCAGCCTCAGAGGTTGCATTTTATTTAAAAAAATGCCACTGGACAACCTATTATAAAATCACATGCTGGTTTTACAACTCAGTGTCAGACTGAACTGTTGCCAGTAATACTCTCAGTGTGATTGTTTTAAATGTACCACAACACTGTTCATATAAATATTATATTTCCCAGATCGCTTAACAGTCAAATCACCTTAAGAACATTAAGAATCAAAAACAAAATTACTTAAAAGAAGATTCACTGACGTTATAATAATTTGAAGCTGTTTTACCACGAGGTTTAATGCATTTATTCAGCCAAGCACTGTTTTAGATTGTCCATACTTAAAAATGCACTGGCTGCAATATGGCTGTAAATGCATCAGAGCTATGACTGGTGAAACAGCGACGCACACTCACACACTTTGAACGTTATAATTGTTTTCTAGTTGTTTGTTTTGTATGATTTTCAGTATTAATATTAGATGGATAACATCAGAGGGAAAAGCTGCAGATGAGCTCTAACCTTAGAGGCTATGTGTGTTTGAGTGGTTATAGATTGTGATTTCTTATATGTGAGCTTCGTATGCATGTCAATTTGAATGAGGTTGCTTGAGCCTACTTGTGTCCAGCTTTGGCTTTATATACTGATCATTTAAAACCAATGCTCCAGTTCACTTACAGTACATCGACACCTTTCTTTGTTTCCTGATAAAGTCCTTGTATAAGTAGTTGTTAAAGGCTGCTTCAAGTAGTTTAGTCTATTTTTTCATAATGATTTCATGTGTGTCTGTGTTATGAAAATAAAAATACAAACAAAAATACTAATGGTAAATAAACATTAAATATTTTGTTTGCTTACTCCTGTCGTCTGATGATTATCTCTCTTTTGTGATGTAAAATAAGAAAAAGATGCAGCCACCTGTAACACCAAAGGAAGTTCAGTTAGCTGAACGTTACAGAGCACATGTGTGGCATCTCACTTCTGTTCTCAAGTTACAGTGTCCGAAGTGGTTTGTCTCGTTTTGACCAAGACCTCATGATAACCCTTACTCTGCTAAATGTTCTTGCATGTGCATTTGGTGCTATCAGGTTAATATGGCTTGCTAATTCACTATTGTTATCCTGTGAAAATGGTGAAGAACGTTTAATACAATTAACAATGTGCAATAAAAAACAGCAGGGTACTTTTTGGATTACTTAGTTAATAAGTGACTGCGGGAGGAGATGAGGGAGTGTAAAACTACACGCCGTTTGGTTGGCAGGTATCAAGTGTTGTCCTTATGTTTTCAGCACTGTCACATTAGATGGGTGTGTATCCCAAAGATGTGTGTGTGTTGATTAAGAGATAAACTGACACTTTATCCCTTCTTTCTCTTAATTATTCACTGACAGCTTAGCATGTGACGTGTGTCCTAGTATGCATGTTTGTGTATGAAGACTGTTTATCTTGTTTCACAATTAGACAACCCAGGCTCATTGGAAAAACATGCCTGTGGCAATGTTTTTGCAGATTGATATTGCAGAAACTTCTTGTTTGTGACACTTTTAAAATGTGTATTTAGTGAGCTCATTCAGTTTATAAACATGAATCTGACAATGTTTTATTATGTTGGTTGGTGTACATATTTGTGTATATTAGTGCTGATATATTATCGATACATATAAATACACACACATACAGTATATATTTATAACATATTTACATGTATATATTTATTTTACAGATAAATATATTTAATATATAAACATAACATCTTTTTCTTAAATGTTAACATGTGTGTGTATTTATAGACATAATAAATATACACAGTACACACATATTATGTGAACAAAAACTTTTATTTTGGATGCGATTAATCGCGATTAATGGTTTGACAGCACTAATAAATATATCAGAGGTTGCCTTAACCCAGGGGTCTGCAACCTTCAACGCCAAAAGAGCCATTTTCGCCCCTTTCCTATCGAATAAAATTCATGTGGAGCCACAAAATATTTGATGCCCAAATAAAGATAACACGGCATATAGCTAAAGCTTTATATTCAGTTATGTTACAGGGCAGAGGAATAACAATCATTTCAGAAGTCAAATGTAGTAATAATAATAAATAAAGTATTATAATATTTATGTATGTATAATTGACAAAAAACAATTTAGTTGACTCAGAAATACATTGTATGGGTCAAAATGATCGATTTATCTTTTATGCTAAAAATCATTAGGATATTAAGCAAAGATCATGTTCCATAAAGATATTTTGTACCTTAAATATATCAAAACTTAATTTTTGATTAGTAATATGCATTGCTAAGAACTTTATTTGGACAACTTTAAAAGTAATTTAGATTTGTTTTGCACCCTCAGATTCCAGATTTTCAAATAGTTGTATCTCCTAACAAACCACACATCAATGGAAAGCTTATTTATTCAGCTTTCAGATGAAGTATAAATCTACATTTCGAAAAATTGACACTTACGACTGGTTTTGTGGTCCAGGGTCACATATTGTATAGCTTCTGTACTGTAATTAATGCTGTCAATTACCACTGTATCATTCAGGGGCGTAGCCACGGCTAACACCTAAAAACAGATGCAGAATTATAATTTTTTTATCGTAATAAACATGGGCAGCGCATAGGAGGGGCTAGCAGATGCTTCAGCACCCCCAAGAAAGACCGAAGCACCCATAAGAAAGGAAATGAATTAAAAACATTTAACTTATTATTACGCATTCATAACTCTGCATTGCAATATAACGTGACGTGATTAGCAGGCGCACTTTTCGAATTGACAGCATTTTATTTAAAAAATGGATCGGTTCCTTGTGCCAAGAAGGCCTGTCCCCGACTAAAGATTTCACTAGTCACATATACATTGATTAATATAATAACTTAGGCTACTAACCATCCTTTAATATATAGGCGTATAGCCTATTCCGCGCCCAAGCGCACGTCTAAAGCTTGCAATGGCAAAAGTAGGCTAATGATTATGAATGTTGGGGGAAAGGCAAAATAAAACATTTTAATTATTCGTTAATAAACTAGTGATTTCTTCTCTGTCAGTGTCGGCTGAAAAGATGAAGTTGCAGAATGCGACGCTGACTTTAATAAAGAAATGCACCTTTTCATTCCGACTACGTAATTAAAGATTTGTATTTTTTGGTTCGTTCGTTCGTTTAGCCGGTTCATTGCTGTGACGGAGACTGCATGAGACGGCAGAAAGCGCATCTTGTTTCTCTGTATTGTTTCTCTGTGTAGCCTACATAAATAAAAGCATAAATATATATGAACTTGCTGTTGAATTTAGTATTTTTGAAAGTTCAAAGTCACCATTGCAGGATGTTAATGATTTAATAAAAGGAGGGATTATTTAAAAGCATTTTGTTTTTATTTAGTACAGCAGCTACAGCTGTTTTTACATAATAGATTTTTACATAGCCTTAGTCACTGAAGTCAATGATTATTCTTTGATAAAGTAAATGTGCTTTGCTCACTGTATAATTTGTTCGTTGTTTGAATAACCGTGGAAATGCGGTGTTATAATTAGATCTAATTAGATTTAACCTGTGATCATCAGGTTAAATAGGAGTTTAGTCTTATTAAAATATGTGACATAAATTGTACTTGCCTAAAAGGGGTTTATGATGTGTGTAGTTAATGATTAGGCTACAGTGAGCGCGTTTGACTAGAGCGCATGAAGAGCTGTTGTAGGTTATACTGTATGTGATTGTCGGTGACCCTCTTGAGCGAGAAAGCTTCGGAAAATGGAAAAAAACAACAACAACAAAAATATAATTGCAAGCAGCGATAACCAGGGTTCAAGAATTTTAAGGCCTAAGGTGGTATGCTTTTAGGGTCTAGGCCAACATAGCTGGATGCATAGCTGACAGTGAAACTCGTCGAAAATGGACAATAGGCTCACAGAAACACACACACACACACAAATAGAAATGAAATGGTTAAACTATCATATTAATAATCATTAAGCTTGCTTACACAGATACACTCATATACGGACATACATGCACACATATTTTGTTGCAGATATAGATATTTGAAATAAATGACAGGTGACAATACTCTTTGCAAGTCTTCTCTTTTTAAGAGTTTATATCAGGGCTCTCCAACCCTGCTCCTGGAGAGCTACCATCCTGCAGATTTCAGTTACAACCCTGCTCCAACACACCTGTCTGAAATTAACAAGTAGCCTTGAAGACTGTGATTAGCTGGTTCAGGTGTGTTTGATTGGGGTTGGAGCTGAAATCTGTAGGACGGTAGCTCTCCAGGAGCAGGGTTGGAGACCACTGGTAGGCCAATGTGAAATGCAGGGCTGACAATAGAACACATTCACAATGGAGAATTCATTAAAACTGTCTCTCTCTCTGTCACACACACACACACACACACACACAGAAATGAAAGGTTTAAAAATGCTTAATAAACAGTAAGCATACAAACACACACACAGACATACGCAGAAATGAAAGGTTTAATAATACTAAATATACAGCACGCATGCTAACACACACACTCACTTTGTTGCAGATATAAAATAGTGATTTTCAAAGACATCCAAAATGGAGAATAGGTTAACAGACACATGTAGCCTACACAAAAATGAAATGGTTAAACTAACATATTAATACCCAATAAGCATGCTTATTTTTATTTATTTTTTGCGCATTAATCTGACAATAAATGTGGCACACCCAGTTTTTCTGATGCACATCCAGAGTCTCCTTTCTGGCTACGCTCCTGGTATCATTCATATTTATTACCTGGAGAAGACTTGAAAAACACAAAGCATATCGTGCTTGTTATTCAGCTTAGCTACAGCGATAGCGGGATGCCTGTAAAAAGTTACTATTACTTCTCATGAATCCGTTTTGGACTTTCTGCGCGAGAGCGCCCTCTGGCTTCGAGAATGAACGAAACATGCAGCGCGTGAGAGTTTTCAGCGCTCCGTGATGTGAACACCGTTTTGGATACGAATAAAACGCATCCAGAACGACGTTACTATATTTCCTCTTTTAATTTAAAACTATATTTACTCACATTGGCCCTTGAAAACCTCTACTTTTATACACTTGACCGAGAAAAGGTGCAGGGGAAGAGTTTAGGTTGTATTAAAAGTCGGGGGTACACCTATGCTACAGGGAGCCACCGGAGATGGATGAAAGAGCCGCGGGTTGCGACCCCTGCCTTAACCTAAAATTCTCCGTCATTGATGGAATTTTTTTTAGCAGTGATGGAAAAATTAGAAGGCCGTCCGTCATTTTGACAGATTGCACTGAGAGTGATCTATTGTAATTTACAACTTTAATTATCACCCCGTCAAGTTGGTGGCGAGTGCACTCCAGTGAGGTAGCAGAGCACGGGATCATCAGCTCTAGAATAAAAATAAGTGTTAGAAGTAGTGATAGAAAGTTAACATTAACATATTTTGTCAGTACATGTGTTCCCTGGGATTCGAACATGGGCGTAAATCCCGGGGGGGACGGAGGAGACATGTCCCCCCCCCCAAAAAAATATAAAAAAAAAAAAATAAAAAAAAAATCGCACTCTCTATTGTGAAAAATATATGTATGTATACCTAAAATAATTGTGTAAGTAGAAAAAACCCCCGCAAAAAATGCTTTTCAAAACAGTTGAGTTCCCCCTCCCCTTCCTCACAGTGGTTTGGCCCACTGCCTGCAGTGTTGCCAGATTGGGCGGGTTGCTGCCCAATTGGGCTTCTTTTGATCGGCTTGGACCGGAGATTAACGCATTGGGCGGGTAGACCAAATTTGGCTGCTTTTAAAAAAATAAAAGCTGCCCAATCAGCTGCTTTTTTCTTCGCTTTTATCTTAGTTATGTTATCTTAATATGCTCGAGCTCAAAGTATCACAGCAAAATAATGTGTAGTGCAGTCATAAACTCATTTTTCCTTAACGCAACCCTTTTGGTTCATTTTAACAGAGACTTGTCAATCAATTTACCATCTTTTATGTTGGTGAGATGTGATGACTCGTGAGTGATTGGGTTTGGCGCTGTAAAGGGCAAAATTTAAATGTGCAGCTATATATTTACTCTTTCATTTTATTTAAGTTAAGTGATTGTCATGGTAAAGTGGCTTAAATATAAGTTACACGATAAAGAATCTAAGAGTAACTCAAATCTCACAACGTGGATTAAATGAATAGAAGACTTCTAAATGTAATTGTAACTGAAATAAGAGAACAGTTGAAGGATTTAATAAAAATCTAAACTGAATATGGAACTATACAATGCTGTCCTGCATCAGAACATCTTTTAAACCGTCCAAACTCTTGTATACTTGGCATTTGGCATTGACACACAGAGAGTTTGTGGAGCACATGCAGTTGACGGAGCACAAGCAAAGAGTCGAGCAGGAGTCGCATCTGATGAACACTGACATGTTTCCGGCTCGAAGGAAAATGTAAAGTTTTGCAGCTGCGTTGATTCAGGAAGTGTGCTACCAGGATGGTGTGTCCATTAAAACACCTAAGCCAGTAATCAATCCATGATCTTTATTTCAAGCTGCAGCATTAGAACCAACTATAGAGTTGTATGGTTTCTATAACAAACAATAAGAATAAACATCTTAAATTAACAGTATAACAAATTAAACAGTGAAATACCAAATATGATCAAACTAATTCAACATTGAACAGTTCAACAAATAAGAAAACTAATACCTTTAATATTATGAGTGATTTATCATTCGTACAAAAATATACCCAAACAAACATAACTTTATGAATTAACATTACACAAATTCAAAAGGAATAAACTTACTAAGTCAGGAACACATCAACTCTACAGAAAGTCTCTCTCCATGAGAGTAGGAAAGGGAAAGGCTGCTTCAGTGGTACGAACACAAACAAAGGCAGCCTAATATTCATTCAGTGCACCTGAGGAGACTTAGCTCCACCCATGGATAACTATGTCATGTGACCTCATTTGAATTCTCAACAGCCGCCCCCAAATATGTAAACATATTTGTCCCCTAGAGAATTCCGTGAATCAATTCAACTATCAGAACACTGATCAAGCACCACCAGACGACTAACTGGACGCATATAGTATTTTCCTTCAATGAGGACTTCCACAACCCTTATTCTGCTATCTGGAGATGGCAAGATCTTTGTGACAGTTCCTATTGGCCAAAGTCCCCGTGGGAGGTGAGGGTCAACTACCATAACTACAGCATCACGTAAAATCGAAGTACCATCCTGTCTCCACTTCTGACGACCTTGAAGAGACGGAAGATAATCCTTGATAAAACGACCAAAATCTATCAGCTAAGACTTGGCTATGTTTCCATTTCCTACGTGAAAGAAGTTCTGAATCAGCATACAATACTTGAGGAAGGGAAGCATCTCGCCGCCCCATTAACAGTATATTAGGAGATATGGGATCGGAATCAGAGATGTTAGATGACACATATCCCAAAGGTTTAGAGTTCAACATCTCTTCCACTTCCTCTGAAAGCACTTGTGTACCCAATGTTGTTCGTAAGGCTGCCTTAATGGATCTGACTTCTCTCTCCCAACAACCTCCAAAATGCGGAGAACATGGAGGATTAAAGTTGAATCGAATCTGCTGCTTGGAAAGTAATTCCTGAAGGGCAGGGCTAAGTTGGTCAAAGGACTCTCTGAGCTCTCTCTCTCCTCCACGGAAATTAGTTCCTTGATCTGATATAAGTTCATAAGGCTGACCTCTACGAGCTATGAAACGTCGTAATCTGCACAGATTGGTTTCATCAAATCTGACTCGAACTGTCTACCCTGGTCCGTATGGATTATCTCCGGAACCCTGTGCTGCTTAATGTAATCCTCAAAAATGCACTGAGCCACAGTTGTTTCACGCTGATCTTTCAAAGGGTACAGATTGACAAAACGGGTAAAATAATCCATCACAACTAAAACATACTTATTTCCCAGTGAAGTAACTGGTAGCTCAGTGATGTCAGCAGCAATTCTTTGGAATGGTCTTTCTGCATGAATTGACTGTAACGGGGCCCTATCCCGATGAGTGGTAGAAGCACATGACTGGCAGGATACACATTCAGCACAGAATTTCTGGATATCCCGGGACATGTAAGGCCAATAGCATACTTTCCTGGCTCTCAACAAAGTACGCTCAGCACTCAAATGACCACTAAACTTATTACCATGAAAACACTTAAGAGCTGTTAAAATTAGTACCTCAGGCAGGACTACTTGGTAACCAGGTAGGCTATGAGGAGATGATTTCACTCTGCGACACAATATACCCTCTTGGACTGATAATTTGGGGAATTCATGCCAGAGTTTCCTCAGTGTGGTAGGGAATCGTTTCAGTCTGCCTAATGAGGGTCTTTGATTACCATTCTCTTTCCAATCCATAACAGTACTAAGACAAAAGTCAATGGTAAAGTCATACACATCCATTTCAAGTATCCAGCGTGCCCTTCTACCAGTCGGAACATTATCAACTGCTGCTTTTTTTAGATTTAACAATGGTTTGTGGTCGGTTATAATCTTGAATGGGGCCCCCGACAAGAAATGTCTGAAATGTCGTACGGACCACACCACAGCCCAAAGTTCACGGTCATACGTTGACCATTTCTTTTCTGAAGGAGTGAGAGCATGACTGGCGTAAGCAATTATGCCCTTCCCTCCTGCATCTGAGCAAGCACTGATCCTACACAATCATGGGAAGCATCAGTGTATAGTTGAAAAGGCAACGTAAATATAGGGTGAGCTACAATGGGAGGACTAGAGAGGGCATGCTTCAGTGACCTAAAAGCCTCCTCACATTCACTCAACCAATTGAAGACAGCACCTTTCTGGGTCAGAGCATGAAGAGGTGCCGCTTCTACAGCAAAATTCCTGACAAACCTCCTATAGTAGGAGCACAAACCCACAAATGCTCTCGCCTCTGTGACAGTCCTAGGAGTAGGCCAGGACCAGACCTTGACCAGGTTCTTTTCATCTGGGAGCAGACCCTGGCTGGATACAACATGTCCCAAGTAGGACACTTCTCTGCGAGCAAAATGACATTTGATAACCTTCAATTTCAGACCTGCTGAGCGAAAACGACTGAAAACCTCCTCAAGACTGTTAAGATGCTCACTGAAAGTCTTACTGAACACCAATACATCATCAAGGTAAACAAGACACACCTTCCAATGAAGTCCACGAAGCACCAGCTCCATTAGTCGTTGGAAAGTTGGAGGGGCATTCGTAAGACCCATCGGCATAACCTTGAATTGATATAAGGCACTACCTGTATTGAATGCAGTTTTCCCTCTATCATTGGGATCTAGCTCAACTTAGTATCCACTGGACAAATCCATTGTGCTAAACCAAGATGCACCTGCAAGCTATCTAAAGCCTCTGAGGCTCGAGGTAAGGGTAAGAGTCTTTTACGGTGACTGCATTAAGCTTTCTGAAATCAATGCAGAATCTGTAACTGCCATCTTTCTTCTTCACTAAGACGACAGGAGAAGCCAGGGACTACAACTTTCCTCAATTACATCATGGGAAAGGAGCTGCTGAACTTGCCTCTCTATCTCAGCTCGAATGTGTGGCGATGTTCTGTAAGCCCTCTGCCTAACTGGATTTACCTCCCCCGTACGGATGGTATGCTTGACTAAATCGGTTCGACCATAGTCATAATCATCTGTACTGAAAACATCGGAGTACTTGGAAATCAGAGACTCTAGCTGAGTCTGCTCTTCTCGGTTTAACGCAGACTGCCTGAGGTCTACTTTGGGTTTTGTACAGGGCTCTATCCCAGTCTGTATCTGAGCTACTGTGGATTCCAGCATCGTGAATTCTTCACCTGGCTGAGTGACTAAGGAATGAAACTCACCTAGCCTTGTGCCACAAGGAACATGGCAATCCTCATTTGTCGGATTCATGGCTCGAACACAAGTAACACCTGCTTTTACAGAGGTTACGGTACGTGCTACAAAAAGACCCGGTACTGACTGTATTTCAGGGTCTAAAAGTCCAACATAATTGCATGTGAACTCTTTTTCCCCACTATTGGCCTGAATTCTCGCCAACATGTTTATCTGTGACCTGGCAGGGATCAGAATGGGCTCTAAAGTCACAGCACTACTCCTAAGAGGGACTCTTTCTTGCCAACCTAAGAGAGGAACTGTCCGGTTCCACAATTTTAAATGATTCTCTCTGAGGTCAATTGCAGCATGATGTTTGCTAAGAAAATCCCACCCAAGGATAACTGGCTGTATAGCATTTCTAACCACCTGTACATCATGCGAAAACACTTCCTCACCTAGCCTAATAGTAATAGGCAACATACCCAGCGTGTCAAGATAGTCACCAGTCACAGATTTTGCCAAAACGAAGGATTTCTGAATAGGCTTTTTTGCGAGAGAAGGAGTTGACATTCTCAGTGTTTCGCTGATCAAAGATATTTCTGAAGCTGTGTCTATAAATGCTTGTATGGCAATGTTCTCAATAACAGCAAAAACATAAGGTGTGGGACTAACAGGAATGATCAATTCAGTTTGTTTGGGCCCACTCATAGACTCAGCAGATACCTGGCCCATAGTACCTGCTACCAGCCGTTTCCCGGATGAACAACGTCCTCATCAACGAAACTGACATGATGATCACCAGATGAGGGTAGATGGTCAGTAGAAGATTGGATGCCGTATCTCTCACTAGACAACCTGTTGGAGGGCCATTCTGTCATTTGACGAGCCTGATGAGAAGCCTGATGTAAGCGATGATCTCGATGATCAGAGCTTGGACGGTCATAACGATCACGGTGAGGTGAGGTCGAGCGGACATTTTGGTTACGACGAAGAAGTGCCGCTGGCATGTTGAGCAGCATAATGTGGAGACAAGTTGGCATGACGATCTCGATGATGAGGAGATGGGCTCACGTGACGATCTCGATAATGTGAAGATGGGCTAACGTGACGATCTCGATAATGTGAAGATGGGCTAACGTGACGATCTCCATAGCCCCGACATCTGTCACTGCCGCGGTGGATAAATGAGTAAGGCTCATCTTGATGATGTGGAGAAGATGCAGGTGACAATGGATATCTCCTAAGAGATGAGTGTGGAGAATAACGATACTTGTCTCTACCACATTCAGGTGAGTAGTCTCTCTGTCTGGAGGATGCATGTTGCCTCTTTATTTGACTCACTTCCATCCTGAGAGCCTTCACATCAGCAGTCAATTGCTTTACTGCAGTCATGACTTCAGAAGAAATGTCCCCATGTGCTGTGGTCTGTGTGGACACCATAGCTGCAAGCGATTCACTGGATAAGGTAGTAGATGAATTCGGTGACAGGCCAGTCTTTTGACTGAGAGGAGGTAGAGGTGCTAGTCTGAGAACTTCTTGTACCCGTTCCCACTTACAAGCAATGGCTAAGGCTTCCTCTAGGCTAGTAGCGCCATGTTCATGACATTTTGCTTGGATAACAGGGTCAAGACCAGCTACGAACCGTCTAAATCTTTCCATGGCAATAGCAGACTGCCCATAATTTGGACATGCTTCCAAAACCAGTCTTGTGATCTCAGCTGCAAATACTTCCAAAGGTTCTTTGGGCATACGTGGTCGGGCATTCACAAAAGTTTGAAAATGCAGCAAAAATGGTTTCCTCCCAAAAACATAATTTAATGCAGCAACACACAATTCATAGTTCTGTTGTATGTCAGGAGATAGAGAAAGCCAGTAAGCTAAAGCATCTCCACTCAACCTCGTAGGCAAAATGGCAGCCAAATCTTGCGTTTGTGCATCAGCACAGGCTTTAACCGCAAGCTCTAAACGGGCTTTCCATAAAGAAAAACTGTCTTTATCCCTACCGTCTCCATGAAAACACGGTGGGAGATCGACTTTAAAGTGCAGCAATCTCGTAGTGCGATTTGCAGAAGTCGCCTCCTCTCTTCGTTCAGCTTTAGGTGCAGATTCATCATCATCATCCTCATTAGGGAATGAAGCACTTGCGGGAAGCACGCGAGAAGCAGTAGACATTTCCACTGTGTAGTTGCTGTTCAACTTATAATGAAGCGAGTGGTAACGTCATCCACTTCAATTAAACTGACGACTGGTCACTGTAAACTCACCAGAACGCTTCACGGTGCATTGAGAAATGCGCCGTCTTAGTTGAATGCTTTAGCCGAGAAACTTCCAGAAACTCTCGAACTTTAACACCGCTGCCACCAGTCTGTAACCCTTATTTTCTGCCGTCTATGCTCCAGTCTCTTCCGCGTGGATAACATAAATAAAACACGGGTTACAAGGGTGATAATTCTAGTTTCTTATTTTAATCAGAAGCATCGGCTTAACAGCCGAACACACACACACGATTGCTCCTCTCTTCTCCTCTTTTTTTCCCAGCGCGCCCCCCTTAAAGCGGCAGGTGCCTGTAATATCTTTTTAACAAACATGTATAAAACTTTGCATGCCACACAGGGGCGTAGCCACGGGTGTGCCAGGGTGTGCCGGTGCCACCCACAGTGGCAGCTGGCACACCTAAAAACAGATGCAGAATTATAATTTTTTTAATCGTAATAAACATGGGCAGCGCAAAGGAGGGGCTAGCAGATGCTTCAGCACCCCCAAGAAAGACCAAAGCACCACCATTGCACCCATAAGAAATGAAATAAACTAAAAACATTTTACTTATTATTACGCATTCATAACTCTGCATTGCAATATAGTGTGACGTGATTAGCAGGCGCACTTTTCGAATTGACAGCATTTTATTAAAAAAATTGATCGGTTCCTTGTGCCAAGAAGGCCTGTCCCCGACTAAAGGAGGCCTCCGCGGCTTCTCGCGAATCCGCGACCTGGGGTTCGGATGTTTAGCTCGAGGAGACGGAGAGTGAGCAGACAGGCCTCGCCTTTTCTCTCCCTCCTTCACCAGAGCATGTGCGCCGAATTCACCGGTTGAATTCACGCATGATTATCTGTTTCCTAGCCCGAGGCACGTTATACTGTTTCCTTCGATAGATGATGTTCTGCTAACTGCGCCAGCGACTCCGAGGATTTCGGGCCCAGTTTAGCAGATGCGCCACCGCTTAGCGGTCAGGAGGCGCGGCCTTCACCGCCTATTCTGAGCTCGTGGACGTGCCGCGCCGCTGAGAAGCTCTCGCATGGATTGGACGACGAGCCCCGAGACTCGCTCTTGAAACTCGACGAGCGGTTTCTTAGCGTGTAAATTCCAAAATGAGCGGAGGAAGCTGCCGTTTTCGGTGATCTGCATCAGGAGATTTCCAGATCCTGGAAACAGCCTTTTCTTCCCGCCTTACTAACGCTGCGGCGGCCGCTGACTTCACCAACCTCGTGGTTTCGGTGGAGCAGGGCTATACCGCCATGCCGTGTGCGCGATTCATCGCTCGCTATGACCCGCACAGATAAGTAAATTATATGTTTGGGGTTTACGCATGCGGTTTTTGTGAGAATCTCTGTCTCATAACCCTCCGCTTTCGGCTTGAGGTGTGTGAAAAGGAGTCATCCATTTTCTTTCCCCGCCATGCTCCGGAGGCCTCCGCGGCTTCGCATGAATCCGCGGCCTCTCGTGATTCCGCGACCTGGGGTTCGGATGTTTAGCTCGAGGAGAAGGAGAGTGAGCAGACAGGCCTCGCCTTTCTCTCCCTCCCTCACCAGAGCATGTGCGCGTGAATTCACCGGTTGAATTCACGCAGGATTATCTGTTTCCTAGCCCTCCATACGATGGCCATCCTTCAGGCCTACCAGACGGACGTCCTCAAGGAAATCCGAGGGGACTGGTCTGACTCCGGAGGCTGTAAAGGAGCTGCGCAGAGCCACTGACTTAGCTCTCAGAGCCACTAAGCACACCGCACGCGCCGTGGGGCGCCTTATGGCGGGTTCGGTGGCCGCAGAGCGCCATTTGTGGCTAAACCTCAGAGGAGAGCCGTTTCACCGCTATGGGGCGAGGTCAGACCGCAAAAGCATTTCTGCCCGCTTCAAACGTGCTCTCCTCACTCAAAACCGTCACAGCCACCCCTAGGGGCTTAGCGTGCGGGACGAGTTCATCCTCATTTATTCTCAGTCTGGCAGTTGGGGGACGCGTTGTCTTTCCCCCGCTACAGTCCGTCCTTTCGCCGCTGGCGGGCCGCGTGTGTGGGGTCACAGTCGATTCTCCCCTGCAGCGTTCGAGAAAAGACCTGCAGGGGTTTCACCGCTACGGGGCGAGGTCAGACCGCAAAAGCGTTTCTGCCCGCTTCAAACGTGCTCTCCTCACTCAAAACCGTCACAGCCACCCCTAGGGGCTTGGCGTGGACGCAGTTCATCCTCATTTATTCTCGGTCTGGCAGTTGGGGACGCGTTGTCTTTCCCCCGCTACAGTCTGTCCCTTTCGCTGCCGGCAAGCCGCGTGTTGGGGACACAGTCGATTCTCCCCTGCAGCGTTCGGACCCCGTGCTGGCCACCTGTCAGTCCAGCACTTCACACTCCATCAACCCGGACAAGGCGCCAAGGGCTCTCCTTCGTGGCGGAGGTGCCGCTGCTCACGATTCGGTCCGCTACACATTTCAGTTTGGGAATATCCCCCCCGCCTCGACGGGGTTCAACTGACGGTAGTTAACAGCGCCTCCAAGGCTTCTGTTCTACAGCTGTAGCTTTCCTCCCTCCTAAAGAAAGGAGCGATAGAGGAATAACAGCCGTCGGACATCGAACTAGGGTTCTTCAGCTGAAGGGGGACGGCGGCCTGAGACCCATTCTGGATCTACGGCGTTTTAATTTTCCCTCTACAAAGGGAAGTTCAAGATGCTGATGATAAAAACCATCATGTCTCAGGTCCAGGAGGAGGACTGGTTTGTCACCATCAACCTGAAGGATGCGTATTTCACATCCATGTCGTTCAAAGACACAGGAGATTCCTTCGGTTCGCCTTTGGAGGGAAGGCTTACCAATACAAGGTCCTGCCCTTGACCTGGCTTTGGCCGAGGACATTTACCAAATGCATGGATGCTGCACTGGCCTTTGAGGCTCCAGGGCATCCGTGTACTGAACTATCTGGACGACTGGCTCATTCTGGCTCATTCCAGGGAGCTAGTGAGTCGTCACAGGGATATCGCTCGGCCACATCCATTCTCTTGGCCTCAGTATGAGCAGCCAAGAAGAGTGTGCTCCTCCCATCTCAACGAACTGTATTTCTAGGAAAGTTCGTTTGGATTCCGTTCAGATGCAGGCCCGTTTGGCTCCTGCCCGGATACCAGTTTTTACAGCATGTTTGGCCCGCTTCAAGCTAGGCCATCATGTCTCTGTAGGTACCTGCCGCAGGCTGTTGGGCCTTATGGCAGCAGCCTCCCCTGTGTTGCCCCTAGGGCTGCTTCACATGAGGCCATTCCTTTGGTGGATGAAGGAGCTGAGGTTACACCCCACTGTACCAGCTACTCGCCTTGTCAGAGTGTCGCGCAGTTGCTGTCGACACCTGTTAATGTGGCGAGACCCCGTCTTTCTCCGGAGCGGGGTGAGAATGGGTGCGATCCACCGTCGCCATATGATCACGACGGACGCATCAATGACAGGCTGGGGCGCGGCGAGTGGAGAGTGGAAGGAAGAGTTCCTCTTTTGGCATATAAACTGCCTGGAACTCAGGGCTGTCTTCCTGGCTTTGAAGTATTTTCTCCCCGTTCTCGGGGAGCATCATGTCATAGTCAGGACGGACAATATGGCGGTTGTGTCCCACATACCCGCACCCTGGACAGGCTTGCGCGCCATCTTCTCCTTTGGTCCCAAGACAAGTTCCTCTCTTTGAGGGCGGTTCACGTTCCGGGAGTACTGAACCTGGCGGCCGATTTTCTGTCGAGACAGAAGCTCAAGCCGGGGGAATGGATGTTGAACCGTCAGACGGTATCCCAGATCTGGGATCTGTTTGGCAAAGCGGAGGTGGACCTCTTTGCTTCTCAAGAGTCATCCCAGTGCCCGCTCTGGTTCTCCCTGAGTTTCCCGACGACTCTAGGCATAGATGCGTTCGCCCACCCATGGCCGAATGTCAGTCTGTACGCGTTTCCGCCAATAAAGCTGATTCCGGCAGTACTATGCAGAGTGAAGGTGAGCGGTGCCCGTCTCCTTCTCATAGCCCCATTCTGGCCCTCCCAGACCTGGTTCTCGGAGCTAACTCCCCTCTTGTATCGACCTCCTTGGGAGATTCCGATCAGGCGGGACTTACTGTCCCAGCTTCAGGGCAAGATCTGGCATCCTCAGCCGGAGCTCTGGAAGTTGTGGGTATGGCCCATACAGGGCCAAGGGCTGTGATTGATGGTTTGCCTGCGAGTTCAGGAAACCATAGCCAGTGCCAGAGCCCCGCTACCAGGAAGCTATACTCTTCCGAGTGGGCGTCTTTGAATCGTGGTGTTTGACTCGTGCAATCGACCCAGTTAACTGCCCTGTTGGTCCATTGCTGGAGTTTTACAAGAAAGGCTGACAGCGGGCGGCTGCTACCACCCTTAGGGTTTATGTAGCTGCCATTGCAGCTCAGAGAGAGCTGGATGAGATCCCCTTGGGAGGCATCGGTTGGTCTCCGCTTTCATGCGTGGGGCCAGACGCCTTAGGCCTGTTCGCCCACGGCAGTTCCTTCTTGGGACTTGTCAATCGTCCTCGAAGGACTAGTGACGGCCCTTTTGAGACCTTAGAGTCAGCTTCGGATCGGATACTGACTCTTAAGGTTGTTCTTTACTGGCGCTTACGTCACTGAAAAGAGTTGGAGATCTGCAGGCTTTTTCTGTCAGTGAAAGCGTGTATGGACTTTGCCCGGGTCTAGTCAAAGTTACCCTGCGGCCTAGGCCGGGTTACATTCCCAAGGTCTTGTCCACGTCGTTCCGTTCTCAAGTGGTCACTCTTCACTCTTTCCATCCCCTCCCTTTGCTTCAAGTGAGGATGAGAGACTCCACATGCTCTGCCCGGTCAGGACATTGAAGCTGTATGTGGATCGCTCAAGGTTTGGAGAAAATCTCCCAGTTATTGATCTGTTTTGGTGCTGGTCGCGCGGGCTTGCCACGTCAAAGCAGAGGATTTCTCACTGGGTGAGAG
Source organism: Gymnocypris eckloni scoliostomus (assembly GCA_027564155.1). Lineage (NCBI taxonomy): Eukaryota > Metazoa > Chordata > Actinopteri > Cypriniformes > Cyprinidae > Gymnocypris > Gymnocypris eckloni. The sequence goes on along the minus strand of CM050416.1, from coordinate 4,835,137 downwards.
ACACCATTTCGCTGGCTTATGAGGTGCGGAACTCCCTTCACCTCTTAGTCTTGAGCGCATTCTACTAGAGGCGAGCCTCCTCTCAAGCTCTTTTAGAGGGGTACCCTGGAGGATATCTGTGTTGCGGCAGGATGGTCCTCTCCGCACACCTTTGTCAGGTTTTACAACCTTGACGCGTTGATACGGCTCCAGGTTCTCAGGTCCTGTCTGTTTGAACCGACCGTATGTTGTTGGTTCATTTTGGGCCAGATAGGCAGCCTTTCAGCTTGGCGTGTTTGGTATATCGTTCCCAAAGCGGCTACGCGCGGTGTAGAGTTACCTATGAAAGAGCGTCTCGGGTTACTGGCGTAACCCTTGTTCTCTGAATAGGAGCAGACACTGCGTTCGCTCTCAAGCTTCTCACGCTGCCGACAGGATTCTTTTCGGCAGAGAAATCTGAGGAGTGGATGGCGCGTTCGCCAGTATGACCTGGACGCGTCATTGCGTCAGAGAGGCGGCGTCGCCATCAGCCAATGAATTGGCGTGATTCTATATGGGTTCAAGACTCGGTCACGCGGAGGCGTTCCCAAAGCGACAAGCTACGCAGTGTCTCGTTCCCTATTCAGAGAACAAGGGTTACGCGAGTAACCCGAGACGTTTTTAATCATTAATTGAAGACACCGTTTGTACTCTGCTTGCTCACATTTAGGAAAACAGTGAATGATAATGATACACATAATACATTGCATTATTATATGTTGTGGGGAGTGGTCAATAATCTCCCAGTTTCATCAGAATTACTAATTGAATAATTATAAGTTTTGGGTTCTCAGAATAGTAGCTGTAAAACAAATCAGAGTATGTTCACATTGAGATCCAATATGACACACCTGTGTACTCAATTGCAATACATAAGCTATTGGAGTTTTAGGTTATCACGGAGTATGAAATATAAAATTATAAATATATAAAAAGAAATATGAAATTTCATGTATACTGGAGACCAGATCTTAGATACAGTTACTCAGCTGAATGAGATTCTAGCAGATGACAAAAGCTAGGTATTAAAAGTTTTCTTTCCACTTTGTTTTAGTGAAAATTATAAATTAGTTAAGAAATGAGTTGTGGTATAGTGGATCAAGTTGAGTTTAATAGTCTTTTATGAATAGTGTTAATAAAAGGTAATACATCGATTATACTTATTTTGAAATTGGTAATTTCAGAGCTAACTGTTTTATTTGTAGTCTTTTTTATTTTTTATTAAACATAACATTCACAGGGGATACATTCAAAGCAAAAAAAGTACATACAAAACCAGAAGACAAAACAGTAAATACCTAAACAATAATAACAAAAAATAAATATAACTACAAAACAAAATATAGCTGCAAGCAGCGATGGCGGGCCCAAGCCGATGCAAACGCCACCCCGGTGGCATCAGGAAAGCGGTGCCCAGCGGGCACATGCATTTACAGTAACCCTCTAGCAGTCTGGTTTTAAGGGACACGGCAATTAAAGGGTTAATCCAAACCACCAACTCTGTGAAACACACACAGTTTAAACAGACGCTATCTCTCTCTCTCTCTCTCTCTCTCTCAGTCTCTCTCACACATGCATTTACAGTAACCCTCTGGCAGTCTGGTTTTAAGGGATACAGCAATTAAAGGGTCAATCCAAACCATTAAGTCTGCGCAATACATACACACACAGAACAACATATAAAACTTTAGTAACACTTTCGAAAAGGTTTCAGTTATTAACATTAACTATATTAATTAACATGATCAATACTTATAAAGCATCTAATAATGCCTGACTATTTTTACTAACATAAAAAAAAAAATGCTGTAAAAATATATTGTTCATTGTTAGTTAATGCATTAGCTACTGTCAACCTAAGATAATTTATTGTAAATTTTACCAACTCATTTTTGAGCCGCTATTCAGTCTGTATTCACACAGCGTGATGAGAGGCGTTTTGCTGCTCGAAACACAGAATATGTAGAGAGGTGGTACTGTTATTTATTTATAACCTATATTTTTACATGACTTAACAGGCGAGTCATAATATTAGTGAATATATTATATTGTAGTTTTATCTCTCGCCCCTGGTTGAGAAACACTGACCTAAAGCGCATCTTCCAGCATTGTCTTCACGATCGCTCTATTAGGCATCACTGATGTGATGTTTAAAAAAAAAACATTTGTTTCTCATTTATTTGGTTCCACAGTATTTGCTGATTTTTATTTTATTTAAACACTGCTTGACGAGAATTGCCGCTGATAACAAAGTCAAAGTAAAAGCGACCGGTGCTTAAAGGCTATTTAAAACCTAAGAAAAGGGGAAAAGAGGGAAAACTCAAACGACCCCCCACCACGGTGATACCATTATAACCGGTGTGACATCAGGTCGATTAACCGGTGGGAAAATTTCCTCACCGACACAACCCTAGCAGGCACATGCATTACAGTGACCCTCTAGCAGTTTGGATTTAAGGGATACATTAATGGAAGGGTTAATCCGAGCCATCAAGACACACACACACAAAACAAAATAGAAAACTTTGGTAATCCTTTTAATAAGGTTTCAGTTATTAGCATTAACTATATTAATTAACATGAACAATAATTATCCAGCATTTATTAATGTTAGTCTCTAGCTATCCTCTCTCTCTCTCTCTCACACACACACACACACACACACACACACACACACACACACACAAATAACAATATATAAAACTTTTCAATAAGGTTTTAGCTTTTAACATTATACTTTCAATAAGGTTTCAGTTATTAGCATTAACTATATTAATTATCATGAACAATAATTATACAACATTTATTAATGTTAGTCTCTCTCTACCCTCTCTCTCTCACACACACGTGCACACATACATAACATTATATAAGTTAAAATGAACAATAGTTTTTATAGCATTTATGAATCTTAGTTAATTTTATGTTACAAATTGACTACTACATTATAAATAAAAATGTGGTACTGTACTTTTGTTACTGTACCATGACCTAAAATGAAATAAAAAATACTTACACAAATACAGTAAAAATATGTTATTAGTACTAATACTCATGTTTAAAACAATATTATTAAACTACAGTTACAGCAGGGTATAGCATATAGTTACCCTAACCCTAATTCTCAATTCCAGCAAATTCAGCAATTCTAGCAAAATCACTAGCACGTCGTCCGGAATATTGGTTTAATACCAGTCGGGCTACCAATATATATCACTGCCCTCTACGGGCTACCTTAAATACAGGGCTCCACAGAGGTCCTTATAAACTCCTTATTTTAGTTGTATCAAATTTAAGGTCGTAAAAAGTTGTAAATCGTTAAATGGTTTAAGAAAAGTCTTCATTTACAATTTCAAGAGGTCTTTCTGTTTAAATCGTGAAAGGGCTGATTAAACTTCAAAAAGGCAATATTGTCATCGAATATTTATTTATTTGATATATAAATCAAAAACAGAGCTGTCAAATCACTACATGGTCTAGTGTCTGTGATTAATAAAGCAAAAAAAACACTGCTATATAAAAATATAATCTGTTTGTTTTGCGTGTCTCTCTGAGTGAGCGGTTGTCATGTAACGTTACTTACTCAAATATGCTCGCTGACGCCGCTCAGTGTATAACAGCGTCTGCTGAGAGCCTCACTGACATTGAGAGAACAATTAATAATCCTTTCTTCCTTTTATTTGGGACAACCATTGTCAAATACACGCAAAGGTCTTCACTAACTTCACTTTACGTTACCCGTCTTCTCCTTCTCTGATTTGCGGAAGTTTAGACGATTAAAATGCGTATTACTGCCTTCACTTCTACCCGTCAAAATAAAGTCCCTTTAACTTGAAGAAATTGACAGAAATTACGATTGTATTATAATGTAGACCACTTCTAAAATAATAATAACAAATAGAAAAATTTAAGGAATATGATTTCTCATTTTAATTTACTAAATCTCTATTGTGCAGTCCTTTATGAAAGCATAAAATGATAAAAGTTATTTTCATTTGATTACATTTTAAGGCATTAATTAAATTGTTAAAGCTTTATACATTAATTTCATTACCACCATTTTTGATAGTATATTTGTATTAAGTCATAAAAATACAGAATCCAGAAAAATTAAGTCAAACTAGAATTTATGAATTGTTATGAATTATATTACTGATGAATATAAGTTGTTAAACTAATATATAAATCATTGATGAAATCTACTTGAATGTTTTTGATGTATTAAATTTGAATGAACATGCTTTGTAAAGCAAAAAAACCCTGCTCAGATTGTTTAATACCATGATACCATGCAAAAAAACACCAACCAAAAATGACTGATAATTTTTTTCTGGTGATTAAAGATATGTTTAAAGTCTCTCTCTCTCTCTCTCTCTCTCTCTCTCTCTCTCTCTCAATTTTTCAATTTAAGTGTGCTTTATTGGCATGACAAAAACTATACATTTGTATTGCCAAAGCAATTGCAGCTGGGCTGCTCACAAGTAGTGCACATTTGAATTAACAGAAATAAAAATAAAACAATAATAGTAATAAAACAAATATTTAAACCGTATTAAATATGTAGTGCAAAATGAATGACTATTGTAAGTATGTGATCGAAATAAAATTAAATAAGGTACAGTATAAGATTTATACAGGCAAAATATACATTTAAGTAATATAAAGGGGTAATATGTCATAATATAATCTACATGTGCTGGAAACATCAGCTCAGGGCAGACGGGGTGTCTTCTCTTCTGTGGTGACAGAGAGACACATATTGAGCAGCAAACACACAGCAGGTCTTGTGTTCTCCGAGCAGATACGCTAGTTTCTCCTGGTCTGGAAGAGTTGTAAATGTGGGATGGATCTGCTGTATTTTGTCGTAGTACACTCTCCGTATATCTGTGTATTTGGAGCACTCTGTTAGGAAGTGCAGTTCTGTTTCCATCTGATTCAGGTCACAGTGTGAACACAATCTCTGCAAGCCATGTTTGTCTGTCTCTCCCTCTCCCTCTCCCTCCCTCAACCCTCCTCACTGTCACACTGAAAAGACAGCCCCCTCCATTCCACTTCACACACACAGGGCCGGCCCTACACACACACACATAAACACACACTCATAGAAGAGAGTAGACTGAGATGAAATGCCTGATAGTTTTTTAATTTTCTCTCATCCATAGAGTTTTGTAAAGTCATCAAACTAAACATACTTCCTCAAAATGACTTTTTCCTGCGTGTAAAAAGTTTCAAAGTTTTGTAAACTGCACTTTAAAGATATAAGAAAATTTCTGCTATCTTTTTTTACCCTCACTTTAATAAACCACTATTTAAACACCGTTCAAGCTATCCGCAAGCCGTTCGCAATTTAGCATCTTCAGTGTCTTGGCATCATGTTGACAAAGTTTGGTGTGAACTACTTGTTTCTTCTTGGAGGAGTATGAATTAGTTTGCAGCTTGATTATTCCAGAAATTGACATTAAAACAAAAATAGCCGGCTTCCTGTTGGTCGTAGCTAATGAGTGTAAATTAGAAAGTTGTCCGGCATGAGAACAATATATGTACTGAGTTTGGTGACTGTAGCTAAAATTAACCCCCATGTTTTGACAAAAGGTGGCGCTATAGAGTGCCTCCTCGGCGCCCGTTATGAGCTTTTGCCAGTGTCTATCTATAATTAATACTGATGTGTGTGTTGAGTTTTATGAAATTCTAAACATCTTAAGTGCCTCAAAATCACCAGAAGATATATTAAGGTTTGACACGTTGCCATGGCAACAATATTTTAGATATCAATATTCCCTTGACAGTTTCATCGGCCGTTTTTGACATTATTCTGATGAAGTTTGAAGCAAATTGGGTAAAAGTAAGATGCTGAATTCAAAGCATTTTGAAAATGACACACTTCCTGCTGCCAGTTGGTGGCGCTATAACTTTGCCTCATAATTGTCACATCGATGCGATCGGCTTCATACACGAACAAACCACTGAATTGTGATCAAAATCAGACAATGTATGTGGACTTTATTAGACACTTCCTGTATCTCAATTCTCGCCATAACTTCATCATCGCCACGGGCAAACCATTCGAGATATCAAAATCCCTCCGCAATTTAGCATCCCCAATGTCTTGAGATCACGTTCACCGGGTTTGGTGCTCGTGTGTTGAAAATCCTGGGAGGACTATTTCAAATTCCAGAGCATGTGCTTTTAAACAGCCCTGAATAGCCGACTTCCTGTTGGGCGGAGCCCATGACATGTGACACAAAAGTTGTTCAGCTCGATAAGATCTATATGTGTACCGAGTTTCATATGAATACGTGCAAGTATGTGTGAGCTACACATCAAGTTTTCTGATGGTTTTCCAGGGGCGCCGTGAGCCTCTGTGCCACGCCTGTCCCAGCCTCAGCGGCGTCCTAACTGCCACGGGTTCCAATGTGTGTGCACATTTTCAAGAGTTTTTGACCATGTTAAGCCCCCCAAAAATGCCCGGATAGTCGGTAAAAAAAAAAAGAATCCTAAGGAAAACAATAGAATAGCTGACTTCCTGTTGGGCGCAGCCCATGACATGCAGTGCAAAAGTTGTTCAGCTCGATGAGATCTATATGTGTACCGAGTTTTATATTAATACGTGCAAGTATGTGAGCTACACATCAAGTTTTCTGATGTGTTCCAGGGGGCGCCGCCAGAGCCTCTGTGCCACGCCCGGTCCCAGCCTCAGCGGCGTCCTAACTGCCGGGTTCCAATGTTTGTGCAAATTTTCAAGAGTTTTTGACCATGTTAAGCCCCCCAAAAATGCCCGGATAGCCTCAAAATCACCAAAAAAAGAATATTGAGGTTTGACACGTTGCCATGACAACAGTATTTTAGATATCAATAATCCCTTCACAGTTTCACATCGGCCGTGTTTTACAGTATTCTGATGAAGTTTGAAGCAAATTGGGTAAAAGTAAGATGGTGAATTCAAAGCATTTTGAAAATGACACACTTCCTGTTGCCAGTTGGTGGCGCTATAACTTTGCCTCATAATTGTCACATCAATGCGATCGGCTTCATACACCGAACAAACCGATGAGATCTATATGTGCGAGTTTCATATTAATACGTGAAAGTATGTTTGAGCTACACATCAAGTTTTCTGATGGTGTTCCAGGGGCGCCGTGAGCCTCTGTGCCACGCCTGGGTCCCAGCCTCAGCGGCGTCCTAAATGCCGCGGGTTCCAATGTGTGTGCACATTTTCAAGAGATTTTTGACCATGTTAAGCCCCCAAAAATGCCGGATAGTCAAAAAAAACTAAAAAGAGTCCTAAGGAAAACAATAGAATAGCCGACTTCCTGTTGGGTGGAGCCCATGACATGCGGTGCAAAAGTTGTTCGGCTCGATGAGATCTATATGTGTACCGAGTTTCATATGAATACGTGCAAGTATGTGTGAGCTACACATCAAGTTTTCTGATGTGTTCCAGGGGGCGCCGTAGAGCCTCTGTGCCACGCCCTGGTCCCAGCCTCAGCGGCATCCTAACTGCCACGGGTTCCAATGTGTGCAAATTTTCAAGAGTTTTTGACCATGTTAAGCCCCCAAAAATGCCGGATAGCCTCAAAATCACCAAAAAGAATATTGAGGTTTGACACGTTGCCATGGCAACAGTATTTTAGATATCAATATTCCCTTCAGAGTTTCACATCGGCCATGTTTTTACAGTATTCTGATTAAGTTTGAAGCAAATTGGGTAAAAGTAAGATGGTGAATTCAAAGCATTTTGAAAATCACACACTTCCTGCTGCCAGTTGGTGGCGCTATAACTGCCTCATAATTGTCACATCGATGCGATCGGCTTCATACACCGAACAAACCACTGAATTGTGATCAAAATCAGACAATGTATGTGGACTTTATTAGACACTTCCTGTCTCTCAATTCTCGCCATAACTTCCCGCCTTGAGATATCAAAATCCCTCCGCAATTTAGCATCCCCAATGTCTTGAGAACACGTTCACAGAGTTTGGTGCTCCTGTGTTGAAAATCCTGGGAGGAGTATTTCAAATTCCAGAGCATGTGATTTTTAAACAGCCCTGAATAGCCGACTTCCTGTTGGGCGGAGCCCATGACATGCAGCACAAAGTTGTTCGGCTTGATGAGATCTATATGTGTACCGAGTTTCATATGAATACGTGCAAGTATGTGTGAGCTATTCATCAAGTTTTCTGATGGTGTTCCAGGGGGCGCTGTAGAGCCTCTGTGCCACGCCCGGGTCCCAGCCTCAGCGGCGTCCTAACTGCCGCAGGGTTCCAATGTGTGCAAATTTTCAAGAGTTTTTGACCATGTTAAGCCCCCAAAATGCCCGGATAGTCGATAAAAAAAAAAAAAAAAAGAACTGAGGAAAACAATAGGGCCCTGCGCCTTTCTGGCTTGATAATAGTTACCATTAACATCTTTTGAAATAATTATAGAAATAAATCATAAATTAATTAAAATAAACTATAATTAAAATGAAAATAAAATTATACATAAAATATCAACTTCAAAAAATACTCAGGAGGTAACCCTTACAACGAAGTCATTATTTTTTCCATCAATACGGTTGTTTTAGCAGCTTTCTTGTTAAGTGATGAGCATAGAGATTCATAAAATAATTTCAAATCAATACAAAAAATCCTAAAATCGGGCATACAATCAGTAACTTTACATTTGTGAAGATGAAATAGGCCACAGAGAGTTAACAATTTTAACATATCATCCAGCTCCTTTGATCCTGATTCCCAAATCAAGAACAGTACATTAATTATTTCAAAACTAAAGAGTTTGTTGTAAGCTGAGAAAACAAGCCAAGATATTTATTTTCATAAATCGTTTGCATAATCACATTCAAAAAATAAATGTGATATTGTTTCCAAGTTAGAATTACAGAATGTGCATTGTGAAGAGAATTCCAACTTAAATTTGAGAGTAAAGAATTACAAGGATAGTACATATGAAGAATTTTATAGTGAAGTTCTTTCATCTTGTTAGGTAACAGAAACGTGTTAATACCGGCCCAAATTTTTATTGTAGAATGAAAAGGGTAATTTAGTTTCCACTTAAAAAATGCTTTAGGATGACAACTAAACTTCTTAATAAGGGTTTTTCTAATCCAAAAATTGTTACATTTAATATTAAAAAGCTCCAGACCTCCAATAATTTTTTTTGGCATTTCACATTTTAAAGATATGTAACAATTTGCCCTAACCAAATGTAACAATTTGGGTGAAATGGAATTAATAACCCATTCATACACTCTAGGTGAGGTATCCACTTCAAAGAGTTCTGAAAATTCGGAATAGGAATAGAAGTTACCATCCTTTTTTAACAAGTCTAAAACTAAAATTACACCTTTGTCAAACCAGTTTTTAATAAAGACAGATTTTTTTCCACGGAGCACATTCTGATTATTCCATAGAATACATCTATGAGGGGAAAAATTGTGACAGAAGGCAAGCTTACAAGCGTCCAGAGCTTGCTTGTGAAAATTAGCGAGCTTAACTGGGAGTTTATTGCAACTAAAATCGCAAGTTAATAAAAAATTTAAACCTCCACATTTCTCAAAGATCAATTTAGGAATATAAAACCATAACAAATTAGGGTCAGCATTCAGGCAACGTTTAATCCAGCCAATTTTAAAAACCTGATTGAGAGTACTAAAGTCCAAAGCATTCACACCTCCCTCCAAAGTATTTCTAATCAGTGTCTTCCTTTTAACATATTCAGTTTTGTTTTTCCACAAAAATTTAAATAATATGCAGGTGTCAATAGATGAACAGGTTTTTTGGTCAACATATAAAGATAAAGCTGGGTAAACAATCCTAGAAATACCTTCCGCTTTAGATATCAAAACACGACCATAAATAGTTACTTTTCTTTGTAACCAACAATTGAAAATATTCTTAGATTTTTGTATCTTTTGCGAAAAATTATATACAATTCTATCAGTCGGAGATTTACTAATTAGAATACCTAAATATCTTACAGAATTTTTGACCTTAATACCTTCTATCTGATCTATGTCCAGACTGTGAACAGGCATAATTTCACTCTTATTTCGATTGACAGAGACCAGAAGCATTAGAAAATAAAATCAAAGCATCCAAAATAACAGGAACCTGCTTCTCATCTTTTAAAAACAAACAGGTGCAGATGACTGCCAGTTGACTAATTAGAAAAGTATGTTCCACTACTAGAATACTCTGAACATCTAAGCAATGAGTAATACAAATATTAAGAAACTCAGCGACCAATACAAATAAAAAATGTGATATAGGACACCCTTGTCTGATACCCCTACTAATCACAAACCGAGGAGAAACACCATTAACCAAAGACACATTGCTATTAATATTTTTGTAAAAAGTCTGTACTATTTTAATGAAAGAATGACCAAAACCAAACCTACGCAAAGATTCAAACATAAACTCGTGTTCGACTGTATCAAAGGCCTTATAAAAGTCTAAAAATAAAATAACTGCTTTGTCGTTTATCAATTCCTTATAGTCTAAAATATCTACCACTAACCGTATATTATTTGCTATGTGCCTGCCTTTCATAAAGCCAGACTGGGAAACAGAAACAATTTATTCTAAACATGGTTTCAGCCTTTTGCATAAAGGGAAACTAACAATTTATAATCTGAATTAAGTAAAGTAATCGGGCGCCAATTATCTAAATGCAGGGAATCTTTGTTAGGTTTTGGAATTAAAGTAATTAGCCCCTGCTTCATGGACTCAGTCAATTCACCTTTCTGTACACAGTCTTTGAACACTTCTAAAATAAATTATTTTATGTCTTGCCAAAAGGTCCTGTAGAATTCAAAAGGCAGTCCATCTGGACCTGGACTTTTATTAAGAGGGGATTTATGAATAATAACATCCAACTCTTCCAAAGACAAATCCATCTCACAAGACGACATATTATCATCACTTATAATGGGTGTGAATGCCTGAACCCTCTCAAAAAAGCTATCAGAAATTTGTGGGTTAAACGTAGAAGTATAAAGTTGTGAATAAAAACTGGAAACAAATTTAGAAACCCTGGTTTCATCTGTAACTAAACTACCTGCAATATATAGAGAATATATTTTTTTTACTTTTCCTCTTCTCTTTTCTAAATTAAAATTTTTTGAATTTTTCTCCCCGAATTCTAGCCATTTCACCCTCGATCTAATAAACGCACCCTTAGCCTTTTCTTTATAAATGTTATCTAATTCTTCTTTTAGGTTGTGTAGTTTTACTTTATCATCTTCTTCTGTTTGTTGTTTTCCTAGAATTTGATTCATTTAATTTAATATAGAGGTATACCTTAAAGATTTTGCCTTTGCTAACTGTTTACACTCATATTTGAACAACTCCCAATTAGAAGATATTGAAACTGATGGTTTTCCTTTAAATTCTTCAATAATTTTCTTAATACCTGAACAATAAGAGGAAAGTCCTAATAAAGAACAATTTAGTTTCCAGTATCCAGGATTTCTATGAGAACCAGCACCAGAATCAGATAAAATAAGATCGATAAAAGCATGATCTGTGAGAGGAGCAGGACAGATATCACTGGATTTAATAAAATATTTTTTAGAGACATAAAATCAGATATAAGCCAATAATCTATATGCGATTTTCTTAAGAGATTTGCACTAAACCAAGAATATGAACAAGCATCAGCATGCATAAACCTGTTGGCATCCAATAGAGAAAGGAAGTTACAAAAATCATTAATAATGGTATTACATCTGCGTGATTCTGGTTTTGAAGGAAATCTATCCATAAATAAGTCGGGAGCTTCGTTAAAATCTCCTCCAACGATTACTGCAGCAGAAGGATATTTACTTTTTAAATCAAAGATTTTAGAAAAAAGATCATGAAAAAACTGCTGTTTTGCGTATGATTGTTAAAACCATATACATTGGCCAAGATAAACAAGAAATCTCCCAAAAGAATAACAACAATAATCCATCTGCCCTCAGAAGAAGAAAAGGACTGAAGAATAGAGCCACTAAAATTACGATCAAACAAAATCAGAACTCCAGCGGAGTGGTTAGTACCATGACAAAATAAAATATTACCTCCCCATTGATTGCGCCAAAAAGTTTCATCTTTGAAAGAAGAATGTGTTTCTTGAAAAAAATAAATCTCTCTTTTCTGTGACATACAAAATAAAAATAAAGCCTTGCGTTTAGATAAATCACGAATCTCCCGTACATTAAAGAAAAACAAGAAAGTTTAACTGACATACGAACAATAAGAGAACAAGAGAAAAACTTTTAACTGCTACAGTAATAACAAAGAATATATCAAATGTAAGACAATAAAGTGCAAAACTTGAAACTTATTCAAACCACTCTTTAACAGCGTAAACAAAATTGTAAACGGCCTCCGCTTAACGTTACCTTAACATATTACAACAATACTGCGTAATTACCAACTTCTTGTCAGTTTCCGTACTTTGCCAGTTAACATTTCAATACATATAGTAATGCAAATACATATAATGTGACGTACATAGAGACGACGTATATATCAGGCGTCATATAATGCGACGTACATATCAGGCGTCATATAATGCAATGTTTTTTTTTTTTTCTAGTGGTCTGCTTTTTTTTTTATTATGCAATAACAGAACAACAAATACAAAGGAAGAACAAAAAAACAATGAGGGTTACAAACAATAATCCAAAGCATACTAAATTAGCTTATAAGATTTACACCATGAGAGTCTTACATGCAATAGAATTATTAGAGTTTCTCAGCGAGTTTACATACACATCGAAATCTTTCCTAAAAATAAAAAAATAAGGAGTTTCCTTGGAAAATTTACATTTATGAATGTCAAATTTAGCAAGAAATAGCACTAGGTTAATAATAAATTTGCAGTGAGAAGGGTCTAAATTCAAAGAGTAACCAAAAAACACAATTTTGGGGGTTATACAAAAATTTGGATATAAATATTTTTTAACAAAATTGGAAAAGTCAACCCAAAATACTTTACAATAAACAGTCCCAAAACAAATTATTTATTGTTTCTTCAGACTGAAAGCAAAATGAACAATTGGAGGAAATACTATTGATAAATTTAGCAAGTTTGTAATTTACTGGATAGCAATTATGGATAATTTTTATAGAGACTTCAACAACTTTATTAAATAAGAAGAATTTTTGTCGAAGAAGCCAAAACTCTTCCCATTCTATATCACTAAATATGTTATTCCAAAAACTCACACAAGCAGGTAAAGAAATCTGAGATCTATTAATAATCGAACGAATGTCTTTGTTTGACATGGTATTGAGAAGTCTTTGGTCAACAAATAAGTGTTGTCAAAAAGAAGAGCGTCTAAACAACCTTTAGGGCCACACTTGACTAAAGGTATAATACAATCAGGAATTGCACCAAACACAGTGGCATATTCTCTCGGGGGGACTGGAAAAGAGAATGCTTGCATAAATTGTTCATAAGTAAAAAGGACACCCCGATCATCTAAAAGTTGACTGACTAAAAGTATATTTTTATCAAACCAATTGTGAAAAAAAGAGATTTATTTTGATATCTAATATTTTTATTGTTCCAAATAAAATAGCTATGTGGAGAAAAATTATAATCATGTATAAGTGACCAACTTATTAAAGCCTGTTTATGAAAATTAGATAAAGATAAAGGCATTTTAGAAATGTCAAAGTTGCAGCGCAACAAAAAATTTTATCCTCCAACTGAATTAAATATATGATTTGGTATAAAATTCCAACAGGATGTGGGATTGTTTAGAAACGTCTTTATCCATTTAATTTTAAACGAATTATTAAGAGTGGAAAAATCCACTAACTCAAAACCCCCCATAGCTAGCATGACGCTTTTTTTAATTAAGTGAGTTTTAGCATTCCAAACAAAGTCCAGTGTTCTACAAGTTTCCACAGAAACATCCAGTACCATTGCAGGATAGATAACCCGAGTTAACCCATCTGATTTAGAAAGCAACACTCTACCTGTTATTGATAAATCACGCTGTAACCAAGAATTTAATTTGCGTCGGATAGAGAGTAAAGAGGTTCAAAATTAAGCTTTGATCTTTTTTTCTGATCTTTACATATTGCCTTGACGGATGCCTCTCTCTATGTTAAACCTATGAGTAGTACCATGTTGTAACTTAATTGAATCATTGGCATTATTATACAAAGTTTGAATTGCATCAATAAAATTGGGACCAAAACCAAAACTACTCAAGGACTTAAGAATAAAAGGAAATTCAATGGAATCAAAAGCTTTATAAAAATCAAGAAAAAGCAACAAACTGTCATCTGGGATCAGATCGGAGTAATCTAAAATATCAAGAACAAGTCTAATATTGTTTGAAATAAGTCTGTCTGTCATAAAGCCAGATTGACATTCATCTATTATATCATTTAGGACACATTTAATCTTCTTAGCAAAAATCATGGCTAATATTTTGTAGTCATTATTCAGAAGACTTATAGGTCGCCAGTTCTCCAATTGAGAGTGGTCTTTTTGAGGTTTAGGGATCAAATTTATAACACCCTGAGTCATAGAGGGTGGGAGAACACCCTTTTTAAGGCTTTCTAAATAAACATTGTAGAGAAACGGTGAAAGATAATTTGAAAATTTCTTATAAAACTCTGTGGTCAAACCATCATTCCCAGGAGCTTTATTAAGTTTTAACTTGTCAATGGCCTCAGAAATATCTCTAATTTGAATAGGAGTGTCACAAAAATTCTTACCAATATCATCAATCTTAGGAATAAGGTCTGTATCAATAGAGTTAAAGAATAAGTCAGAATTTTGTTGAGAGTATCTGGAACGATAAAGGTCTTTATAAAACTCTTCACAATAATTTGAAATTTCTTTATAATTCTTTACAACTATTCCATTTACATTAAGACTACTTATAGAATTTAGATGATTTCGCTGTTTCTCTAATCTAAAGAAATAGCTGGAATTACGTTCTCCCTCCTCTAACCACCTCCTTCTTGAGCGAACAAATGCACCCTTTGCTTTTCGAATATACAAGTTATCTAATGAATTCTGAAGTTCAACCAATTCTGATTTCTGGTCGACAGATAAATTCTCAAAAGGAGTGCAGGAGAGGCAGACAATTATTTTAACAATATCAAGTTCCTCTGTTTTATATTGCTTAGATTTTTGAGTTCCAGCTTTGACTAAAATCAGTCTAATATTATATTTTAGCAGTTCCCAATTAGAACCAAAATTATCCTCGGCTTGAGGTTTGTTAAAAAAAAGTAATTCTAGATATCACAGACCGACAAATTTCCTCATCCTCTAATAAAACCGAGTTAAGTTTCCAGTATGAATTATATGTTCTTGAGTAAGAAGATGGGTTATCAAAAGCTAGAATGATGGATTTATGATCAGACAAAGGAGAAGGCAAGATTTCAACCTTATTGACAAAATTGGATAAAGAGTCCGAAATCAACCAAAAATCTATTCTAGATCTAAGTGAACCGGAACTATTAGACCAAGTAAACTGTAAATCATGAGGATGTTTTTCTCGCCAAATGTCAATTAGGCCAAATCGGGAGATCAAACCACAAAGGCCAGATGAACTGTCAGACAGTCTAGGTGGTGATCTGTCCAGATTAGAATTACTAGTTTGATTAAAGTCTCCACCCAAAAGAATAAGCAAATTAGGATATTTAGATTTAAAATACTCTAAATGTGTCTCTATTGAATTAAATACATTTTAGGTTATTTTTTGTGGCATTAAATCCATAAACATTACCCAGGACAAAGAAAAGATCATTTAAAGTACCCAATAAAAAAAGAAAATGGCCTTCAGGATCAGATATTGTCTCTATTATCTTACCCCTAAACTTGTGCTTCTAAGTTAAAACACCTGCTGAAAAATTAGAACCAAATGAAGAAAATAACTCATCACCCCATTGTGATTTCCAAAACTTAAAATCATTTAAATTTGCATGTGACTCCTGTATAAAACAAAAATCAGTATTAAGCGATTTCGCATATAAAAAAATAGCTTTACGCTTAACATCATTACGCAACCCTCTTGCATTAACTGAGCAAATAGAAAAATGTGGAAACATTGAACAATCTGACAACAGAACCGTAACAAGTGAGTCAGCCCATGAGATGAATAAAAAACCCTTGTAAACAAAACAAGATTGGGATCTTTCATAAAAATTTAATAAAAATCAATAACAACAACAACAGAATACAAATAAAGTAAAAAAATTAACAAATAAATAAAATAATCAAAAATGAATATATAAATCGGTTATAAATTATTAAAGTATATGTAAAAAATCATAATAAATAAACCAATGTACCTTATTCTAATGTCCGACTTTTAAGTTAGCATTTTGTAACGTTAGGTAAAAAACAGTGTCATATTCTTAGGCCAAAAACTTTGAGAAAAAGCAGACCAAAACAGCACACTAACTCAAGTGCAATTCACTCGGTGACCTCCATGTCCTGCAAGACAAGTTCTTTACCATCAATGTAAGCCTTTGGACCAACGAAGTAAGCGCGGCGTCCTTGCTGCCGAGCTTTCTCCACCAGAGGCCAAAGTTTGTTGCGCTGCTCTCGATCCTCGGGAGACAGATTTTCTGCAAACCGTAAGTGGTGTTTTGCCAGATAAGGAGAGTTCTTTGCAGCTTTCCAGAGCGCGTCGCGAAAGTGACGCATTGTGAACTGTAGAATAATCCCTCGAGGTTTTTGACCGGAGGACAGAGCATTCTCGCTCCTCACTTTCCCCAAACGGTGTACAACATCGATTAACTCATGAGCTTTGCCAGCAAATGTTGGGATGACAGCCTCACAAATATCCAGAACTTTCTGTCTGACGTTTTCTCCTGGTTGTTCGGGCAAACCGTAAAGGCACAGATTCCACCTCCTCTGATATCTGGAGAGATCCTATACTTTGTTTTCCAGCTCACCGATTTTTTTTTCCGCAGTAGTTACCCGTTTGTCAACTCGCTCCACTTTTCCTTTCACATCCTTTATTTCTTCTGTCAGAAATTCAACTGACATTTTCACTTCCTCGATGCCTTTATCAAGGATGTCGGCTCTTTCATTAATGATGGACTTGAGGGACGTTATAATTAACGTGGCTAAAGGAGACTGCAGATCTCCATCACCATCATCATTCCTGCCTTTCTTGTGCTTTGGCTCCTTCAACGGAGTTTCAGGTAGTGGAACGAGTGCACCTGAGTTTGAGTCAAAGTCCACCGTAACACAGGCACCAAGACTTAAAGCTGAATCCATCGATTTAGATTTGCGTTTTTTATCTTTTGTCATAGTCCAAAAAGTCTTCCCGAAAATATAACCAAGGCACTGACAAGATAGATAACAATAACGACGGTGAAAAGGCCGTGTTAACAGTTAAACTGTCCACAAACTTCACAAACATAAAAAAAAATCAAATTAAAAAGTGTATCCAAAAGATCCCTTAACTGGTCAGAAAATGAAATGTACAAAAATTTACAAGAAAATGGTCAAAAGTACAAGGACTGATTCACCCACACTGTCAACTTCATGCCGCCATTTTCCCATCCCCTCATATAATGCGACGTACTTAGAGACGACATATATCAGGCGTCATATAATGCGACGCACTTAGAGACAACGTATATATCAGGCGTCATATAATGCGACGTACATAGAGACGACGTATATATATCCGGCGTACCTAGTTCAGACGTACTTATCACACGTCAGTTTTTATGTTAATTTCTCACGTACGCCGCCGCCTATGATTGGTTCTACAGTGACGTCGCCGTGACGCCGCCGTGGGTCTGTCGTCTGCCCTTCCTATTAATCCCATTCAAAATTTGACACGGTCTGACGGCAACGGGAGGGTAGACTGCTCCTTCGCCTGCTAAGCTTATGAACGGCATTGTTAACACCCCATAGGAGAACACAGACACTCCGGAGGAGGTCAAAGACGGAGCGTCGGAGACCTCCAGCAAGTTCTTCTGCTATATTTGCAACATCACTTGTCATAACCAGCAAAACTTCCAGAGTCATATGAACGGACTCCCGCACCAGCAGAAGATAATGGAGATCCAGCACATGAGTAACGTGTGTCTCGTCACGCTGCTGCAGCGAGTCCAGGAGTCCCTGCAAGGAGCTCACAGAGACGGTGAGAAGAGACCGGGTCTGCAAGGATGGTGCTCGGTCAGGGTATATTCTGGCAAACCGTTTGCCAACTACGTCTAGCAATCGGCAAAGCAAACTGTGGTACACCCCAATTACCAACACGCGATGGGTAACTCGCAAAGCACAATGTTATTTTCTGTTTTCCCAGCACGGTACCATAGAACGGCATAAAGCAAGAGGGTTAAGAAGTAAGAGGCGGGGCACCAGTTAAAACATTTCAAAGTTAAAGTTCACGCAAACAGGTATTAATAGACAAGTTTTAGTCAAATATTGATTGTTTATAGCTGAATTATTAGAACGCAATTATATTTGGAACATTAGAATATAGCTATTAATCCAATAAAGAATTCAACGATATAAGATATAGTGGCATGACAACCCCATTCTTGTGTTATCTTAATAAAATATCGAATTTCTAATATATTTAAGTGCACACCACCAGTGTAATGTAATTGTACAGTCCATAGATTTAAACCTAATAGTGGTTCTCAAACTGGTGATCATGAGCACAAGCTACCTGTAGCAACACACTCTCCTCTACTCGCACTAGACACTTTCACACACCATTGTGTGTCCATAATCCCACAAAAGACTGACTGTAATATATGACTGTAATGTATGTATGTTTACTGGCTCATGCACCACAAATCACCTTACACTGTTCCCCAGCCAGCTGCTTGAATGTCTCTCTTTTGCACATGTACAGTATTTGAAGTCATCTGCACAGTTGTACAGTTTGTATTTTTTGTACAGTTTGTATTTTTTGTTTCTTGTTTTTTAGTTTATGTATAGGTAACCACTTTTATATATAGCATATGTATAGTCAAAGCTGACAGTAGGTTAGTTTGTGTATAGGTTTATACTGTTTTACTTCGTGTTGTATATTTGTATTTATGTAGCACCGTGGTCCTGTGAGACACGACATCTCGTCCCACTATATGTCCACACATGTAGTGGAATGACAATAAAGCTCAACTTGACTTGACTTGACTTGACTTGAGCCACACTTGACATGTTATGAACTATATAATTTTTCATAAGCCTATCATCAGATAAATAAGACTTCGACCAACAGAATATCAATGCATAGCGCATTATATTGTATTATTTCATTAATGTTTTTAAAGTTTTAAATAGTTTTGTTTCATTAATTTTCTGTGGGAGGGGGCACGTGTGTGTGTGTGTGTGTGTGGAGGGGTGGAGGGGTGGAGGGGCGGGGGGTCTGTTTACCACCAGTAGCCAACAGCAAATTCTTTACTTACATACATTTATAAGCAAAACTTTTTCAAGACGCTTTTTTGACTGTCAATATAGTTTTAATAACAGCATGTGATTTGTTCCAATTGTGTCCGTGCTTTTCTGGTCCATGTTGACTATACTGAAAGTTATCAGACATAAAGTTATACAAAAATTACATATTTTTTAAGTTTTTGTCTTTTCCTCACTCAGAGTTGCTCTCAGATCCATAGAAGACTCCTACGTAGAAGCTTTAAGAATACGAAACATTTGCACTAGATGGTAGGCATAGGCTACAGTGTGTATACTGTTTTAGAATATAGTAATGTAAAATGACATGTAAAAATAAATTTTAAAAGTTCTTTAAATCGGATAAATAAGTGAATATACATTTACAAACATATGCCAACGTATTGTAAATGTCTAGGTCATTTGTGGTCAAATGGTCAAAATGTAATTTATATAATCATTTAAGAAATAATGCAGTCCAAGGGCTGTATGGTCATAATAAACAATGGTATAGCTATTATTTCAGTCAAATGCTTTACCAAAGTATTGACGTAAACGACCTCTAAGCGGCGTACTGGCGCTATCGCATCGTCAAATGGATGTAATGTGATGCAAGGCGGTTATTTTTGCTTAAATTGTCGCGGTTTCTTGTCGCGTCCTGCAGCAAGTTAAAGATGTCTTTGGCTTTGGGAACAACAACCTACACTCAGAAGGGCAGTTTGTCTGCAGTACTTGAGAGGATGACATTACAGTGGACAACTTGGCGAGAATTTTTAAGGTTTGTTCTCGTTAAACTGTTTTAATCTTTGATATTAAAAGACACCCCCTCCATTGAAAATTCTCCGGCTCAAAATTTTGTTTGTCCAGTCCTCATAGAAAAAGTAATCATTTTCGAATATTTTAAGTGTAAAATTACGGTGACATAATACTGCCCACACATAATATTTTTTTCCACTCAATTATGTCGTTACGAGATCTTTTCTCGTAATAACGAGATCTTTTCTCGTTAAAACGCCATATTTTCTCGTAATAACGAGATCTTTCTCGTTAAACGACATCCATATTTTCTCGTAATAAGGAGATCTTTCTCGTTAAAGCGACATATTTTCTGGTAATAACGAGATCTTTTCTCGTTAAAACGACATATTTTCTCGTAATAACGAGATCTTTTCTCGTTAAAACGCCATATTTTCTCTTAATAAGGAGATCTTTTCTCGTTAAAACGCCATATTTTCTCGTAATAACGAGATCTTTTCTCGTTAAAACGACATCTTTTCTCGTAATAACGAGATCTTTTCTCGTTATAACGTCATCTTTTTCTCGTAATAACGACATGTGTCGTTATAATAGATATATGGTAGGGCTGAGGTGAGCGAGTGTCCGCGCTGCTCAGTCTGACATAAAGGAGTATCTGCACGCTGCTGAATTGAAATACACTGTTTTAAATGTATTTAATGTAATGGTTTTAATTATAGCAGCATGTTTATTAGGATTAATCTCCAATACAACATTATCCAATAACAGCACACAGACCCATGACTTGTTTAGGCTATATATGATCAGATCAAAACAGTTGAATTAACCGTAACTGAAATATAATGCAGTATACAAATATGTTTTTCAGGGCAACAGTTCTCATTTTCATTTAGTTGAACTTGATGTACTAAAATAACTACAACTAAACAAAATGAAAATGAATAAAAGTGATATAGACATTAAAAAAAATGCCAAAAACACGAAAACAAAATTACTAGCTAAAATAAAATGGAAAATATAACAATTTTTTTTTTATATAAAACGTATAATAGTATTTGAATGACACTATATAACACTGGTGTATTGCCTGCTAGTGGTATAGAGTGCATTAATGCCGCCCACTTTTTCAGTGGTGCTGGTTCTGGAAATATTTTTTCAACCATTTTTCCTATAGAGATTTAAGAAAAGTCTTCGTTAAAGTGCTATAAGCCATGAACCGAACCAATAAGCTAGGAGGAGAATCACAACTGTATAAAATATTAATATTTTCAATAAATATTGAAAATCAGACAAAAGAGACAAATGTACAAGACCGTGTGCTTAACGACTTTAATGAGGGAAAGAACTACAATCCCATGAAGCATTGTGAATGACATAATCAAATTAAAAACAATGGCGGAATATAAAACTATCAATTTAAAGTTGTTGATTATATGTATAGAAACAATATATTTTAAGTTTATTGCGAAATATGCATATATATATATTTAACTATTTAAGTGTTTTTGAGACCTTGATTGCGTCTTTTGCGTTGCTTCGTGAGAGTGGGCGTAGCTCAGTGCTCGTTTGGTGCTCACTGCGGCTCTCTGATTGGTGGAATTTTCTGTACAGCATCATGGGTAATGTAGTGTTTAATCAGAGTTCTCTTTCATAGGTAACTCAACGCTGCGTAGCTTACGCATCGGGAACGCCCACTGCGTGACCGAGTCTGAACCCATATAGAATCATGCCAATTCATTGGCTGATGGCGCGACGCCATCTCTGACGCAATGACGTCGTCAGCTCATTCTGGTCGCCGAACGCGCCATCCACTCCTCAGATTTCTCTGCCTTTACGAAGCGGTCACATTACCCTTCGTTGTTGCGATTTCTGGCCCAAACTTATCTTTGCGATCATCCATCTGCACTTCGGCGACTGCCTAATTTTGTAATCACACCCAGCGCAGCGAAGACTGTTCCTTCAGTAAAGCAAAGCCTGCAATTTAACCCATAAGAAGAACGTGATGCGATGATTCAGCTAAAGATCATTTAATAATATTAAATCATTAATACATAATTAATAATCAGACTAAAGTATATCAAGGCCGCCCACACATGTGAAACAAATATTAAAACAGCTCATTTGTTTACCCACGAACAAAAATAGGCCTACGAAAAATAGCTTAATTTGTTTGCACGTTTTTAAACAGAACGAAATAATAATAATTATTATTATTATTATTATTAACCTAAGAGAAAATCTCTTTATTTATCTTTGTTCATATTTCGATTTGTTGTTCAATCAAACTTCAGTCATTCAAATAAATAAATAGAGAGTCAATTATTCAAAAATAACTGTTTTGATCTGATCATATATAGCCTAAACAAGTCATGGGTCTGTGTGCTGTTATTGGATAATGTTGTATTGGAGATTAATCCTAATAAACATGCTGCTATAATTAAAACCATTACATTAAATACATTTAAAACAGTGTATTTCAATTCAGCAGCGTGCAGATACTCCTTTATGTCAGACTGAGCAGCGCGGACACTCGCTCACCTCAGCCCTACCATATATCTATTATAACGACACATAACGAGAAAAATATGTCGTTATAACGAGAAAAGGTGTCGTTTTAACGAGAAAAGATCTCGTTATTACGAGAAAATATGTCGTTTTAACGAGAAAAGATCTCGTTATTAAGAGAAAATATGTCGTTTTAACGAGAAAAGATCTCGTTATTACCAGAAAATATGTCGTTTTAACGAGAAAAGATCTCCTTATTACGAGAAAATATGGCGTTTTAACGAGAAAAGATCTCGTTATTACGAGAAAATATGTCGTTTTAACGAGAAAAGATCTCGTTATTACGAGAAAATATGGCGTTTTAACGAGAAAAGATCTCGTTATTACGAGAAAATATGGCGTTTTAACAAGAAAAGATCTCGTTATTACGAGAAAAGATCTCGTAACGACATAATTGAGTGGAAAAAAATATTATGTGTGGGCAGTATTATGTCACCGTAATTTTACACTTAAAATATTCGAAAATTATTACTTTTTCTATGAGGACTGGACAAACAAAATTTTGAGCCCAGAGAATTTTCAATGGAGGGTGGTGTCTTTTAATATCAAAGATTAAAACAGTTTAACGAGAACAAACCTTAAAAATTCTCGCCAAGTTGTCCACTGTAATGTCATCCTCTCGAAGTACTGCAGACAAACTGCCCCTTCTGAGTGTAGGTTGTTGTTCCCAAAGCCAAAGACATCTTTAACTTGCTGCAGGACCGCGACAAGAAACAGCGACAATTTTAGCAAAAATAACCGCCTTGCATCACATTACATCCATTTGACGTGCGATAGCGCCAGTACGCCGCTTAGAGGTCGTTTTACGTCAATACTTTGGTAAAGCATTTGACTGAAATAATAGCTATACCATTGTTTATTATGACCATACAGCCCTTGGACTGCATTATTTCTTAAATGATTATATAAATTACATTTTGACCATTTGACCACAAATGACCTAGACATTTACAATACGTTGGCATATGTTTGTAAATGTATATTCACTTATTTATCCGATTTAAAGAACTTTTAAAATTTATTTTTACATGTCATTTTACATTACTATATTCTAAAACAGTATACACACTGTAGCCTATGCCTACCATCTAGTGCAAATGTTTCGATTCTTAAAGCTTCTACGTAGGAGTCTTCTATGGATCTGAGAGCAACTCTGAGTGAGGAAAAGACAAAAACTTAAAAATATGTAATTTTGTATAACTTTATGTCTGATAACTTTCAGTATAGTCAACATGGACCAGAAAAGCACGGACACAATTGGAACAAATCACATGCTGTTATTAAAACTATATTGACAGTCAAAAAAGCGTCTTGAAAAAGTTTTGCTTATAAATGTATGTAAGTAAAGAATTTGCTGTTGGCTACTGGTGGTAAACAGACCCCCCCGACCCCCTCCACCCCTCCACCCCTCCACACCTCCACACACGTGCCCCCTCCCACAGAAAATTAATGAAACAAAACTATTTAAAACTTTAAAAACATTAATGAAATAATACAATATAATGCGCTATGCATTGATATTCTGTTGGTCGAAGTCTTATTTATCTGATGATAGGCTTATGAAAAATTATATAGTTCATAACATGTCAAGTGTGGCTCATGATCACCAGTTTGAGAACCACTATTAGGTTTAAATCTATGGACTGTACAATTACATTACACTGGTGGTGTGCACTTAAATATATTAGAAATTCGATATTTTATTAAGATAACACAAGAATGGGGTTGTCATGCCACTATATCTTATATCGTTGAATTCTTTATTGGATTAATAGCTATATTCTAATGTTCCAAATATAATTGCGTTCTAATAATTCAGCTATAAACAATCAATATTTGACTAAAACTTGTCTATTAATACCTGTTTACGTGAACTTTAACTTTGAAATGTTTTAACTGGTGCCCCGCCTCTTACTTCTTAACCCTCTTGCTTTATGCCGTTCTATGGTACCGTGCTGGGAAAACAGAAAATAACATTGTGCTTTGCGAGTTACCCATCGCGTGTTGGTAATTGGGGTGTACCACAGTTTGCTTTGCCGATTGCTAGACGTAGTTGGCAAACGGTTTGCCAGAATATACCCTGACCGTGCTCCACCTGCCAGACGCACTTCACCACCGACGTCATGGAGCATCGCAGAAGCAAGGAGCACAAGCGCTGTGGCCGCTCGTCCAGCTCCAGCTGTACCGTCTGTAAGCTGCACTTCAGGACACACAGAGAGTTTGTGGAGCACATGCAGTTGACGGAGCACACGCAACGAGTCGAGCAGGAGTCGCATCTGATGAACACTGACATGTTTCCGGCTCGAAGGACCATGTAAAGTTTTGCAGCTGCGTTGATTCAGGAAGTGTGCTACCAGGATGGTGTGTCCATTAAAACACCTAAGCCAGTAATCAATCCATGATCTTTATTTCAAGCTGCAGCATTAGAACCAACTATAGAGTTGTATGGTTTCTATAACAAACAATAAGAATAAACATCTTAAATTAACAGTATAACAAATTAAACAGTGAAATACCAAATATGATCAAATTAATTCAACATTGAACAGTTCAACAAATAAGAAAACTAATACCTTTTAATATTATGAGTGATTTATCATTCTTACAAAAATATACCCAAACAAACATAACTTTAGGAATTAACATTACACAAATTCAAAAGGAATAAACTTACTAAATCAGGAACACATCAACTCTACAGAAAGTCTCTCTCCATGAGAGTAGGAAAGGGAAAGACTGCTTCAGTGGTACGAACACAAACAAAGGCAGCCTAATATTCATTCAGTGCACCTGAGGAGACTTAGCTCCACCCATGGATAACTATGTCATGTGACCTCATTTGAATTCTCAACATGTGCTAAGTTCTGCATTATGTTCTAAAATGTTTACTTCATGAAATACGTGCTGTCTGAAGATAAAGCACAAGAGAAAGGTAAGCGCATTGTTGTTAATTGTTATTATTATTTTAGCTGTCAGATTATCATACAGTATGTATCAATGAATAACACATGTTTGGCTGTTGTGGGTGTGAATTAACATTGCTTTCTGATCACTTAATTGTGCATTTTTTTTGCTCAAAAATTAGCTTTTTCTTACTGTGGACATTGAAAATTATGTGTTCCACCGGGGGTTATCAGTTAATTTCTTGATTGCCATTTTGAAAAGGTTCCTGGTAATTTTAAGCATATTTTCTTACTGTCTGTAACGCATTTGCCCTGTTTTGATCCATGTTCCTGTGAAATTTATTTATCTTTATTACCTTTTTTCGTCGTTATTTTATTTTGAGGAGATAAAAGTGGTCCTTATCAACCTTGATTGACATGGTAATAAAATCATATCACATTATTTTGGCAGTTAAAATTTTGGGCTGGTTTTGTTGAAGTGGGTGGGTTTTGCTGAGCTTTTGGGCTGGAAATCGTCAACCCGATCTGGCAACACTGACTGCCTGCTTTCCCAGTTCATCTCACTCCACTCCACATGAGTCATGTGTGTGGCTGCTGCCTCAGTTAATGTTGAACTCCAGTAAGTAGGGTACTTTATTCACTTTAAATAAAGCGATTCTCTTTAATGTAGTTGATGCAGCAGACTCGTTCATAAATTAGTTATGGCAAAAATGCTGATTAACGTTACCGATGTCATTTTCCATGAATCTGCTATATTAGCAAGGGCGTAACCATGGTATAGATATTGGGGGGGTCCAAATGTGAGCCCTCCCCCAGATATTTTTTTTTTTAAGTTCAGTCGCGGATCAGATCGTAAAAACAAACAGGCCATGCCATCAACGAATGAATAGAGGCTTATCAATGGAGTGGGAAGTGCGGGAACTCTGTGACTCCAGCAGTTCATTATTCAGCCTATTTTCAAGGTATCATGCTAGCTACCTAGCTATAATACTGAGCCATTTAAACGTGATATTTTTCATATTTATTCAAAAATTGCCGCGGTATTTTTGACCATGGCACTACTTTTTAGGTGTCTACTTGCTTACGAATGTCCGCCTGTTCGTCCTGCTTCTTTCTTTTAGCTCCTACCTTCATTTCATTTAAGCACCAGTGACAGTCGGACTGAGCGGTTTTTTCAAACGATGCCGCAAACCGGCGTTTACGGGCTCAACCAAGTGTACAATCACATGTTACAATATAATAGGCCTATTATTGGGGGGGACAGATTGGTATTTTTCCAATATTGGGGGGGACACGTCCTCCCCAAAGTATATGGTGGTTACGCCCATGTATATTAGCGATTAAAATATTACTTATCTAGTTAACGTTAGCTTGTTTACAATAGCTTGTCGCATAGTGCACTGCAACTTATTGGGGTTTTCCACTGACTGGTACCAGCTTGGTTCGGTTCAGTTCGGTTCTGCTCTGTTTCGGACCTACAGTTTTCCACTACAACTGGTTGCTATAGCGACCAAACATTCTGAGAAGCAGCACGAGCAGAGCGCTCTAAGCTGAGGTAAACAACCTGGCATCATTACAATCATCAGCATGGATGAAATAAAAGGGATTTTATTATTTCTTATCCTTGGTTTGTGGCTGTTTGAAATGTGCTGATCTGCTTTGTCATTGAACCTGAGAAAAACTTTGAAAATAACCATAATGACGCAGTCTCCGTACTACAATAATAATGATAGAAGCAAAGTTTTTCACTGTGGGGACATATCTTTATAAGTACAATTTGACTGTATTATTTGTGTCCCCTTCAAAAATTGCTCATGAGAAATTTTATATTTATTGTCCCCCCCTACTGTTAAATGAAATTTATGCCCATGGAATCGAACCCACAACCTTTGCGCTGCTAGCGCAATGCTCTACCATTGAGCCACAGAAACACTGTGATCTGACTCGGACCTTTGAGTCTCGTTCAGCAAAAATAATTAATCTTTTTTTTGTGTCATTTCGCTCATTTTAGGGTGATTCTATGACTGCAGGTGCATTTTGTGTCATTATTTGTGTCTAGTTTTTTTCAAATGGTTATATTTTGTATTATTTTAATAATTTGTTACTCATTGTTATAAATTAAAAGATGTTACAGTCCAGTCCATAACAATATAATAATTTATGTAAAAAGTGTCTTAAATACCTGAAAATCATGATTCCTTGTTGTCCAAATTAGTCAGTGTATTTTTTCCATCATGAATCATTGCGTAATCAAAATATTTTATTGTACTTTCCTTTTGGTAATATTTCATTATTTTTATTTATAAAAGCCCTACTTTACTTAATTCTACGACATTAAATTGTTTAAAAATAACTTTTTTCTTATAAAAATGTGTCCATAAACTTGAGAAGATAATATTTTTTTATTTGTCATATACACAATTATACAGAGTATAACCAGCAGTGAAATCTGTGCTCTGCATTTAACCCATTCAAGTGCACACACACTTGGAGCAGTGGGCAGCTGACACTGCGGCGCCCAGGGAGCAGTTGGGAGTTCGGTGCCTTGCTCAAGGGTCTCACCTCAGTCGTGGACTATTCCTGCTGGAGCCGAGATTCGAACCCACAAACTCAAATTACAAGTCTGATGCACTATCCATTAGGCCACGACTGCCCCTGTGCCAGTTATGTAACATAATTGACCTTTAAATTGGTGGAATTTTCTCACACAACTATGTAAGAGACAGGGTATTTTGTCACTTTTCCTCACAGATAAGATCTGAATCACTGAAAAGTATATGTGCTCTTTCTAAGAAAATATTTTAATCTAAAAAAAATCTTACACCAAGGTTTATTTTGCAGAATGTCAACACTGTTACCACAATATCAAAAAGAGACCAGAATTTATCACTGGTCACACATTGGGTTATTTAAAAGTCTTTTAATCCTGTTTTCATTTGTGCCATGTACTCTTAGCATTTATGCTAGCAAGTGGATTTTTTGGTACAAAATAAAATTTTCAATTCTGTTACCAATGTAGCGTAACAATGCTGACAACAGTGTAACAGATTTTGAAATTGACAGTCCACCGGATAATTCTGTTACTTTTCAATTCTGTTACTTATAGGGTCAACCCTGTTCATGAACTATTTTCACAAAAAACAATACAATTGTGGTTTAAAATCTCATAAATATTAATGATATTACATTTTGGACTGGTTAAAAAAGAAAACACAGATGCAAATTAAGATACAAAATGGATTAACCATTCACGAGTTACCTTGAAAATTGTAAAATTATATAAACCAGATAACCCTTCTTGTCAGAAAATATGAGTAATCAAACAAATTGTGAACTAAGCCACAAAACAGCAAACAATAAAGGTTATTTACCTCAGTCCATTCAACAAACCAGTATGAATTCGCAAAAATAAAAATATATACCTCTGTCCCTCAGAGTTTAATAAACAAAAGAGTCCATCTGCAGAACAGGCGATGAATTGATAAGAAGATGAAAGTTGAAGGTTCAAACTCAGTCTATGGGTGGCTCGCCATCTTTTCCTTTCTTAATGCAGCTTGCTGAATCCACACCAGGCACGTAACTCACAGTAGAAAATCCAAATTTCAATGCATACAACAAAACTGGCCTGTGTACACAGGACAACATTCTTAGAAACCTCATATAACTCTGTGTTATGCCCTTTTCACTCTAAGATTAACATTCATTATTTACAGCATAGGCCATACCTTGCATACAATGGACACATCTCTTCAATTTAACAGGCATAGTAATACAACAGTCTTAATTCATTAGAAGTACAAAAATAAATCTGCAACTCACCGATTCCTTTGAATTAACAGTGTTTTTGAAAATCTTTTACACCACGAACTACAGCGATGACTCCATTAATTTCAGCACGGCTCTCTGGACGAGCACAGCAGGTATGCTTCTTTACAAACTTCACAACTGATCAGTATTTTTAGCTCTGAATAACTAATCTACTTTCTTTAATCCTTGAACAAATTAATTGAACGAGTAATTTCTTCTAAAGTAACTTGGTTTCAATCAAAAATTATCAAGTTTCATTCACATGCGTTTTACAACAGCAGTGCTGATTCCAACTACAATTGGATGAATTTCACTGCAGTAACTTCCATATTAATAATATAATTAATACAATATTATATTTTCTCAATTTAATTCCTCTGTGTATCTCCTTATATCCACTATATAGGTATATATAGTACAATTTATTCTTTTTTTTCTTGGACCGCAATTTAACTAATTTATGTCTGGGTTACACCCTCCCCTCTTAGAATTATGCAAGTCCCTTTGCATATCACTAACAGGTGTATAACCCTGAAATGCTGGCTGTCCCATTCGAGAAGAATCCTGTAGGGACTCTGAGAGAGCAGCATTCAGACCTTGAAGGAGTGATTGAACAATGGTCACCAAAGGATTTCCTAGTTCAGGGTAAGTTAGATTTTTGGGTTTCTCTCTATGTCGGACAGACCTCCTCAGTCCAACCTCCTCATTCTCAGTTTCTTCTGTGCCAATTAGCCCCTTCCCAGCTGAAGAGGATCCTGAGGTAGGTGATTCTCCATTATAATCTGGATGTTGCTCCATTAAGATTAGTGGGTAATTCATCTCATCATTCTTTTCTCTTCCATGTTGAGCTGTTGGATTTTCAGGCAAGTCAGCTACAGGATTCGCAGGTAGGTTGGGTTCAGGAGTCACAGGTAGGTCAGTTTCAGGATTCGCAGGTAGGTTGGGTTCAGGAGTCACAGGTAGTCAGTTTCAGGATTAACAGAATTCATCAATGACCTGAAATTTCACTCTGAATTTCTTGGTTG
Organism: Gymnocypris eckloni scoliostomus; assembly: GCA_027564155.1. NCBI lineage: Eukaryota > Metazoa > Chordata > Actinopteri > Cypriniformes > Cyprinidae > Gymnocypris > Gymnocypris eckloni. Next base: position 4,804,677 of record CM050416.1, on the reverse strand, counting down.
ACGTCAGAGTCAGTTTTGGGTGCCGGAACAACAGCATTGTTTCTGTTTGAGTGAGCCACTTCAGGTGTGTGAACCACAAAAGACTCATTCACAAGCTCGAATTGAGGCATTAAACAATAATTATCCTCTTCCTCAAAATCAGGGATTTCATCGGTTCCCTCAGAACGTCTGCAAGTCATCTCATTGCGAGTTTTGCACTTGAGAATTGGACTCTCGGACTCACATTCTATTATCTCAGATGGAAGAGTTCCACAAGGAAGTATCAAGTTGCGATGGAAAGTCCGGATGGGTCCTGTTTGAGTTTCAGGGCATACTTTATACACTGGCACTGGTAATCTAGGAAGAGCATTCCTTACAGTACTTGAAGGGGATTCTCCTGTCTGAAGTCGTACTATAACCTCTCGAATACAGGGCTCGGCTAACAGGGCATTTTGAATTTCAGAAAGAGAAAGATGAGAAATGGTCGGTAACCCTCCACAATTATCCTCCTTTGCATAAGCGTCGGGTACAGCAGCTTCCTGCATTGCCAAAGAACTGACGAATGCAGTGGGCAATTTTTACAGACATTCAGTCCACTGGATGAGTTGACTGTCACAGATGGCTTTCACTACATCATCACTAATTGCACGTTCTCCAGAATTCATGGTAAGCTGTTCAGTGAAATTAAGAATGCGGTTTTGTTCTTTCAAGGAGATATCATCATTCGGAAGCTTTTCATGTGGTCGATGAGATAACCCATCAACATTCTGCTTCCCTGACCTATATTGTAACTTGAAATTGAAGGTCGAGAGTGCAGCCAACCACCTGTACCCAGTTGCATCAAGTTTAGCGGTGGTAAGAATATAGGTCAGGGGGTTACTGTCCGTTACTACTGTAAAAGTGCTTCCATAAAGGAAATCATGAAATTTCTCAACCACTGCCCATTTTAATGCCAAGAATTCTAATTTATGGGCAGGGTACTTTGACTCACTACTTGAAAGCCCCCGGCTCGCATATGCAACAGTTCGGACCTTTCCAGCCTGCTCTTGATACAGAACAGCGCCCAGACCTGACGTGCTTGCATTAGTAGAAACTTAATTATACATCATAACCATACATCCTGCATCATCCATGCAGGATGTATGGTAATCTGGGGTTAGCAAAAGCCAGGACTGGCGCAGAGGTCAACTCATTAATGGTTAGATCAAAAGCATCTTGACAAGCAGCTGTCCACCTGTCATTAAAGAGATCTTTGGGGTTTCGGTACTGACTATTACTCCTTGGCTTTAGGTTCCGACGAGTAGGGGGGTACCCTGAAGTTAACTTGTTTAGAGGCTTCACCTTATGGGAAAAATCTTTAATGAAACGTCGGTAATACCCAACAAATCCAGCTTGAGTCCGTACTCTTTAAGCCTGTTTAAGACACTAACTAGTCTTTCCTCGTGTGCTTCCAAATCTTAGGAGAAAATGATTATGTCATCTATGAACACAAGGACCTCGCGAAGGTTTATGTCTGCCATACACCTCTCCATTATTCGCTGGAATGTGCTTGGAGAATTAGTGATTCCTTGTGGCATACGATTAAATTCATAAAACCCTAGTGGGCATACAAAAGCAGTTTTAGCTTTGTTGGTTTCTTCTACCTCAATTTGGTAATAGCCAGATTTTAGGTCAAGTACCGAAAACCACTTGGACCCCGTTAAGGCCATGAAAGTGTCTTCAAGTTTGGGAAGTGCATATGCATCCTTGATGGTTTTTTTATTTAATTTTCGGTAGTCAATGCATAATCGTTTGTCGCCACTCTTCTTTCTGACCACCACAATGGGCGAAGAGTAAGGAGACTGAGATTCTCGTATGAATCCAGCATCAAATAACTCCTAAAGATGTCTCTTTATAGCTTTCAGTTCCTCCGGATGTATCGTCCGATGTTTGAAAGGCGTTTCATCCACAAGATTGATCTGATGTTTGACCTTATTGGTGCACCCAAAGTCCAGGGAATGTAAAGAAAACACTTCCGGCATTCCTTGAAGCTGTTCTGTAAGCCTAGTCTTCCATTCTGGTGGGATGGGTGAATCACCGAAATTGAACTCGAGGATAGATTTTGGAATGGTTTCTGTTTTACTCTCATGGTCATAACACCCCTCTGAATACACAGATTGAACTGCCTTTAATTCAGCCACAACACATCTTGGTGGGATGTGTTGAATGTTTTCAGGTAACCGCACTAGTCCAACGTTTCCTTCTGCGTTCTGCCGTAATTCTAGGGTCTTTAGAACTTGCTTATACCCATAAGAAGGAGAGAAGTACCGGGTTTCTTGCTGTGAATAGTCTTTGTACAAGCTGTCCAAAGTATTTGTGCCAATCAATACTGAGGGTTGACAATTAGAGGGAAGAGCAGGAACAAATAAAGCTAGAGTAAGTACCTCTGTGTCAACTCCTACAAAGTCCTTGGGAAAAGTAATGGTCAATTCAACATAACCAAGGTATGGAACATTGTGACCATTCGCTCCCTCTACTTCCAGAAGATTTTTCAAAGAATTAATCTGCTGACCACACAAGTTCTCAATGTAAAAGGTTTGAGTGATGGTGGTGACCTGTGAACCAGTGTCAAGCAAGCAATCACACATTACCCCTGCAACATTTGTTTGTGCAGTACATTTTGTTCCAACTAGCCCCTTTGGTAAAAGTGATTTGTGTAGCCTCATTTGTGCTTGGGCTGTCAGTACCTTAAAGGATTTGGGACTCCCTGACTTAACTTCAGTTCCTATACGCCCCGCAACAGGAACTGCAGTCAGTTTAAATGTGCATCAGGACTGCCGTTTCTTAAGTCCCACTCACTTTGTCTCTTGGTGAGTTCATCCCTTTTCTCTGATACCAATGCAGGATTTGGGTCATTGGAACAAGAATTGGCAATATGCCCATCTTCCCCACACCTGAAACAATAGCCTGGCTTTGGCCTACCAGAGTGAAGCTTATCTGGTACTCTGAGTTTCCCTTTAGAACTGACATGATTTTGTTTACTTGAGGATTTAAAAGCGTTCAACTTGGGGTTTTGCTTATCTTTGGACTCCTTTGATGTTAACCATGCAAGCTGACTTCGGAGTTCTGCTATTTGACTTGCCAAATGAGTAGTTACAGGATTAAGTTGAGTCACATCGTCCACAGTGGCAGATTGAGACTGCATCACAGCACGCTGCTTAACACCTCCCAGATGCTGTGTCATGCGAGCGATTTTGGAAACATGTTTGCTTTCTTCTGTGTGCAGTAAAGTCATTAACTCTGCAAAACTCAGAGGGGACAGTTTGTTTCTCTCTAACTGCAGCTCTGTGATCAAAGAACTTTCCCAGCATCCTCTAGAGAATTGTTTAAGCAGATGCTTGTCTACATCAGAACCAAGAACTCCCCCTTGCCTCAACGCAGATTGCAGCGTTATATGCAACAGTTGCAGGTAAGCCGATGGTTTCTCTCCGGGGTTCTGGAATATATTTAAGAATTTTGCAAATAGTTCATCGCTATCCTCTATAGTGGCAAAATGCAGAATCTAGCAGTTGAAGGTAGGTAGAAGGTGATGCGGTCAGACCAACGGACTTGATGATGTCGGCTGCTGGAGAAAGTAGACTCTCACAAATACTACGCACTCTGTGGAAATCAGAAACTGTCGGATCTTGTAACAGTAACTCAACACCAGTGTGCCAAGTCTCATAGTCAACTTCGTTAGGTGGACGAGGAACATGTCCAGAGAACACTCAAAGACGTAACGGTGAGTTCCCATGAACAGTTAAGTCAGTGCTACGTACAAGATGTTCCATCACAACTCTCTGCACTCCAGGTGGATTTAAGTCACTAGTGGTGAGCGATGGGGGTTCTGGACCTATCGCTACTGGGGTTAGTGGGACAGAGCGATATGTAACATCTGCTGTTGCTTGAGACTGCTTGCAAGTAAAATCTGTCAGGGACGGATCTGCTAAATGAACAGATGCAGTGTCATTAACTTCAGCAAGAATGAGTTCAGGATATGTTTTGGGACTACCATATCATGCATGTGAGCTAACATACCCTTCAAGACATCCTCAAAATTTTCGCCACTGCGACTTGCCAAGTCTTTAAATTCGTTGAGGTAAATTTGGGTTGTATTTCGTCCAAGCCTCTCAACATAAATATTTGACAAAGCTGTCACATGGAAAGAGACATCAGGGTCATTTTTTGCTTGCTGAGCATATGGAAGAATTGTCTGAAGAATTGAAAAAAAAATGTTTTAGCACCAGCCGCCACTGCTATCCAGACTAAATAACTGATAAAATAAACTGTTATAGGTGCAATAGTCAAGAGGGCAGCGCTGTCATTTTACATTGCTGTGCACACTGCGGCGTTTGTCACAGCTCCAGACTTATTTGTTCATTAATGACATCATCAGCGACTAGTCAACTTCGACTTGAATCACATAAAAGTCAACTTTAAAAAATCTGAAGTCTTTCAACCCCTAATATATATTTATATATGAAGAGCTCTTTTCCAAAACGCGATAAATGCCAAATAAAAAAAAAAATGAGTTCGTCATGCCATTTTGCTGTGTACTGAACCTATTCACTGCTCCATCAATGTTTCATGCCAAATCGCTATATTTCCTTGTTTAAAATGTACTGCAAGATGCAGTTCTTTTCCAAACTGCTATAAGCGCCGAACCTGTTTTTAGTCTAAATGCGATATATCCTCTCGACCAATCAGAATTCGTTCGATGCAATCCAACATGACGACGCTTTGAAGCGTTTGTTTGTGCTCAGTCTTCAAAAGGAGTGCTTTAAACTCTAATAACACTTTTGATGGCCTGGATGAGCCAGTGAGACCTACACCTGGGGGTAGAAAACGCAGACTGGACCAAAAAAAAAAAAGAAGGTTCTCAGGTGGCGCGTTAATACCCATATTAATACCGCGTTAATATGGGATGTCAATGTAACAGATGTGTATACCAGTAAAGGTGGTGTTTAACCGATTGACGCTAGAGGTTGTAGCCTTTGGCGTTCCTTGTTAGAGCGCCTGCCTCCCGCACCGGCAACCCGGGTTCGAGACCCGCTCGGTGTGATGGTGCGGACCCGGTGGGGTTACATCAACACAAGGCTGGTGCGGACCCGGTGGGGTTACATCAACACAAGGCTGGTGCGATCGGTTTATAGTATGAGTCTCTGATGTCATATGTTGCATGTTCTCTTTTTTTTTAAGACATAAACCAACATTTAAAAAAAAAGGATGGATTTGAAGCGTTAAAAAAAAAAAAAAAAAACTTTGCATTTATAATCGACAATATTGTTGTTTCATTTAACAATCATTGTTTAACATGTTCAGACTGAGCCAACAGACCATTTTAACAGGATAAATTGAATATTAACAAAATGTATGGGTCTAGGTAAAAAAATGTAATTTTCATGAAAACTATTAAAATGGATTTATAGCGTTTTGTAAAAGAGCTCTTCATATATACAGCCATACATACATACAGGGGCATCTCAATAAATTAGAATGTCGTGTTTCAGTAATTCAACAAAAATTGTGAAACTCTTGTATTAAATAAATTCAATGCACACAGACTGAAGTAGTTTAAGTCTTTGGTTCTTTTAATTGTGATGATTTTGGCTCACATTTAACAAAATCACTATCTCATCAAATTAGAATATGGCGAAATGCCAATTAGCTAATCAACTCAAAACACCTGCAAAGTTACCTGAGCCTTCAAAATGGACTCTCAGTATGGTTCACAAGACTGCTGATCTGACAGTTGTCGAGAAGACCATCATTGACATACTTCACAAGGAGGGTAAGCCACAAACATTAATTGCCAAAGAAGCTGGTCATTCACAGAGTGCTGTATCCAAGCATGTTAACAGAAAGTTAAGTGGAAGGAAAAAGTGTGGAAGAAAAAGATGCACAACCAACCGAGAGAACCGCAGCCTTATGAGGATTGTCAAGCAAAATCGACTCAAGAATTTGGGTGAACTTCACAAGGAATGGACTGAGGCTGGGGTCAAGGCATTAAGAGCCACCACACACAGACGTGTCAAGGAATTTGGCTACAGTTGTCGTCAGAGGCGTCTTACCTGGGCTAAGGAGAATAATAACTGGACTGTTGCCCAGTGGTCCAAAGTTTTTTTTTGTATAGCGCTTTTTACGATACAATCATAGGAAATTAAGTTTCTAAAATAGATTTATATTGTAGAAACTCCATATAATTAACTTAACTTAAAATTTGGTTAATTTAGTATAATCGCTGATGGTTGGCTTCCTCTGAGGTCCTTCGAGGGGTTGGCATCATCTCTTCTCATGTGTTCGGTCATCTCAGATCATTTGAGGGTTGGATCCAGACTGAAGCTTGTGTAATTCCTAGTTACATCCCGTGGCAAACCAGGAAAACAAATAAAGACAATTAGCATAGCTATTGTTCCATCCAGGAACACAGGTGTGGCATATCAAGATGCTGATTAGACCGCATGATAATTGCACAGGTGAGCCTAAAGGGGGTCGCACACCAGATGCGAAGCGCAGCGCCGCGCAGCGCTGCATCTAGGACAACTCGAGGTATCGCACACCAGACGTGCACATTCTATACTAATAAATTACCTGAAGTGTGTTGTAACGGTTGTGTCCTGGTATATCCAGTAAGTAGCAACCTACGACAGTGAATGTAATCACGACAGACAATTGTTACATAGGCCTATACTGTAATATTTTGTGTATGTAAAAATGTCCCAAGAGAAATATAAAAGATTAAAAGGATTACGTTTATTATACATTAATTATATATGTTTACATTTTATTCAAGCTGTAAAACTAATATGTACAGTATTTAGCAGCAGTGGTATCTTGGTATAATGTATTAACAACGGTTTGAGATAAATATTATATTATTTCATTTAAAACAATGCAGATGGCACTCTGTGGCGTGGCAGGAATTTGAACAGCATTCTGAGTCGTTGCTGGGCGCTGCGGCCAGACGCCGAATGACGCCACCGGTGTGCGTACACACATAGAAAACAATGTGTTCAAATTTGAAAGACATGGTGCGACGCAGCGCTGCGCTTCTCGTTCGGTGTGCAACCCTAGGGCTGTCAAAAAAAATTTGAATTTCGCATTTTTGTCGAATTTTAAAGAAAATCCACATTTGAATGCAAAACGCTGCATTCGAATTTTAGGTGTCCGTCAGGCAGCTTGGCGTTTTTCGCATCGGTGTGCACTCTCACATTGGCGCCCTTTGTTTAGTCACGAGGCGTTAAACGTCGGCGAATATCGCACGCGAAATTCGTCCCGGTGTGTACGGGCCTTTAGGGAGCGGGTTGGCTTGTAGCATGATAGAAGATTAGTTCGGTATGCAGGAGCTAAAACATTTACGGCCTTATATGCAAGTAATAATATTTTGTAACTGATACAGAACTTAATCGGGGCCAGTGCAGAGACTGTAAAATTGGAGTAATGGGATCATATTTTCTTGACCTGGTAAGGACTCTAGCTGCAGCATTTTGTACAATATGTGGCTTGTTTATTGAAGATGCAGGACAACCACACAGCAGTGCATTACAATAGTCAAGTCTAGAGGCCATGAATGCATGAACTAGCTTTTCTGCATCAGAAAAAGTTAACATGTTCCGTAGTTTGGCAATGTTTCTAAGATGTAAGAATGCTGTTTTTGTAACATGGGAAATATGATTTTCAAAAGATAAGTTGCTGTCTAATATACCCAGATTTTTGACTGTAGAGGAAGTAACAGTACATCCATCTAGTTGCTAATTGTGATCCAAGAGATTTTGTGTACTCTTTTTGGTCCAATAAGTAATATCTCTGTCTTATCTGAATTTAATAGGAGAAAACTATTGGTCATCCAATCTTTTACATTTTTAAAACACTCCGTTAGCTTAGATAATTTAGAAGTTTAATCTGGTATTGTTGAGATATATAGTTGTGCATCATCAGAAACATTTAATAACAATGAGAACTAATCCCGTATTTTCTAATAATATTACCAAGAGGCAACATGTATATTGAAAATAGCAGAGGACCTAGGATAGATCCTTGTGGTACTTCATACTTTACTGGTGACAATTGAGATGACTCGCCGTTTAAAAAAAAAACTAAGTGGTAGCGATCGGACAGGTAGGATCTAAACCATTTTAAAGCCTGCCCTTAAATACCTGTATAGTTTTGTAATGGATCTATGAGTATGTCATGATCTATAGTGTCGAACGCAGCACTAAGATCAAGTAAAACTAACAATGAGATGCAGCCTTGGTCTGACGCAATAAGCAAGTAATTTGTAATTTTAACAAGTGCATTTTCTGTGCTATGGTGGGGCCTAAAACCTGACTGAAATTCTTCATAGATAAATTTTTTGCAAGAAGGAGCACAATTGAGCAGACACAACTTTTCTAAAGTTTTAGCCATAAACGGAAGATTTGAAATGGGCCTGTAATTTGCCAGTTCACAAGGATCTAGTTTTGGTTTCTTGATAAGAGGCTTAATAACCGCCAGCTTGAATGGTTTTGGGACGTGACCTAAAGATAAGGATGAGTTAATGATATTGAGAAGCAATTCTTCTGCTACAGATAACAACTCTTTCAATAATTTAGTGGGTACAGGATCTAATAAACATGTTGTTGGTTTAGATGCAGTGATATGTTTTTTTTTTAGCACATCCTGTCCTATAGTTGTAAAGCACTGCAGTTTTTCTTTGGGTGCGATAAATGAAGATGAAGTTCTAAAGGCTGTAGAATCTACATTTGTTATTGTATTTCTGATGTTATCTATTTTATCAGTGAAGAAATGCATTACTATTAAATTGTGAGGGAATATTTAGATTGGGTGACATCTGTTTTTTTGTTAATCTAGCCACTGTGCTGAATAAAAACCTTGGATTGTTTTGGTTATGATCTATGAGCTATCAAAGGTAGACATAAATCCGCAAATAAAGCAAGTAAGAGTGAAACCATGGTAAATGTGTGTAAATAGGGTATTAACGTTAGCTGTGTTAACGGAAGTCGTGATGCTAATGAGCGCTGGCAAAGCTAACGGGCTATAAAATAATCCAGTCTAGAGGTCATGAATGCATGAACTAACTTTTCTGCATCAGAAACACTTAACACGTTCCGTAGCTTGGAAATGTTTCTAAGATGGAAGAATGCTGTTTTTGTAACATTGGAAATATGATTTTCAAAAGATAGGTTGCTGTCTAATATAACACCCAGATTTTTAACTGTAGAGGAAGTTACATTACATCCGTCTAGTTGCAAATTGTAATCCAAGAGATTCTGTTTACTACGGAAGTTCTAAGCGGCCATGCATTATTATAATTTTTCTGTCTTGTTTTCTCGTGATCACGACATAATTTTCTCGTGATCTCGACATAACGAAAGTTGTTTTGTCGTTATCACGACTTAATTTTCTCGTGATCACGACATAACGAAAGTTGTTTTGTCGTTATCTCGACATAACGAAAGTTGTGGATCTCAACGTAAAAACCGTTTTCTCACGATGTAATTGTAGCTATCGCGAGAAAATCCCGCACATTGTGAATGTTTCTGGCGAATATTATGGTGTACGCGCTAGCGGCTGATATCTCCATCATAAAGTTACTAATTTCCTGAAGCAAATATGGACTTTATCTCACCGCAGTAAAGATAGTTTGCAGTTCGATATTCAGATTTCTTTTGGCTATAAATACGCAGTGCGCTGTCATAGACATGCAAATAATACTGAATGACATTCTCCATGATTTGTGAATTCATATGACGTAGTTGACTGGCAATGAAATTGACTACACGTTCAGGGTCGCTATATTGTCTTCGACGATACAGTTGCAGACCCGACAGCCTACTTCTCAAGTGTCGAACACTTATGTGTAAGTCATCAATCACTGACAGACACAGAGCTATTTCAGTTTGAGTGAGTCCCTGATCAAAATAAAAGCGAATACGGTCATCCATGATGCTGCGATGACGCTGCTTCTATAGCATTTTCTCATGACGAATACACAGAGAAAATTAAGTCGTGATAACGACAAAACAACTTTCGTTATGTCGTGATCACGAGAAAACAAGACAGAAAAATTATAATAATGCATGGCCGCTTAGAACTTCCGTAGTTTACTGTTTTTAGGTCCAATAATTAATATCTCTGTCTTATCTGAATTTAATAGGAGAAAATTACTGGTCATCCAATCTTTTATATTTTTAACACACTCTGTTAGCTTTTATAGTTTAGAGGTTTCATCTGGTCTTGTTGAGATATATAGTTGAGTGTCATCAGCATAACAATGGAAACTAATCCCGTATTTTCTAATAATATTACCAAGGGGCAACATATATAATGAAAATAATAGAGGACCTAGGACAGATCCTTGTAGTACTCCATACTTTACTGGTGATAATTGCGATGCCTCCCCGTTTAAATAAACAAAGTGGTAGCGATCGGACAGGTAGGATCTAAACCATCTTAAAGCCTGCCCTTGAATACCTGTATAGTTTTGTAATCGATCTATCAGTATGTCATGATCTATAGTTTCGAACGCAGCACTAAGATCAAGTAAAACTAGCAACGAGATGCAGCCTTTGTCTGACGCAAGAAGCAAGTCATTTGTAATTTTAACAAGTGCAGTTTCTGTGCTATGACGGGGCCTAAAACCTGACTGAAATTCTTCATAGATATAATTTTTTAGCAAAAAAGCACAGTTGAGCAGACACTACTTTTTCTAATATTTTCGACATAAACGGAAGATTTGAGATCGGTCTGTAATTTGCCAGTTCACAAGGATCTAATTTTGGTTTCTTAATAAGGGGCTTAATAACTGCCAGCTTAAATGGTTTTGGGACGTGACCTAAAGATAACGAGGAGTTAATAATATTGAGAAGCGGTTCTCCTGCTACAGGTAACAACTCTTTCAATAGTTTAGTGGGTACAGGATCTAATAAACATGTTGTTGGTTTAGATGCAGTGATAAGTTTATTTAGCTATCCTGTCCTATAGTTGTAAAGCAATGAAGTTTTTCTTTGGGTGCGATGAATGAAGCTGAAGTACTAGACGCTGTAGAATCTACATTTGTTATTGTATTTCTGATATTATCTATTTTATCAGTAAAGAAATTCATAAAGTCTTTACTATTAAACTGTGAGGGAATATTTAGTTCGGGTGACATCGGTTTATTTGTTAATCTAGCCACTGTGCTAAATAAAAACCTTGGATTGTTTTGGTGATTATCTATGAGTTTGCGGATATACTCGGTTCTTGCAGTTTTTAGAGCCTGTCTATAGCTGGACATACTGTTTTTCCACGCAATTCTAAAGACTTCCAAGTTAGTTTTTCTCCATTTGCGCTCAAGAATACGAGTTTCTTTCTTGAGAGAATGGGTATAACTGTTGTACCATGGCATTGGACCCTGGTACAACTGTTAGTGGTCTATACACAGTAGCCAGAGCAAGAGATAGGACAGATTTATTTTGCTTATCTGACAGTTTAACATTGAGCATAAGTATTTCGAATGGGTCAAACCTGTATCCTGTTTTCTGAGTCACATTGAGAATATCACTATATATTGTTGCGACACCGCCGCCACGACCAGTCTGACGAGGCTCATGCTTATAACAGTAGCTTAGTGGAGTAGATTCATTTAGACCAAAATAATCATTTGTTTTAAGCCAGGTTTCAGTCAGACAGAGTACATCAAAACTATTATCTGTGATTATTTCATTTACAATAATTGCTTTCGTTGTGAGTGATCGGATATTTAGGAGCCCAAGTTTTAAAAATTGTTTTTGTTCATTTAATTAGCATTTTTCTGGTTTAATCACGATCAGATTTGTTCTAGATCCTGCATTAAATTTATATTTTGAACTCACTATTCGGGGAACAGACACAGTCTGTATAGATTGGACACTGCAATTACCTTTATCATTTAAGTGGGTAGAACAAAAGTCAACATAGCTGTTATTGGAGAATTGGCTTACTAGTCAGATAGAGCGTAGCATTCTGGTGATGTTGTCCGACAGGACTTCCGCTTCGACTCTGCTGGGGTGCAGGCCATCAGCACGAAATAGCCTAGGACGCTCCCAGAAAAGATTTCAATTATTAACAAAGAGAATTTTCTGCTCTGTACACCATGAAAACAACCATTCATTTAAAGCAAACAGTCTACTGAACTTTTCGTGTCCTCGCCAAGGACACGAAAAGTTGCTTTTCTCTGTTACTATAACAGAGAAAAGCAATTCATTAGCATTCTCATTCATCTTGCACAGCCTCAAAGCCTTTCATTAGCAACTATTCTGAGGAGCCCGGTCTTATAAAAAAGCGTATAAATAGTAACGTTACGCCAAATAAAAATGAAAACATTTGTGATATTGATACAAAAAACGGACTTTGGCGTATATATGATACGAGCGTTTTTACATTTACATTTAGTCATTTTGCAGATGCTTTTATCGAAAGCGACTTACAATTGGGGAATACATAAAGCAATTAATCTTGAAGAGGCAAACAAACAGAGGAAGTGCCCCTAACACCAAGTCTTAGGCATTGTTCAAATAAATACAAGCTAGCAAGGGAAGGAGAGAAAGATGAAGACATAGAAAAAGGGAAGGAATAGTTTTTTTATATACATATATATATATATATATATATATATATATATATATATATATATTTTTATGATGAAGTCAAGTATTGTTGAAAGAGATGAGTTTTCAGTTGTTGCTTGAATATTGACAGGGATCCAGCATTCCGGATGGGGGTGGGAAGATCATTCCACTAGCCAGGAATAGTGAACGAGAATGTTCTGGAGAGTGATTTTGAGCCTCTCTGTGATGGTACCACGAGGCGTCACTCACTAGCAGATCTCAGACTTCTGGAGGGGATGTAGATTTGTAATAGTGAGTGGAAGTAGGAGGGCGCTGAGCCTGTGGTTGTTCTATATGCAATCATCAGTGTCTTGAACTTGATACGAGCTGCAACTGGTAGCCAGTGCAAGGAGACAAAGAGAGGTGTAACGTGCTCTTTTGGGCTCGTTGGAAACCAGTCGTGCCGCTGCATTCTGAATCATTTGTAGAGGTTTGATTGTGTTTGATGGAAGTCCAGCCAGAAGAGCATTGCAGTAGTCCAGCCTAGAAATGACCAGGGCCTGGACAAGAAGTTGTGCAGCATGCTATGTCAGAAAGGGCCTGATCTTTCTGATGTTGGGAAGTGCAAACCTGCAAGATCGAGCAGTCTTTGCAATGTGCTCTTTGAAGGTCAGCTGATCATCAAAGACTACACCAAGATTTCTGACCGAAGCTGATGGGGTAATTGTTGATGAACCTAATTGAATTGTGAAGTCATGCTGTAGAGTTGGAGTTGCAGGGAAGACAAGAAGCTCAGTCTTTGCCAGGTTGAGCTGTAGGTGATGTTCTTTCATCCATGCCGAGATGTCTGCCAAGCAGCCTGAGATCCGTGCAGCCACCATTGGATCATCTGGTCGAAATGAGAGATAGAGCTGTGTGTCATCAGCGTAGAAATGGTAGGAGAAACCATGTGCCTGTATGATGGGACCCAGTGATGTAGTGTATGTGGAGAAGAGGAGGGGTCCAAAAACCGAGCCCTGTGGAACCCCGGTGACCAATTGATGTGCTTTGGATACCTCCCTTCCCCAGGCCACCTTGAAAGACCGACCAGTGAGATAGGATTCAAACCAGCAGAGTGGAATCCCAGTGATGTCCAGTAATGAGAGGGTGGACAGGAGGATCTGATGATTGACAGTGTCAAAAGCGGCAGACAGATCCAGCAGAATGAGGACTGATGATTTGGAATCGGCTTTTGCAAATCGCAGGGCTTCAGTGACTGAGAGTAGCGCAGTCTCAGTTGAATGGCTACTTCTGAAACCTGACTGTTTAGCATCCAGTTTGTTGTTCTGTGAAAGAAACAATGAGACCTGGTTGAAGACAACTCGTTCGAGTGTTTTGGCTATGAATGGAAGGAGAGAGACAGGTCTGTAGTTTTCTATAAGAGAAGTGTTTAATGTAGGTTTTTTGAGCAGTGGGGTAACCCGGGCCTGCTTGAATGCAGTGGGGAAGATGCCTGTGAAGAGAGATGTGTTGATGATGTGTGTGAGTGCTGGTAAGAGTGTGGGAGAGATTGCTTGGAGAAGGTGTGAGGGGATTGGGTCTAGAGGACATGTTGTAGGATGGCTGGAGAGGAGAAGCTTGGATACTTCCGCCTCAGTGAGGGGACAGAAGGAGAAGATGGGAGTTTGAGCAGTGGATCTAGTTGGTTTGAGATCCTGTGTGAGTGAAGGTGAAAACTGACTACTGATTGTTTTAGTTTTGTCTGTAAAAAAAAGTTGCAAAGTCATCAGCTGTTATAGAAGTGGTGGGAGGTGGTGGAGGGGGACAAAGGAGAGAATTAAATGTTCTGAAGAGATTACGCATATCTGGAGCACTATTGATCTTGTTATGGAAATGTGACTATTTAGCAGTGTGGACTTCTGTGGAGAAAGATGAAAGCAACAATTAATACATACTCAGGTCCGACGGATCGTTTGATTTTTGCCATTTTCTCTCTGCCGCTCGGAGTCTGGTCCGATGTTCACGAAGAACATCAGATAACCAGGGGTTAGAAGGGGCAGTTCGTGCTGGCCTGGAGGAGAGAGGACAAATGTCGTCTAGACAAGAGGTTAAGGTAGAGCCTAAAGTGTCAGTAGCCGCATTCACATCCAGAGATGAGAAATAGGTAGGTGAGGGAAGAGAGGAGGATATTACAGAGGAAAGATGGGAGGGAGAAAGGGAGCGTAGGTTTCGCCTAAAGGTAACTGTAAGTGGGTTGGTGGCATCCGGGTAGCAAAGTGTAATGTAAATTTAATGAAGGAATGGTCAGAGATATGTAGTGGTTGTACCAGAATGTTATATGCAGTACAATCGCGTGTGTAAATTAAATAAAGTTGGTTGCCTGATTTGTGAGTGCTAGTAGTGGTAAGGCGTTTGAGATCAAATGAAGCTAGGAGTGAATGAAAGTCTGTAGCATAAGGCTTTTCTAGATGAATGTTGAAATCGCCAAAAATTTAGATTGGAGTGCCATCCTCCATGAAAGAGGACAGCAACCCGTCCAGCTCCTCTAGAAAGGGGGCTATAATTTGGCCAGGGGGACGGTAAATTACCACAATCTGGAGTTTTATAGGAGCTATTACAGTAATCGCATGAGAATGAGTTGTAATCGCATAGGGGAGAGTAGGTTGAGTTTTTCCAATTATTTGAAATGAGCAAACCAGTGCCCCCACACCGGCCAACCTGACGTGGGGTGTGAGAGAAAGAGATATTGTTAGAGAGAGCAGCTGGGGTTGCTGAGTCTTCTTGACGAATCCAGGTCTCAGTCAAGCCCAAGATGCTGAGTGTGGATTGTAAAGAAAAAGCGGAAATGAAGTCTGCTTTGTTGACAGCTGACTGACAATTCCAGAGAGCCATGGAGAAAGAAAGAGGTGTAGTAGAAGATGTAGAGATAGGGCGTAGGTTAGCAGGATTACGTTGCCATTTGTGTGTGATGTTAGAGCGTGGTCGAGAGACAACCGGAATGGTTTTGAAACACATGATAGAGGATAGCAAAGGAGAGTGTGTGAGGAAAGATAGAAATGATACTTAAGTGTGTTGCTCGGTGTCGTTGCTCGGGTAAAGTTGCGCAGGAAAAAGTTGTCCGTCTTTACCTTCGTCTGTCTTCACACGAGCAGGCTGAACGCTTGCGCGTCAACACTCGGACATCAAATAAATACACTGTCTAAGAGGCTAGAGTGAAAACAGCTGTGAAAGGTTTCTGATTTGCCCAGCCAATAGACTAACAGAGCGCTAATAGCTAGCAATGGAGGCGCAAATGATTATAATTAGCAGTAAGTGCAATCAAAATATAAACTGCTCACTGATACTAAGTTAATTGAGCATCTATAAGTCATTTAAGTCATTTGGAAAACATCCAAATGTGTTCCCTTGTCTTTTATATGTTTGGGTTAACTGACCTGTCTTTGGAGGTTTTTTGGGGGATTGTGGTTAGCAAGTTTGAGATCAAAATAATGACAAAATATATATATATATATATATATATATAAAAACAGCTGACACTGATTACAGCTCTTACACTCTCAGAAAAAAAAGTTGCTGTGCCAGTACACCCTTCTTTTATTTCTCAATATAATTTGTACATTTCTACATAAGGGTTCAGGGTCCTAAAGGATGTAGTATTTCTTTGAAACAGCAGGTGGCACTGTTGATTTAAAAATGTATACAATCAGAACTACATGTTGATTCCAATATCCAAAAACTTGTACCGCGTTAGAGAGCCAGACACTGAAATTTCCTGTTTCAGTTCTGGTGCTGTTCTCCATTAACTTCATCTCATGTCCTCGCTGATGAATTAGTGATGGGCACCCTTTCTGATGTAAACTTATTCTGCAATATTAAGTGTGGTTATTAGTGTGTGGTGTGTGTAGTGTGTTAGGCTACTACCATAATATTGCTGTGCATTTAGATGACACTATTGCTTTATTTCAGCTGAGAGACCTTTTGCTGTAATCATCTAAAATCATCTGCTAGACACCTCGTGATTAGACCAGTGTTAAAGACTCAAGGTTGGGTCAAATACAGGAGAGGGAAGAGCTGCTGATAAAAAATGCAACACACGCATAATTGCTCTCACTATCAATTATACACCATATAATTATAGTTTATTCAGATAATAGGCCTATGTGAGCAAATTACACTGATGAAAAAACTGTTGTAACACTCATGTTTGTAATTCGATCATAGGTGAGGTCTTTGACACATATTGTTTTTATAATGAGCTAATTATACATTTTTTCCCCTAACCCTAAGGCCAAAAAACATGTAAACATGCTTAACGCAAGTACACGAACTAAGGCGCAAGCTCTAAAATGGGCACAGCTGCAAATGCTTTGCGGTCCGTTTTATTTTTATTTTTTTCATATCGGTAAACCTTCAAGGGCCCCTAGAGTTACCCTGCATTCAAATGACTGATATAAATTAACCGGATGATCGAAACTGTTGCACGACCTGTCTTCCTAGTGTCTCTTACATTAAGCCGAATGTGTTAGCGGGCAGGTAAGTAGCTATAAATGCACCAACACAATTTAGCTAACTTGCCAGCAGCCATATCACCCTGCAGCCCAAGACTGGTTGCCCACTGAAGCTAAGCAGGGTTGAGCCTGGTCACTACCTGGATGGGAGACCTCCTGGGAAAACTAGGTTGCTGTTGGAAGAGGTGTTAGTGAGGCCAGCAGGGGATGCTAACCCTGCAGTCTGTGTGGGTCCTAATGCCCCAGTATAGTGACGGGGACACTATACTGTAAAAAGCACGTCGTTCGGACGAGACGTTAAACCGAGGTCCTGACTCTCTGTGGTCATTAAAAATACCAGGATGTCCTTCGAAAAAGAGTAGGGGTGTAACCCTGGCATCCTGGCCAAATTTCCCCATTGGCCTCTGACAATCATGTCCTCTTAATCATCCCCATACACTGATTGGCTTCATCACTCTCTCTCCTCTCCATCAATGAGCTGGTGGGTGTTCTGGCACAATATGGCTGCCGTTGCATCATCCAGGTGGATGCTGCACATTGGTGGTGGTTGAGGAGATTCCCCCCTTCTATGTAAAGCACTTTGAGTACCCAGAAAAGCTCCATATAAATGTAACATTATTTTTTATTAATTAACTTGTTCATCAAAGTTTACAGTTTACGTTACTTGCCCCTTGTATCGCTGAGAGTGCAGTGCGTAATGTTAATTGTTGTGAACCGTGATAAAATATTTAACCTAGTAGGCCTAAAGACATGTTACGCATTCCAGTCATAAACAACACAAGGAACCTAAACAAAAGAATTACATTGTGAACAATAAAACCAAAGTCTGGATTTATCGCTTATTTAGACATTTTAGTCTTAAAGTTAAATGTTTCAATAACAAATCGTGAAATTCGAGTGATTAACTTGTTGAATATTATCATCTATTCTGTTCCATACAC
Organism: Gymnocypris eckloni scoliostomus; assembly: GCA_027564155.1. Taxonomy (NCBI): domain Eukaryota; kingdom Metazoa; phylum Chordata; class Actinopteri; order Cypriniformes; family Cyprinidae; genus Gymnocypris; species Gymnocypris eckloni. Next base: position 4,786,686 of record CM050416.1, on the reverse strand, counting down.
CAGACATTTGAAGGGATTGAAATACAGCATGTAAAATTAAAACAACTTGCAAAACCTTTCATTATAATATCCACTACCAACTAACTTTTTATTCACTGAGTGATCTAAATACATAAACTAGACAAAAATTGGTGTAGGATTTACTTTGAAACTATTTTCACAGAAATGTGTTTTAAATGTCTAAAAATAATTACAAAGAATCAGAAAACAACACTCAATTAAACATGACATTTTTAAGTGGACAGACCTATTATAAAACCTACTCCAATAATCTTTTCACAAATTATTTTTAACAATAATTTTTTGTGTGTAAATTAGATGATATCATCAATATTCTAGATTAGGCTAATGTTTCCACAATGTTTCAAATTGATACTTATAACATCACAACTCAGCAGTATCTATCATCTAGAATTCATATTTTCCCACTCATAAAGATGACTTCGGTCAGTCATTCATGTGCTCAGAACTCAAAATTACAAATCCACTTGAAGGGCACAAAACACTCACACAAACTGATTTGCATTTGACTTATTCAGCATGTTTATTAAGTTTTCAGTTTGATCATCCTTTTGTGGATATTTGTGTGAAATTACAATTACCATATACACATAAATTGAAGTTACCTAAACAAACCCACATAAATCGTGACAACTGAGTCACACTCAAGTCAAAGTCAGGTGTGTGTGTGTGTGTGTGTGTAAGAGAGAGAGTGTTTGTGATTTATATTTACAGGTTGTGTGTAGATTGAAGATTAAACTCTTCATTTCCAGCAGTAGTCGTCTTAGTGAGATTTAGCACCGAAAACAGCTTAGACATGACATGACATGCGCACACGCACGCGCGCGCACGCACACACACACAGAGAGAGACAGACAAACACAAACACACTCACTCACCCACTCAGGAATCATCTCTGGGAGGTTTAACACTGAAATGAGCTGGAACTTCACCAGGCGACACACGCACACACTTACACACACAAAAGAGAGCTGGACGAGAACCAGTGGACACGGCCAGCCAACTGTTGTCCTGGCTCTGATTATACCAGCCTCAATTCTGTAGGCTTTTCTGTCCCTTCCCTGTCATCTCATGCAGGGTATGGTGACCTCATCAAGAGAAATTGTTTATTTGGGGTGTGGATATTTCAACACAATGGCAAAGATGGAGAGAGAAAGAAAGAACAGGATACTGTTCAGTAAAATTGACACACACACACACACACACACACACACACACACAACATACAAACATTGCAACAGCAAAAGGATTTACTCCTAAACCCTCTTGTGCACTATTGCTATCATAGCACATTTGGTAAACAGAGGTAGCTTACAACTGTTGTGTTAAAATTAATAGGAAAGTTCTGGTTGCAATACAAGTTCAGCTCAATTGACAGCATTTGTGATATATTGTGGATTAATATAGAAAATAAGTTTCACTCATTTCACAGATTGTAAAAACAAAAATGTGTTTTATTGTGTGATTCACTTGCAATTGTATTTTGTGGGGCAAAACATAAAGGGTTTAAAACAATACATGTTATTATAGTTTTGTTAAAGCATGTAACTTAATTCCTCTCTACAAAATACTGTGTTATTGAGCAGTACAGTTATTTAAATCAACATTTTGATTTCAACAAGTAGATGAATGCTTGGTTATGTATTACCAATGTAATTTTACCAGAACCTTTCCCTTTATGGTATCCTTCCATGTATTATGTGTAAGTTACAGGTCTTACATAACTCTACTCATGACTGTAGTGTACAACTTTGGTTAATAAACAATTTTCTCACACTAGTCTCAAATTAACTTATATTTGTTAGGTCTTGTGGATTAAAAAACACAAGGTGCGTCCCAAATTGGATAATTATGCACTATTCTATGACATTTTGTAGTATAATAGTGCAAGTAGTGTGTTCACACTTAAAATACCCGGATTACGCACTTAAATAACCAAAAAATTATGAAGTGTGGAATGTTGGACACCTCATACACTCAACTGTAGGTGCTTTAATTGCATCATGAAGGGGGAGGGGCTATCAGATTCAGATTATTATTGACATAATAACCTTATAAAATGTATACACTACATGGTTGAGTACACAGTGCATAATTACATAGTGTAAGCGCATAGTGTATAGTGTGTTATTTGGGACACAGTTACAGTATTTTAATGTTTACCCTGGTTCAACAGACCTCTTCATAGACATCAATTTTAAATGTATAATTGCAAAATATAGCCTATACTACCGTTCAACAGTTTGATGTAAATTTGAGATATTTTTTGTTTTATAAAAAAATAAATAAATAAATGTTTAAAGTATTTTATGCTCAACTTTGATTTTCCTAAATTTAATGAAATATGATTTTCATATGTAATAATAAAATAAATATGAAAATCATATTTCATTAAATTTCCATTTTAATGTTTTTAAATTTTAATTATATTCCAATTATGAAAAAGCTGAATTTTCAGCAGCCATTACCAGTCTGAGGTGTTACGTGATCTTTCAGAAATCATTCTAATATTCGGATTTCGTGTTCAAGTCATTATAATTATTGATGTTAAAAAAACATTTGTGCTGCCTAATGTTTAAAGTAATACATTTTACATTAGTATTTAAATGTACAAAAGAATAGCATATGTACAGTAAATCAGGTGCAAGTAAAGAGAAGGATAAGTGTATGCTGAAGTGTGTAAATTAAATGCCTCATAAGACTTGAGTCGTGAGTCATTTTCTCTGCGCTGACCACAGGCCATTCAGATGGGCTGATGATAAAGTCTGGAGGTGTCTGGAGAGGAGAGGTGACTGCTGAATATGACCCCTGTCTCATACTCCTTCTCTCTCTTTCAGTCTCTCTCACACACACTGTCTTGCTCTCCTTTCGTAGTTGGCACGAGGGAGGTTTGATTTTATCTCACCACCTCTATCAACCCTTGCTTTGGGCTCTCTCAGCTGAAAGGTACAGATGTTATCGCTACCATCGCTATCTCTCCTCCAACCCATCTTTTGACCTCCATCAGCTTAACAGCATCCCTTGTCTCCTTTCTGTCTCTTATCTCTAAAAGAAATTATGTTTTTAGATTGGCTTACTGATCTTAACTGACTCCTTATTTACATGGATTGTTGATATCATCTGGTGATTCTTTGACTTAACGGCATAAGGTCTGTGCCCAGTTGCATAAAGCACCTTAAGTGTAATTTTCCAAGTGTAACTTAATGCGGAACTCCTGTCGGACAACATCTCCAGGATGCTACGCTCCATCTGACTATTAAGCCAATTCTCAAAAAGCTGCTATGATGACTTTTGTTCTACCTACTTAAATTATAGAGGTATGTGCAGTGTCCAATCTATACAGACTGTGTCTGTTCCCCAAATAGTGAGGTCAAAATATAAATTGAATGCAGGATCTAGAAAAAATCTGATCGTGATTAAACCAGAAAATTCAAAATAAATGAACAATTTTTTTTTTAAAGCTTGGATTCCTAAACATCCAATCACTCACACCCAAAGCAGTAATATTTACATTTACATTTGTGCATTTAGCAGATGCTTTTATCCAAAGCGACTTACAATTGCATTCAGGTTATACATTTTCATTAGTAGGCCTATGTGTGTTCCTACAGACCACCCACAACCTTTTGCGCTGCTGGCGCAATTCTCTACCGCTGTTTTGATACTTATTGGACCTAAAAACAGTACACAGAATATCTTGGATCACAATTTGCAACTAGATGGACAAACTGTTATTTCCTCTACAGTCAAAAATCTGGGTGTTATATTAGACAGCAACCTATCTTTTGAAAATCATATTTCCCATGTTACAAAAACAGCATTCTTCCATCTTAGAAACATTGCGAAGCTACAGAACATGTTAACTATTTCTGATGCAGAAAAGATGCAATTTGATGCAGGAACATATTATCAATTTCTGATGCAGTCTCTAGACTGGACTATTGTAATGCACTGCTAGGTGGTTGTCCTGCATCTTCAATAAACAACCTACAGATAGAACAAAATGTTGCTGCTAGAGTCCTTACCAGGTCAAGAAAATATGATCATATTACTCCAATTTTACAGTCTCTGCACTGGCTACCTATTGAGTTCCATATCAGTTACAAAATAGTATTACTTGCCTATAAGGCCCTAAATGATTTAGCTCCTGCATAGCTAACTAATCTTCTATCACGCTACAATCAAACCCGCTCCCTAAGGTCACAAAACTGGACTCTTGGTAGTACCTAGGATAGCAAAGTCCACTAAAGGAGGTAGAACTTTTTCATATTTTTCTCCCAAACTCTGGAATAGCCTTCCTGATAACGTTAGGGGTTCAGACACACTCTCTTTATTTAAATCTAGATTAAAGACACATCTCTTTAGCCAAGCATTCATATAATGCATCTCACATCTTATACTGCCGGTATATCTGATCAAATGATCAGATTGATCCTGTTTTATCCCCTGTTTAGCTTGGGGAACAGATAATTTCATCCATTATTAACATCCCGAAGAGATGATGTTGAATGCAGGATCTAGAAAAATCTGATCGTGATTAAACCAGAAAAATGCAAAATAAATGAACAATTTTTTTTTTAAAGCTTGGATTCCTAAACATCCAATCACTCACACCCAAAGCAGTAATATTTACATTTACATTTGTGCATTTAGCAGATGCTTTTATCCAAAGCGACTTACAATTGCATTCAGGTTATACATTTTCATTAGTAGGCCTATGTGTGTTCCCTGGGAATCGAACCCACAACCTTTTGCGCTGCTGACGCAATTCTCTACCGCTGTTTTGATACTTATTGGACCTAAAAACAGTACACAGAATATCTTGGATCACAATTTGCAACTAGATGGACGAACTGTTATTTCCTCTACAGTCAAAAATCTGGGTGTTATATTAGACAGCAACCTATCTTTTGAAAATCATATTTCCCATGTTACAAAAACAGCATTCTTCCATCTTAGAAACATTGCGAAGCTACGGAACATGTTAACTATTTCTGATGCAGAAAAGATGCAGTTTGATGCAGGAACATATTATCAATTTCTGATGCAGTCTCTAGACTGGACTATTGTAATGCACTGCTAGGTGGTTGTCCTGCATCTTCAATAAACAACCTACAGATAGTACAAAATGCTGCGGCTAGAGTCCTTACCTGGTCAAGAAAATATGATCATATTACTCCAATTTTACAGTCTCTGCACTGGCTACCTATTGAGTTCCGTATCAGTTACAAAATATTATTACTTGCCTATAAGGCCCTAAATGATTTAGCTCCTGCATAGCTAACTAATCTTCTATCACGCTACAATCAAACCCGCTCCCTAAGGTCACAAAACTCTGGACTCTTGGTAGGATAGCAAAGTCCACTAAAGGAGGTGGAACTTTTTCATTTTTTTCTCCCAAACTCTGGAATAGCCTTCCTGATAACGTTAGGGGTTCAGACACACTCTCTTTATTTAAATCTAGATTAAAGACACATCTCTTTAGCCAAGCATTCATATAATGCATCTCACATCTTATACTGCCGGTATATCTGATCAAATGCACAGTATTGTGCTTTAGCTTGGGTTGAACAGATAATTTCATCCATTATTAACATCCCGTGGTAACTAGGAATTACACAAGCTTCAGTCTGGATCCAACCCTTAAATGATCTGAGATGACCGATCACCTGAGAAGAGATGATGACAACCCCTCGGAGGATCTCAGAGGAAGCCAACCATCAGCGATTATACTGAATTAACCAAATTTTGCCATAAGTAAATGATATTGAGTTTCTACAATATAAATCTATTTTATAAACTTAATTTCCTGTGAAGTTGCTTTGCAACGATTGTATCGTAAAAAAGCGCTATGCAAATAATCTTGAAATGAATTGTTTGAAACTTGTGTTATTGCCTCCTTAATATGAATTGTTTGCTGTGTTCCTCTTTTGTAAGTCACTTTGGATAAAATGATCTGCTAAACAAATAAATGCATGTTTATCACATTTTATTTGCCATTTAAGGCATCATCATTTCTCTGAAATAGATTGTGAAATATTGGCATGGATTTAGTTTGGCATGGATTTTTTTTTTTTTTTTTATTAATATGTTCTTTGTTGTTCTGTTTATTTTAAGTTATTGAAACATGTCCTTAAACATAAAGATGCAATCACTTTATTTTTATAAAATTGCCATTTAAGGCCAATTTTCCCTAAATAGATTGTATCCTAAAACAAAGCAGTTATATTTGAAGTGACAGACCTGCCAAACGGATTTGAAAGTCATGGTGGTGGATGGATGAACATATGAAAAGTGATCAGTTTAAACGTCAAGCCATATTTTACTTCCTCTAATGTGTCTTCATCTCCAGCTTTCTCAAATGTCAGCATACTCAACATGAATCATCTTTCTTTTTACCCCTACACTTGTTCTTTTTCCCTTTTTTGCCATCTTTGCCAATTTGTCTTTTGTCTTGTAATACATTGTGACACAGCTCTCTGATTTGTGCCTGACATGCTCCTTTTATCTGTCTATTTTTAAATTCTCAGTAATTCAAATCAGTATTCTCCTCTTCTAGTTCCTACACTGTATTCTCTCATCTTATTTAGTCTCATCTCTTCTAATCAGCATTTTTGTTGTACTGAAATGACAAGGAATTTTCTCACCATTGACTGCCTGGTAAAGTCTAACTCGTCTTCTCCCTCACTGTCGATGAGTTTCAACGTTGAGCCAGTATTTGATAGATGTTTCTCCTACAACCTTTTCTGTGACACTGTTGAAACCCTGCTTTGAGAGCCTACCCTCATTTGTCACCGAGTGTGAGATGTCCTTTTAAAGTATATTGAACTGAGGACAGATTAATGCTGTCATAATCCTGGTCCACCACCCGAAGACAAACCTAATTTCTGAAATGATACCAGGCAGTCATTTTGGGAACACAACATGTACACAACATGTTTGTAAGTGAAAAGTAAAACTTTCCATAACTTTATGCTGAGATCAGAACAAAAAATAAGAGGAAATGGCTTCAAATTAACCCTGAATAACCTAATCATACTCTTATTCAGTTTCACTATATTATGTCTTTAACTTGAGAGCACTCTAAGTGGGTTGTGAGTATATCCCTCAGGCTTTAGTTTCAGTATGCTAATTTAACGAAGTCTGTGGCACTATGTGTCCTGAATCTGACTTTGTAAGGTTCATATGTTTAACCTTCTTAAGGCCCGTACACACGCCTCGTGACTAAACAAAGGGCGCCAATTTGAGTATGCACATTTTACATTTCACTTCTGATTATACCCTGTATAATTTATTATGTGACAAATAAAGAAACCTTGAACCTTGAACCACATTGATGCGAAAAACGCCACAGGTAAAAGCGTTATTTTTATAAAAACGCCTCGGGTTCGTTTTTTTGGTTTGACGCACCGCGTCAAAAACTATCCGACCAATGAGATTGGCGCTTTTGCTCACGTGTCTTTTACATTAAGTGCCATCTAATGTCAGGGAATGAATTTGCATGTTCACTCGGCTCATCGTCAGCGAAAATCGTTTGGGTGTGAACACAAAAAACGCGTTGAAAAACGCTGGCGAATAACGCGCGCCGATATTCGTTCCGGTGTGTACGGGCCTTAAGGTAACTTCAGCTGCTCCAGACACGTGAGCAAAAGCGCCAATCTCATTGGTCGGATAGTTTTGATGTGCGTCAAACCAAAACGAAGAGCGCGTCGCTTTACGCTGTGTCGTTGTGCACACTCACATTGGCGCCCTTTGTTTAGTCACGAGGCGTTAAACGTCGGCGAATATCGCGCGCGAAATTCGTCCCGGTGTGTACGGGCCTTAAGTCAAGCTGATGGAAATGGGCAGACTAAATAAAAGTAAACAGCTCACCCACTTTGACATTATCACTTTTGGTCTCATCTGAATGGAAATTACTTGAAATTAAGATCTATGAGCAAGTTTTTCTAGCAAGCACTAAGCTCTTTTAAATTAAAGGTGTACCTTATTGTGACTACCACCATCATTTACATCACATTTCACATGTATTAATTTAGTAGTTACTTTTATCCAAAGCGAATTACAAACGAGGAACACTGCAAGCAATTTATCATTAAAGCCAAGAATATTTGCTGTACACAATGCCAAGTTTCAAGTATTAGCTAGATTAGTATACACGCTACAGCAGATGCAGAAAAGAAAAAGAGAGAGAACAAGATTTATGTGTGTGGTATTAAAATAATTGCTTTTGTTACAGTCAGTGTTTTGAAAATTAAACTGTTTCTTGCTGTGTTTACAAAGTAATTGTTAACTGATGGTCAGAAAAGTTGACTTATTATAATAGCTTGTTACTGTAATAAAAACACTACATTGTGGTCTTAGTTTTTTGATGATAGTGTAAGGTAACATATGCTTTAAACGATGTAAACCCCTCATTTGATATTTTCATTATATCGTATGTCTGAGACATATTACAACAAAGCAGCACCTTTCAATGGACTTTCGAACAGCACCTTTTAACTGACTTTTCAAAGACTGGCAATGGGACAATCTGGATGATATTGTTCATTGCTGTGTTTGTATAATTATGAGTGGTTGCAAACTTGCTGGTTTTGGTTTCAAAATATCCAAAATGAAGTTTGCAGTTGCTGTCGATTACATTTTCAAACTTGGGCAGACTCTAAATACAGCTCTTGGTTGAAAATGATGCATTGTTATTTATTTAAATATGTATGTTTGTTTTTGAGCATCTCATTTGCATAAATGTTTCTCTCTGATTGATTGACAGTTGTGTTTCCAAACCAGCCGCATCATCAGAATTGTCACAGTCAATTTCGTCTCCTATCAGTTCACCTCGAGTGAAGAGACAATGGAACCATTGGTAATGATTCCAGAACTGGAAAGCTATATTATAGAATATTACAAATTCACTTCAGAATGTTTGAATTATTTTTCATTCTGTCATTTGCATTATAATGGCAGAGCCACTGGTCATGCATGGTTCCTTGCTCTAATAGGGGACAATTTTGCCAGAATGGGCATGAGGTATTCTGGCAACAATTACTGCCTCACTTCATGCCGATGAATATAAATGAAATTGCAGCGTGGCTACAAATATAGTGTTGAAGCTACTCCCCCCATTGATATAAGAGAATGTTAGTTTCATGTTTTTGGTGGCTTTTGACCTTTGGCTGTGATGATGGTGAAATTAGGAAAAGGAAAACATTTGCTGTGGCTGAGGTCTAAAGATTTTATTAAAATTGTATATTACACAACATTATCTCTATTTAGGGGTGCAGCAATGCTTTTTTTTATTTTTGTAGGGAGCAGCAGTTCCAGTCATGGACCCCTGGAATCATAGTTGAAAAGGCATGAATAACACCTTTTACAACTTACAAGTTGTTCTATAAGTAAGCACAAGATGAAGACGTCTAATGGAACAGTGCTTGTTTAACACACATGGGGACTTGAGTTCAAAATCTGACTTAAAGGGTTACTCCACCCCAAAATTTTCATCCAAACCCATAAAAGCTTTGTTCGTCTTCGTAAGTGAATTTAAGATATTTTGGATGAAAAGTTGGAGGTTTATGACTGTTCCATTGACTGCCAAGTAAATAACACTGTCAAGGCCCAGAAAAGTATGAAAAGCATCGTCAGAATAGCCCGTCTGCCATCAGTGGTTCAATCTGAATTTAATGAAGCGACGTGAACACTTTTTCTGCACAAAACCCCAAAAACCCATTTATTCAACAATTCATCTCCTCTGGTTTAGCGTAGCGCCATGTTGAAGAATAGCTTCTGTACACAAGCAGCGTACGCTAGGGTTGGGTATCGTTTGAATTTTGTCGATTTCGATTCCGATTCTGCTTATCGATTCCGATTATTTTCGATTCCCAGTTTCGATTCCAATGTGATTAAATAATGATATCAAACATTCATCCCATGTCTCTTTTTAGCAAACCATTGCACGAGAGCCTATATTTTAGTATGCGTTTGAGAGACATTCTGAAATGTAATGCATTCATACATGTGTAACCCCCTCGGGTCCGCACCATCACACCGAGTGGGTCTCGAACCTGGGATGCCGGCGCGGGAGGCGGCAATCCCGTTGTTTGTACAGCTCTACCAAGGAGGCTAAAGGCTAGCATCAGTCGCTAGAGCGCCTCTTTTTGAGGTCAGGGGAGTGAGGTTTACACACAGCCCTTACTGGCATACATCCATTACACATGCATGCACAGTTTGCAGCTTTAATCGCCTTTTTTGGTAATTTCATGACTTAACTGACGACAGACTCGCATGCAGTTTCTTGTGCACTTATTTATGATGACGCGATCAGAGCGTGCGCCGTGAGCACAGTGACGGCTGGCGCTCTGACAGGACAGGAAAGATTGTTTTACTGACATATTGCCTAACAGCATCTCGTTGTTCTACTGAAGCTCATTTGGCTGGTGTACCTTTTCCGCTCATTTGACTCGCGCCTGCTGCTGAGGCAAAGCTGCAGTGTGCGTCTGAAAAGTCTTGTTTGATGCAAAAAATACACCGGTTCCGCGTCTTAAAAAAGGCTTTTCTTGTCAAGAAAAAGGGGACAAAACTGCAGTTTTGAGCAGGGTGGCTAAGCTTAGATCAGTGGTGGCACTGCTGCACGGATGAACCAAGCGATCACAACATTGTGATCGCACACCTCAAAGGTTGAGGAATGAAACAGACAAATCATTTTAATTTAGGAATAGAATCACGTTAGTGTTTGAGTCATGTTCGCGATCTTTAACGATCTATTAAATTAATGTCATGTTGGTGGTGACACCTCTCTTGCAACATGTTTAGCTATCACAGATATTATACTTCTTCACAGATATTACAGATATTAGGCTTCTGATCGCAAATGCAGGCCAACTTTGGAGGCTTAAATTAGCGAACAAGGTCCTGGCAGATCACAAGATCACACCGGTCCTCACAGATTGAAGAAAAAAAAGCGCATAGGAATCGATAGGTGGAATCGAAATTTTTGTTTGACAACAAGTATCCGATTCCTGACCTTAAGTATCCGATTCTGGAATCGGAATCGATTTTCGATTCCCAACATTCTACACATGAACACAAGCATTCACACATTCCCACATTGCAGAAAGAGAGAAAGTGAGGAAATTATTAGTTTAAGAGAATGTAAATGTGATATCCCACGTTTACAGCAATATGTGTTATTGCATAGACCTGAACAAACATCAATCACTTATTTAAACCTCGCATTGAGTTTCTCAATGAGGCTAAAATCTATATTAAAAATACACCAGCTCAGCAAGAATCTGGGGTTTGTACTTGCGTAGCTTTTGTGTTTAAGGGATTCCCTTTTGTCATCCGTCTTTGCAGAAAGGGTTTCTCCGAAGTCGCTGATTAGCTTAGAGTTCAGTAGTCGTTGAAGTGGGCGTTGGCTCTTGGCTGAAGTTGTGGAGTTGTGGGCTGGTTGAAGTTTAGACGGGTGCTCGAGGTCGTTGGCAAACTTAACATAGCACACGAACTCAACGGAAAGAAAATAAACTAAAATAAAAGAACAAAAGGATGTAAAGAGACTAGGTGGCTTTTCTTATCATCATGGTAGCAGCTGGCGTGTAGGCCAGAGCACATGGCTCAACGAGCCCAAAAGGTGATGACAAAAAGCATGGCTAAAGAGGGTTTCAAGAGAGCTTGTAAGAGAGTTAGAGAGCATTTAAAGAGAGATTAGAAGAGGGTGTCCTTAGTATTTAAACTCGGCTTTCAGACACCTCCCAATGGTTGTCTTGACCAATTAGATCCTATCCTGGCTCTGGGTGCTGCTTTGTTTCTCCACCCAATCAATAAATCAACATATCATGGTCAGGCACATTGCCCGAATTTTACATACTCTTGCAAAGTGTAACATATGTCGGCAGGAATTCAACTGGCTCTACACGTCACCAGAAGGTGGGGGGGGCAGCTAACGACTCAACAACCCTCTAAAGCCCCCCTCCGCCTCAGCGCAAAAGCGCGCGTTTTCCTTCTATTACGAACAAAGGAATGTGATGGGAACGTTTCTCAAAGACATTCGTTCATTTCATGACTTTCAAAACATCTACACAAAGAAATATATGGATATTAATGTGTACTCTTTCACTCATAGGCTTGATGTGAATGATTTAGGACAATGTGGTTGATTTTTAATCATGCTTTAAAGGCATAAACTGTAATGTGTGTGCCTGGTAAATGCGATGTTTAGTCTCTAAATGAAGCTGGCGTCATAAGCCATAAGTTGGTGTGGATGACCGTTAAGCTTTAGCATCATGTGTGACTAAACATGCATATAAAATCTGTAAGTTTGTATCTTCCACGGAATGAATGAAATATTGGATCACGTGGACATCAACCCCAGAAAGCTTGGACATGGGCGGGGCTCCGCCCCGTACCGACGCTCTGATTGGACCAGCCGCCTGTGGGCGATGTCCAAAAACGGACAGTTTAAAAGACGAGGCGCGTCCGCGTTCTCGCTCTCTCTTGACTCTCTTGAACATCTCTTGAATCTCTGAACTCTCGGGAACTCCTCGAAGCTACGCTTCCCGCCAAGAACTCGCCCAACGCGCCGGTCCGCTGGACTCTCGCCTTGAAAACCAACCATCTATGAGGTCCAGGACCGTGCCAAAGCCGTAACATCACAGAGCAACGCGTGGAAACCCACGTGCGAGGACGAGCAGAGTTTCCCCGAAGAAACCCGAACCGACCACGTGACAGTGAAGCGAGCCAGCAGAGTTTTCCAGAGCAACACGTGAAACCCACGTGGAAACCAAATCAAAGATCCAGCCTGCTTAACAACGAAAGCAAGTATCATCTCTATTTCTGACTGAACTGGTAAATATGATCTGAATGCAGTAACAAAGACATATTTGTTCGTGATCTTTGCTGGTTGGTTGGTTAAGTTAAACAGGAAATAATGTTATTATTTCAACCTTAACCTCAAAACTCCCGTATGTGTGTGTATGTTTGTGCTTTTATTAGGTAATCCATTTATGTTAGAATAGCAATATCATGAATAAACCTTTTCCATTTTATAAAGAAGTGTCTCTGGAATGTGATTTTAAGTATTTTCATCCTTATTTGCCCAAAGATAACGCAACCTAGCTCGAACATGAGAAATTATTAATCTCGTTTTATTGTTACCGGGGCCACGGGGCAATAGAAGCGAGATTTAATAAGAGATATACTGATGTAGTAATCGCTGGACGAGTACTCAAAGTATAAATCGTAAATTAAATATTAATATTACTTCGATCAAGCAATAAATAATATTTAATAAATAATTGCCGGAGCTGAAACAATAGCTCTATATTAAACTGGTTTTACAAAAGTATACTTTTGGATGTAATTTCTATGACCAGAATATGATACATTTGACAGAGAATCAATTGGAAGAAACGTTTCAATCTAGAATTGTCAAACTCATACATACCAAACATGAACATTAACCCTTAAGGCTTAAGCTATTCAATGCTTATTAAAAGCAAGACATATGCAAGACATACACAATGAGTGATTAAAACAAGGATGGTCAAATTTGTGGGTCACATACATAATATGCAGTTAACCATAAAAATGATTAGTTTCATTAAAAATGAAAATGAAAGTCTTTTAAGGCAAGGCAAGGCAAGGCAAGTTTATTTGTATAGCACATTTCATACACAGTGGTAATTCAAAGTGCTTTACATAAAAGAAAGTGAAATAATCATTCACAGCAATAAACAACAAGGAGTTAAAAATAATAAAATAAGGAAATTTAAAATGATATAGAAATTGATTTAAAACAGTTAAATAGAAAAGGATTATACATAAAATAATGCAGTCCGTTCGGACGTAGCACAGTGCTCATTCAACAAATGCACAGCTAAATAGATGAGTTTTGAGACCGGATTTAAATGTGGCTAATGTTTTAGCACATTTGATCTCTTCTGGAAGCTGGTTCCAGCTGCGGCGCATAATAGCTAAAAGCGGACTCTTGTTTTGTGTGAACCCTTGGTATTTCTAACTGACTCGATCCTAATGATCTGAGTGGTCTGTTAGGTTTATATTCAGTGAGCATATCTGCCATATATTTAGGTCCTATACCATTGAGTGACTTATAAACGAGTAAAAGTACTTTAAAATCAATCCTAAATGTAACTGGAAGCCAGTGTAAGGACCTGAGGACTGGTGTGATGTGCTCAGATTTTCTGGTTCTAGTCAGAATCCTGGCAGCAGCGTTCTGGATGAGCTGCAGCTGTCTAATGGTCTTCTTTGGAAGGCCGGTGAGGAGACCATTACAATAATCCACCCTGCTGGTGATAAAGGCATGAACAAGTTTCTCCAAATCTTGACTGGAAACAAAACATCTAATTCTTGCAATGTTTTTGAGATGATAGTATGCTGATTTAGTTACTGCTTTGACATGACTACTAAAGCTAAGGTCTGTCTCCAGAATCACCCCAAGATTTCTGACTTGATTTTTAGTTGTTTGACCCCTAGAGTCAAGGTATGCATTCACATTGAGAACTTCATCTTTGTTTCCAAATGCAATGACTTCAGTTTTCTCCTTGTTTAACTGAAGAAAGTTTTGGCACATCCAACTGTTAATTTCATCAATGCATTGGCGGAGGGAGTCAATGGGGCTATAGTCATTTGGAGATAAGGCTAGGTAGATCTGGGTATCATCAGCATAGCTGTGATAGGCAATTTGGTTCTTCCTCATTATCTGACTTAGTGGGAGCATATACAGGCTAAACAAGAGCGGTGCAAGAATAGAGCCTTGTGGGACTCCACATGTCATGGACGTCCACTTAGACTTATGCTCTCCTATACTCACATAATAACCTCTCCCTTTAAGATGATTTTACAGTCTTTGTGAACCAAGGAATTTCAGTCGGGTTCTTTGTCTTCTAGGTGTGGTTACAAGCTACAGATAGTACAAAATGCTGCGGCTAGAGTCCTTACCAGGTCAAGAAAATATGACCATATTACTCCAATTTTGCAGTCTCTGCACTGGCTAACTATTAAGTTTCGTATCAGTTACAAAATATTATTACTTGCCTATAAGGCCCTAAATGATTTAGCTCCTGCGTACCTAACTAATCTTCTATCACGCTACAATCCAACCCGCTCCCTTAGGTCGCAAAACTCTGGACTCTTGGTAGTACCTAGGATAGCAAAGTCCACTAAAGGAGGTAGAACTTTTTCATATCTGGCTCCTAAACTATGGAATAGCCTTCCTGAAAACGTTCGGGGTTCAGACACACTCTCTCTGTTTAAATCTAGATTAAAGACGCATCTCTTTAGCCAAGCATTCATATAATGCATCTCACAATCTTGTACTGCCAGTCTATCTGAACAAATGCACATTATTATGCTTTAGCTTGGGTTATACTGATAATTTCATCCAGGGTTATTCCTGGATGGAGCAGCTGCTACGCTAATCGTCTTACTGTTTCTATGTTACTGCCACGGGATTAACATCCCGTGGTAGTTAGGAATTACACAAGCTTCAGTCTGGATCCTACCCTTAAACGATAGAGATGACCGAACACCTGAGAAGAGACGATGACAACCCCTCCGAGGACCTCCGAGATGAGCCCCAGAGACAGATCTCCAGTGAGGACCTCGTCACCTAGACATCCATCGGGGAAAGACCCCTGGAACCAGTGGACCACTTACACTCTGACTTTGCTGCAGTTGGAACAAACTACTGATTCGTCTGGCCGGAGGGGAACTGGCCCCCCGACTGAGCCTGGTTTCTCCCAAGGTTTTTTCTCCATTCTGTCACCGATGGAGTTTTCGTTCCTTGCCGCTGTCGCCTCTGGCTTGCTCAGTTGGGCAAGACTTTTTTGGGGACACATTTCCAGCACAATCATCGACTTGATTGCACAGATATTATTTAAACTGAACTAAGCTGGACAATGCCATTACTAAATTCAATAATGAAATGCATTCAGCAGATAATTGAGTGTTAAATCCTGTCATTTTACATTATTGACAAAATTTGCCTATTTTGATATTGTGCAGTGCTTTGTTACAATTTGTATTGTTAAAGGTGCTATATAAATAAAGGTGACTTGACTTGACTTGACTTGGTTGGGGGAAGTCAATCTAAGAAAGTCTGTAGCTGTGATTTCTATCACAGATTTACATGTAATGGTCACGTGGTACATCTCTTTGACCATTAATATTTATTACTCGCCCCAAATTTGATAATCTCCTTCGTGATTTGGAATTATCATTAAGTGTTCCTTTTGTTTTAATGTTGCAAGCTTTCTCTGAAAGAGGCGTGCTGGTTAGGCTGTATTCAGATGGGCTGGGGCTAGGGATTCTGATTTACAACTTGGGCCTTTTCTTGGGCCTCTGTGGAATTTTGGCTCCTCAGATTTCAATGTTCTGATCTTGCAACTTAAATTTGTCTGATTCGGTCTCTGATATACTACACGGGCGAGCTGTGACATGCGGCGTGATCGTAGACCTCCCAACCGATTGATGTACGAGACAGCCGCAGTGTTGTCCGTATGGACCAACACAAGCTTGACTAACAGCAGTGTCCGGAACTGCCACAAGGCTAGATACACTGCCAACAGCTCTAGGCAGTTGATGTGTCAAAGCAGTCGAGGACCCGTCCAGAGCCCCGAGGCTGCCTGCCCATTGCATGTAGTGCCCCAGCCCATGCTGGAGGCATCATTTGTGAATACAATATGCTGGGACATTTGTTCTAAGGGCACCCCGGCCCATAGAAAAACAAGGTCCACCCAGCGGAAAGCTCTCACTGTAATCCTCAGATCGCCCAGAGCACTATCCGATGTTTCTCTGCTCGTGGCAGTTGAAGCAGTTCAGACAGGAACCGAGATCGACGGAGAGGTGAGCAGTATTACAGACATCGCTCTCCAAGTCCACAACGACTGCATTCATGCCATGTACACTTCACCGAGCAGCAGCGGTTAGGAAACGAATGGTAGCTGGAGACGAGGGCCAATCTTCAGTTCAACTGTCAGCGGTCCATAGCGACAACACGGTGACATCTTCGGACTCTGCAATCTGGACACCATACATAAAATGACTCGTTAAGGACCACGAAGTTGGTGTTTTTCTTGACACTAGCGCTGGTTTGTCGCTCATTAGTGAGGCCTTACGTCAATGCATCCCTGCACTGAAACGTCGTCCCTTACTGAAAAGTTTCCAGGTGGTACACACACTGACAGGACAACAATTAGACATTTTAGGTTCATTACCTAACATTATGTCACATTATGTCTTGGGTCACACACATTCAGTATAAACTTGTATGTTGTAAGAGACTCTAGACAGGATGCCCTTCTTGGGTGGGACTTTTTAAGCATGGTGCCTCAATTGACACAGCCTCTGGTACTTTTATGTTCAATAATGAGAAAATGTCCCTTCTCAGTTCCTCACATGCATTGCCTTTTTGCTGTAATGAGTACTTGCTTTTACAGGTCTCAGGTTCCCCCAACATTTCAGTGATTGATGAAGCTTTAAAGACCACATTCAGGATCTGTCTGAAGTGTTTGGTAGATTACGACAAGCTGGCCTCAAACTCCATTCTTAAAATGTTTTAGTTTTACAAGCAGTCTGTACTCTTTCTAGGACATGTTGTTTTGAAGGATGGCATTCAACCAGACCCCAAAGTGACTGAGAAAGTGTTGAACTGGCCTCGTCCAACTACGCCTACAGAGGTTAGAACTTTCATAGGCCTCTGTTCCTACTATCAACGTTTTATCAAAGACTTTCCAGAAAAGGCAGCCCTTTTACACAGCCTTACGAAGAAACATGCCAAATTCGCATGGAATGAACAATGTGAGGACACTTTTCAGTATTTTCGGCATGCTCTAGCTTCCCCTCCTATTCTCACCTGCCCTGATTTCAGCAAGTCGTTTATTCTGTATACGGATGCATCTCACCATGCCATTGGCTCCGTTCTTGCACAACAACAACAACAGGGTGTTGAAAAGGTAGTAGCCTACGCCAGTCATGTGCTAAGTGCAACAGAACGCAACTGGTCCACCTTTGACAGAGAATGATGGGCTATTGTTTGGTCCGTTAGACATTTCTCACACTACTTGCAAGGTTGCCCCTTTGAGATTGTTACCGATCATCGCCCCTTGTTAGGTTTAACCCTTTCGCACGTGAGTTTAAAATATTCTAGCTGAGCCCCCAGCGTGAGTTTTTTAGGTGACCGTTATTTTAGGACGTATCACCTTATTGTTTCCATGGCAACGCGTCATGCTTGTCATGTGACACAGCACACGCAGCCACATAGTTCTGTATGACATGTGGATCGCTTTTATTTTGTTTTCATTTTTTTATCAACATATTCACAAACATCCTCACTATATTATGAAATATCTGATATTCCGATTCTGAAATATGTGCAAGTAAATGTATTTGGTAGTTGTTAACACTCTTATAATGACCGTGTTAGTTGATCTATACCAGCTGATGGGCGCCGCCATGTTAGTTTGCGTTGAATCCTAGCTGTGGGATAAACAACACGTAAATTCATCCTCTCCTCTCAAAACACATTAAAGTAAGTCTACGGTAAACTGGGAGAAGAGCAGAGTAAACGTTATAGTTACCTACACAATCTGTATATGATATCAATAAAACATGTCATCAGTTTATATTTGTAATGATAATTATTGGCGTTTCCATAGAAATCAGCATGCATTTTACAAACTATAAATGTATGGTTTTGCTTGTACTTGTGCGTGTTTAAATGTATGAAGCCTAAAATAAGCATTACATGGTTGAAAACATTGAATGGTTGTGATAATGTGACAAATGCTCAGCGCGTCTGATCTGGCTCTGCGCCAGCCAAAGCACGAAAGCAGATTTGAATTTAGTAGTTGGTGACGTGACGCACTGAACGTTCTTATCACACCGGTGTGATCATACGCTTCTGGGACCAGCCAAGACTGATCACACCGGTGTGATCGTACGTGCGAAAGGGTTAAAGAAAATGCCTATCGATCGAGATCCAACAAGACGTAGGGCACGATGGGCATTGGAGCTAGATGTGTACGATTGGGTCATAAAACACAGGAATGATACAAAGCACACAAATGCAGACTCGCTATCTAGACGCCCGACTCAAAGTGATACCACTCCTCAGCCTACATCTGATTTGAGTGTGTTCCTGAATGCCTTCATGCATATCAAGGCTGTCAGTTTGAGGCAGATTTAATAAAGGAGTTGTGTTCCAAGTTGGGTGTTACCAAAACCAGGACTTCTCCTTATCATCCTGAGGGAGATGGTTTAATCGAAAGATTCAATCGCACACTGAAAGATCAGTTGAGTAAATGTCTGTACCAGCAAACAGAGCCATGGGATACCATGTTAAGGGCAATCCAGTTGTCTTATAATACTAGAGTACACAGCAGCTCTGGATACATCCCTTTCTTCCTCGTTTATGGACGTGAAGCCAGGTTGCCACTTCATTTACTCTTCCCTTGTCCTACTGAACCTTCCGGTGCCTCTGCAGGCACCCTTGCAGAGTATGCTACATCCATCTACAGGAAATTGCAGCATGTGTTCAAGTTCCGTCAGGAGATTCAGGAACATGCTCATGAGCAGCAAAAAGCTCAATATGACAAAAAGGCCAAATATATCTCATACAATGTGGGAGAATTGGTTTGGTTGAATGATCCTGCTCATTCCCGGTGTAAACTGGCCCCACGTTGGAAAGGACCATACACTCTAAAACAAAATGTTTAGCCTACTGATGTTATTCTGTACTCTATGCTATTCAGCCAAAAAAAATTCCTGAAAAGACATCACAAGTGGTACATCATAACCGTCTTAAACCTTACCTGTCTTCCACCTATCAGCTTGGACAAACAGTTTTGGATGCATCATCTCCCATTGCACAGCCTGTTGGAAGGGAAGTACCAGAGGTGGAAAGTAACAAATTACATTTACTCGCGTTACTGTAATTGAGTAGCTTTTTTGTGTACTTGTACTTTTTTAAGTAATTTTTTAAATCTGTAATTTTACTTTTACTTAAGTATATTTTGTGTGAAGTATTGTACTACATTTTAAAACACATTCACATTGAGTAAAAAAATCGCTCCGTGGAAACAACTGCAGCCAATAATGGGCAGAAGAAGAAACTGGCGCTAAAAATCACAAGAAAGATGCAGACGAACAAGACAGTTGTTAATGGTGCAGACCCAGCTGAAAACCAGACCCCGTCGTATTCTGCTGAAGTTGAAGGAAATTAAGTGAACCCCTGGCCATATATTCATGCTCTATTATGCAGTGTTAGCTGTGTTTGCCTCGGGAGACCAAACTAGCAGCTTATAACATCTCGACATCAACCCTTCGCAAGCATGTAGAAATAAGGTAAATAAGTTACTTACATCATTGCATTGGTGGTTAAAATGAAGCTTTGACGGTTTAGCAAAAGGGTTTGCACAAATGAGCCAAAAAGACAGTGGTGCAGGGTGTGCAATATCATCTGAGATAATATAGTAATTGATGTTTTAACGATGTGCGATTTGACATTATCAGTATTTTGCCAAAAACCAAACAAATCACTCTAAACAGTGTGCCGTGAAATCTAGTAACGTTAGATTAGACTAATCCGCGTGCATATGGAGTGCTTTCTTTCACTGCGTGATTCAGTCTGTTAAAATGCGTTTAGAATGATCACAAAATTGAAGATATAGAAGCAGAAAATGTATATATTTATATAATTTAATATAGTAAGTCAACATCACATGAAGAATGCCGTTTTTCTCCAAAAATCACCATGATTACATAGGCCTGTAGTTTTTCTTTTTACAACAGTTCAAAAAACAAGAAGTTAATTAAGAGACTTGCGTTTTAGACACCATATTGCCTGTTTTTGCTCTATTTCGACAACAAAAATAATACCAAACACAGTCACCATACACAGTTTTGCATCTCTGCCTCTGAGCAATGACGTGTTTTGTTCTGAATGAATTAACCGTTTAAATGATTCTGTTCAATCTTAATGACTCACTTATCAGTGACTTACTGACACCTACTGGTGGTTCTAATTTAACATTTAAAGTATCTTTTGATTTTTGTATTTCAAATGACTATTTAACATTTGTGACCCTGGCCTGGAGCACAAAACCAGTCTTAAGTCACTGGGGTATATTTGTAGCAATAGCCAACAATACATTGTATGGGTCAAAATTATACATTTTTCTTTTATGCCAAAAATCATTAGCATATTAAGTAAAGATCATGTTCCATTAATATATTTTGTAAATTTCCTACTGTAAATATATCAAAACTAAGAGCTTAATTTGAACAACTTTAAAGGAGATTTTCTCAATATTTGGATTTTTTGCAGCCTCAGATTCCAGATTTTAAAATATTGTCCTATCATAACAAACCATACATCAATGGAAATATTATTTATTCAGCTTTCAGATGATGTATAAATCGCAATTTAGGAAAATGGACCCTTATGGTTTTGTGGTTCAGGGTCATATTTTATGTCTTATTTATCAAAACATTATTTCTGCATTTTTAACTGCAGGCTAAATGCATTCATGTCAGTGTGTAATACATCTATGCCACTTCAGATGAAGCTTCTGTGTTTCCTCTGCATTGCAAATATTAATTTTGTTGATACTGATTTAATTTCCCTGGTAACAGCCCAAATGTGTTATTAGTCTAAATAACTGATTCCTTTAATTAAAAACACCTAGTTTGAGATTTATAGGCCCATATCCTAGGGGTGTCAAACTCAGTTCCTGGAGGGCCACAGCCCTAAAGAGTTTAGTTCCAACCCTGCTCCAACACACAAACCATGTAGTTTTCAAATAAGCCTAAATGATTAGTTTAGCTGGATCAGATGTGTTTAATTAGGGTTATATCTACACCGTTTAGGGCTGTGGTTCTCCAGGTACTGAGTTTGACATCTTTGGTCTATCCCATTTTTTCCTCCCTCTCATTGTTAAAATGTAACTAAGTAATTTTTACTCTGAGTAAATTTTAAATGAGCTACTTTTTACTTTTACTTGAGTATATTTTTAGACTGGTACTTTTACTTGTACTTAAGTAAAATTTCAGTAATGTAATGGTACTTTTACTTGAGTAGAATATTTTTGTACTCTTTCCACCTCTGGGAAGTACCCACTAGTACTTCTAATTCATCTATACTTGCTGTCCAAGAGAACTTGCCTTCTGTTGTCTTTACTGGTGAGGTCCCCAGTCAGAGTCCAGCTAGCTCTTTGATTTTGGGACAGTCCACCCTGAACTTAACTCAAAACACTGGACAGTTTACTGTCACACAGCCTGATGACATAGACAATGTATCTTCAAAAGTGGACCATCCAACTATAGCTCCGCATGGTGTGCTGGACTCTTGACCGTTAGGTCGCAGGCCTGTCAAATTTGCTGCAAGGTTTAAAGATTATGTTGTGAAATAAGAAAAAATAAAAACGAATCAGTTCTTTGTTTTAGAACCTTTGCCGTAGTAAGCATAAACACCCCGTATTGTGTTTATTGAAAATGTTGGTTTTATTGTACCAATAATCTGCACATTGTTTTGTCTGGTTTAAGGACATTGCTATTTTCTGTATATTGAAAACGTGGATGTTTTTTGTCCCACAGGGTAACTAATGTGAAGTCGTTTTTTAATATTCATTGTATTCTTTTTCTGTATGATTGGCCAAGGACTTTTATTTTGGTGTTGCGTTCTCCAAGAAGAAGGGTGAGGTTTGTGAAGGGAAGAGAGGAGAGTAGAGTAGAGTGTGGCGGGCACGGAGACTAGTCGCTCTTCTAGGGCTTTGCTCAATAAAAGTTACTAGCCTTCGATATATTCAAGTCCATCGTATTTATTCCAACCTGGTCTCACAGAATTCCGTGAAATGAACACGGCCCCTTAACTCAAAATCTGTGGCAGTTTCACGGAATCGCCGAAAATTCCGTGATGTGCCCACGGAAGTGATGCCTATGTCAATGTCAATGACAGCAGCATCCGTGATCCACACACGGGCTGTTACAACACCTGCGCTCCCCCAATTGACGTCGTTTTATAATTTGGAAAGGTATCGCTTTAAATATTCTGAGTTTACTTAAAGTACTTTACTTTAAATGTTTAGTTTTAAAGTGATTTTAACTTGATATTGCATTGTTCTGTCGTCGTTTGATCGCGTATAACGTCTGGTCACCCTGAATTCCGTGACGGTACCACGGAATATTCATTGGTCGCCACAGATTGTTTCACCTTCACTGGACGATATTGCCCATTGCTGATTTTGACACTTTAAGTAGGGTATTCAAGTTGTCTGTGTTCGCGATGCAATATGAACATCTTATCTCCCCTGATCAGTTTGTATAGCCTTTTGCTTATTGTCAAATTCTGTGATGGCACCACGGAATTCTTCCGTGACGGTACCACGGAATATTCAGTGGTCTCCACAGATTGTATTACCTTCACTGGACGATATTGCCCATTGCTGATTTTGACACTTTAAGTAGGGTATTCAAGTTGTCTGTGTTTTCGATGCAATGTGAGCATCTTATCTCCCCTGATCAGTTTGTATTTAGCTTATTGTCAAATTCTGTGATGGCACCACGGATTTGTCCGTGACGGGACCACGGAATTCTTCCGTGACGGGACCACGGAATATTTATTGGTCGCCACAGATTGCTTCACATTCACTGGACGATATTGCCCATTGCTGATTTTGACACTTTAAGTAGGCTATTTAAGTTGTCTGTGTTTGCGATGCAA
The DNA here is from genome assembly GCA_027564155.1 of Gymnocypris eckloni scoliostomus. NCBI lineage: Eukaryota > Metazoa > Chordata > Actinopteri > Cypriniformes > Cyprinidae > Gymnocypris > Gymnocypris eckloni. The sequence goes on along the minus strand of CM050416.1, from coordinate 4,762,940 downwards.
TGTAACCTCATTAAACTGTGAACATCTTATCTCCCCTGATCAGTTTGTATAGCCTTTTGCTTATTGTCAAATTCTGTGATGACACCACGGATTTTTTCGTGGTGGACACACGGATAACCGGATCACTAGAGGCAGGCTTGATCAATCAAACTAAGATCCACACTAAGATCCATCATCTTAGTGTAAATAATATTTGGACTAATTAAAAAAAAAAATTATGTTTACTGATTGACAGATAGGCATATACAGACAACGAAAACAAAAAAACGATAAAGACTAATAATAAATTAATGTTAAATCGGACGAGTCTGTTGCGACGACACACTTCCTTGCTCGCATCCTAGAATTTCGCGGTTTTTCCAGTCATTGCGTGGATCCCCTCGTCAAATCGGTATGTATCTCAGACCTGCGTTACTATCTATAAATGTTGAGTTATAAGTTTTGATGCGTTTTAGATGGTTTGTATTGTTGATTGCTAAATATTTGACAAGATATTGTGTCTGTAAATAGTTGTTTTCCTCTAAAAAAGTATTAATTTTAACAATACAAATCTTTAAAATACGTTTTGTTTTTTTGTCATTCTCCAGTAACGTTAAGTTACCAACATCTCAGCCTATGTAGCACCTATGTACACCAAACATTCCGGTTAACACTTAACGTTAGCAGTATTCTGAAGATATTTTCAAAGGGATTTGTAAATCATGCCTGATTTATGTGACATTTTAATAAAAAAAAAATATGGCGAATATTTTTTCAGTATATTTTTTGATTTCCTAAGTAATGAAAGCATATAGGCCCTATCCTGAAATCCATCTGAAATTATTTTTTCATCTTGTGTGTAAACAAAAAGAAAAAAATAATTTTGGCACCTGGCTTTATCATATGTTCAGATTTATGTTACCGAAAATATATGCACAATTGCGCATATTTAATGAGATAATGCCTACTTTGCATAATTAAACATACAAATTTCAAAAACTTGTAATATATTGTTTTTATATACTTGTGTAAGCAATCAACTGAGGAAGTTTCATGGTGATATATATTATTTTAAAATTTTACCCTATTCACCTGTAGTGTCTCGCATTAATGTAGACATTATATTTTTTTCTCAGAGATATATCTAATGATGCTTTCTTGTCTGTTCTACAGATTATTTGCTGCTCTACATCACATCTCCATATCTTTATCGCTTTTATACTTAGAAAACAAAGGCACTTTTAAGAGCCACTCTTTAAATCTCTCTCTCTCTCTCTCTCTCTCTCTCTCTCTCTCTCTCTCTCTCTCTCTCTCTCTCTCTCCCACACACACACACACATACATCTTCATATCTGTACTGTGTGTCTATTATTGTCTGTATTTTTGTATTGTATATGTGCACCATGTCGGAAAACCACCCAAGAGTCTTTGAAGATCCCAATGAGGTCAGGGCCCATATGGTTGCTGAAATAAGCAAGGCTCTTCTCTGTGAGGCCAGGGTGAGAAATGTTCATAACTTTACACCCATGTTTATGAAAATCACTATTGGTATTACATTACATTACATTGTTTGTTTTTTATAGTTGCTGTTGAGGTATGACATTTAATGTACATTGGAGTAGTGTAGTATTTTATATTTTGTAGTTTTTGATTTGTGTTTTTTATTGTTACTTTGGAAAAAAGCATCCATCAGACATAACCATAAGTTAGTCTGACATTCTATCAGAAAACATTAGTATTTTATTTTCATATAGGCTGCAATGGCAATGGAAAGCCATGTCCCTCAAAAAAGAAAGAGGACTAAGAGAAAGAAAGCAGTCGCAAGCACAGCGGCCACAAGTCACAGACGTAAGAAACGTCAAAAAGCAGAACGCCGTGCATTAGGTTTGTTGTTTCTAGCACTGTTGTCATAGTTTAATAACAATAATTATCTAAATGTTGGTGAGTGAAAAGATGGTTTGAGCTCACTGAGCCAGATGTATGATTGAATTTTGTGAATTTTTTGGACTAAAATATATGATGCTTTAAGACCCTGATAGAATAGATAACCAAATGTATTGGCCTTTACAGCTTCCGAAGTTCAATTGAACACAGTGTCTGAGGAAGTCCCTCAGATAGAAGAAGAGTTGACTGCAAGTCTTGGTGAGTATGTCCATTTTATCACTATGACTACATTTCCTATTCCTCCATATCAACAACTTTTCTAATGACCTTGCTAAACTTTTCCTTGATTCATTGTTGTTGATGTCTCACACTTCTTCTCCACCTAACTACATTAAAAGTGGTTTGTGTTTGTATTTTGTTGTTGTAGACAGCCATTATATTCAGATTTTTGATAATTCAGCACTTTTTTCAGTGCTTTTGCAGAGGAGTTAATTCTTGCCTAGTTTTGGAAGTGAGAGACACTCCAACTCTTCATTTGAAACTGGTCTATTATCGGAAGCATATTACTTGATTTGTGATAACATTGTGATACAATGGTTCGTGAATACCATGAGCAAGTCCATATACAGTACATTAAACCAACATTGAATGTACACTGTAGTGTGTGGCTTGGTCAAAGTCAGATTTAAAGTCATAATTATTGTCGTACCATTCAGTATTAAGTAATTTTTATCTATTGTGCCTTCACTCAATCGAAGGGTTGTTTAACAGTTATTTATATATTTTCATTTATTTTCAGAAACACGTCTTCAAGTGTTGAGGGACACTCTTGACTCAGTTGAGGTTAATGTGGTAATTAGGTGCCTGGATTGTGTGCCACTGGACATGGAGTTTCTATGTGGAGGATGCGACTTGGAGGCTCACAAAAAGAATGTGTTCCACGGCAGGGAGGCACTATTCCATGGCTACCTGGAGCCTATTCCCCCCACAAAGGCTGTGGTGATGGGTGAAAATGGCCAGCCTCATTTTTGTGAGCAGGGTATGTGTTTATTATCAATTTCTGTTGACTAGTAAAGAGTTATAACACACATATTCTTGGTTGATAGACTTTGCCAGTGGAAAAGGTTTAAACTCTTAATTTGAATCACTCTTTGACTGAAGAAATTGTTTTTGTTTGTCTTTGACTATGAAATGTGCTATTAGTAAGAAAACAGTGATAATGACATATGGTAGAGTTGTCTATTTTGTAGATGTTGGTTTTGAATCACTAGTATGACAAGTATAGATATATCTTCTCGATTGTGGAAAAATGTAACAACCTCTTTGCATTGCAGTATGTCAGTTGCCATTGCCTGCACGTAGTGCAATATGTGAGTGCACCCATGAGATTGAGGTCACCTCTGGCAAGCATATTTCTGTGGTCACCATGAATGGTAACTTTGGAAAGTCCTGCTTTTTGTTTTTTTGTACCGCAGAAGTTCTCTTAAGAAATATACCAATTACCAAATGTTAATGCCATATCAAATACTACAATGAATGTATAATGGTCAGTTGAGTTGGAAAAAGTTGATTCTGTGAAACACATGTTTAATGTGTCTTTTTTTTCACAGGACGATATGATTTCTGTTTGCCCCGTAAAGTTTGTCCTACCTGCCTTGTGGAATGGACCCCAGGGGTGAAAGAGCTCCTTAGGTACCGTTACTGGCCAAGCACAACAAACTGCCAGACACTATATAGTTTTGACGTCTTCGAAGCTTTTGCTCACATTAAAGTATCGGCTCCTTCGATGTCAAGGCATGCCTTTTTAAAGCTACTGGAGCACCGTTCTGTTCAGGCTGGAAGGGTAAATCTGCTTGAATCATTGTTACACATAATCATACTACTGTATTTGTAATATTGTAATATTTATTTTATGTAAACACTAATAATTTTTTTTTATGTCATAGCCGGGGAATGTTTGTGCAGACACGTTCCAGAAAAGCTTTTTCGAATATTGTTTTTGCAAGCATACAGAAGAGGTGATGTGTGAAGTAAATGACTTTTATTGTCCAGCATGTCACCCAGACATGTTGGCAGTGTGTTGTGATGGCAATCGCAAACATTATCGCTTCAAAAAATCAACGGGGTATGTTAATATTACACAGGCATTAATGTCAATATTAAAACCACAGCGTCATAGAAATAGTTGCATGTAGAGTAATAAATGTTTGGTCAGTTAAAAGTGCATTTTTTTGTGATTAATTTTAATGGACAGGAATGAGGAACCCTCTTTGTACAAGGGGTTGTTTCTTGCCAAAGATGAGGAGGTATCAGCCTTTCTCAACAATGTCAGAGGCAGCAGCATGACAAGAGTATGTCTAATATTGCATATTAAGACAGTATATCTACTGCTTATGTTTGTGTGTCTTTTGTGTTTTCTATTTGTTAAGACGAGTGATATCTGACTTTACAGGCAGATAACAGTGGAACATGTGGTGTTTCAAGGTTCAGGGCGAGTAAGGAGACGTCAAAAAAATCATCGTCTAAAATAGATGAGGAGGGGATACAAGTGGCAGTCTGCAGGTATGTGGGTAGATCAGAAGTGTGCAATTGTACAGATGCCACTTGTCACACACTGTGGAAACTCATTTTTGGATAAATGTATCAGAGTCGTGTTTAATTTCCTTATGGGAAGTAAAGTAAATCCCCTTAACAGATCTTTTTCCCAAGAAGATTGTTTTAAAGCTCAGTTAGTCACATATGTAAAGATTGATGTGTGTGTGTGTGTGTGTATGTGTGTGTGTGTGTTAAGCTTTGAATAGAGGGTTTTGATTAGCTTTGTTTTCCACAGGTCTTATTGTGTAATTTGTGTAATAAATCATTAACCATATTGTCCTTCTATGTATCAGACACGGAATATTGCTGCGAGGGCTGAACCACTACCGTGGCGAGGTCTTCGCCTACCCAATGTTTTTACAGAAGGAATTGTCAGAGAGGGCCAATGTCACTTTCTTCTGCATGGATGTTGTCTGCAGGTAATTTTTCTCTGTCATATTGAAACTCTGTCAACCTACTGTACATTAAATGACAAGTGCCTAATTTTTTCAGTCATTTTATATTGATAGCCAGGCAAAGTGTTGGTTAATGCCTACTAATGCTGTGCTTCTTTTTAGGTACTGGCCATACCTAAGCAAAGTGACTAAAGAATCATCAGATCTTCAACCTGATGGAAATGAGGCCATTTCTCAGTGTGATGCATGCCAAAGCTCATACAGCAAAATGCGAGGTACCTCAAATTACTGAAATTCAGATGCAACAGTAGCCAGAAGGCTAATGCAAAAGTCAAGCAATTATTGTTTTTATTATTTTAATCTGGTATTAGTGGCAATATACTAAATTGTAAGTCTGTGATTATGATATCTTGTATATTGCAGATAAAATATGACATTTAATGTGAAAGTGATTTTTTAATGTTCACATAATCCATGATTGCATAACATTAGATTTTTAAAGTTATGGTATGAAATTAATCCAACACTATGTTGAAGGTGAGATGGGGCAGGAATCAGGATGGAGCAGGGAACACTGTTGGAGAGGAAGTCGAGCAAGTATGTTATTACTGACATTATTGTAACTATGTAGATATTAGAGACTTCACTGATACATTTATGTGAGAGACAAGCAGAGTGTGAAGGATAAAGTACATCAGTGTATCAAACAAAGATCTATGCTTGCTAGAATGACCATCAGAGCACGATCTGAACTGTAGTTGCAACACACGGGACAGCGATGTTCAACAACTTTCCCCACCACTTTCACTTTCCACACAACCACTTTCCTCCTAGTCGGCATTCGAACAAGTAACATGCCCAAGGCCCTAACCAGTAGGCCATGGTTGACTTTCCAACCTACCAGTAGGACCCCATTTGACACACCAGTCTGGTGACAGTGCACAATCATCAAGTTTCATGTGATTCTATGAAAAGCAGAATGTCACAGCTCTGGCATGCCATAGTGAGGTTTTAAAATGTAGACCCAATTGGCAAGATCCAGCGTTGCTCCCAACTTTGAAAAATTGGACTTGATCTTTCCAAATTTGCTGTCTATGGCTATGGCTGAAAGGGTGTGGTTGTTTTAGTTTCCATGGCATTCTAAGGTGTATAGCTAGTTGACAATAAGATATTAGTTAAACTATAAGTATGGCTACATGTTCACATATACATATGTTTTTGTTTATTTGTTGTTTGTTTGGTAATAGGAATACATTAATTTCTGTATTGTTTATCTAGGTAAACAGCTTTCTCTCCAGGGCAGCTCTTGTCACAAAGTACATGACAAAGGCAGGTTGGTATGACACATTACAAAGCATACGCTATGATGAGGTATTTCTGTCTTCTAAAATGTAATTTTCCTGTTCTCCTTGCACTAAAGTAATTGTTGTGTCTAACTGCAATGGTCTTTCCCATGTAAATTGATCCAATCACGCATGCAGATTTATTTTTTTTAATCAGGAGAGAGAATATGCTCACTCAACAGGCCATGGGTGGAACAGAAAAAGACAGAGAACCTTCACAAAGTCTTGGCCCGCAGATACATCAAAGTAAGGACATTTCCCAATGGTCCTCTTGCCTGACACAACATACATTTTAACAACATACAGCAGAGCTGGAGTCCATCCATTTGTAATAAGCTCATTCATCCATTGATTTATAAACTAAAATTTCTTGATCCCGGTATTGGCTGAAAGCTTGCATGATATTTTGTGTGTGATTTAAAGATCTCCGAGAGGGCAAAGCTGGAAGCTGCCAGCTTCAGTGATTTCCGCCAGAAGAATGGCATCACTGAACAAACAGCACAACAGTGGGTGTGTGATGTTCAGCAGTGGGCAGTCACAGGTAAATCATAGTGGTCAGACTTTTCACAAATACAACTGTTAATCACTTTGTTCAAATATGGCTTAATTGTGTTACCTATTTAGAGCCAGGGAGCACAACAGAACAGGGAGCAACAGAGGATCTCAGGGCGGAGATAGAGAGCATCATAGTGGCCCTGCTACGCAAGAAGCAGGACCTCTATCGTCAGAATGGTTGGTTGACTGATATTCAAATGGCACACTGCAAATGCAAACAAACAAAAACTGTTTTCCTGATAGTTTTCTTATTTCACTTTGCAGATAGCAACCAAACAAGACAAAGAAAAAGAAGAAAAATAAGAGAATTAAAAAAAAAACTGAAACAAAAGAGCCTGCTGTACAATACTATTGCAGAGGATACAATTGACGAGGAGTTGGCCTCCAATTTGACAGAGGACTACATCCTGCCTTGGGAGAGACGTGAGGATGGTATGGTAGTCCTGACATGTTCTCTAAAATGTATGCCTGTCTGTCTACAGTATTGCAATGAAAATCTCTCTCTCTCTCACTTTTTCATATTTCCATCAATTCCCTCTACCTAAAGGTCACTCCTTCAGGTTAAAACGATCTCTTTTGACCAAATGATGCTAATTAGACGCCTTGAGGAGGAGCAGAGCATCCTGGTGAAGGAGATGTCTCAGCACATCACGCTCTCCGTAAAGAGATAAAGGAGTGGAGAAGCTGAAAGAGAATATCAGAATGGGCTGTAAGTCAAATTTGGATTTTTTTTTTCCTCACCAAAATATGTATAGTCCCTTTTCTACTGGTACCAGTTCAACTCACCTCACATGACTCTACTCGGTTTGGTTTCAAACGCTTAATTTTCCACTGCATAAAAGTACCATTTCATGTAACTGGTTGCTATAGCGACACTGAACTAAACTACCCTAGCATCAACAATGTGGAAAAGATGGTAACAGCAATCACTACAGCAGATAAAATCAACAGTATTCTGAATTCATCACACTACAGACACGTTTTTGGGGAGATGGCAATATTTACTCTATCAGCCGTCCTGTCATACTAACACTGAGCTGCTGATAAGGGCATGCTCAGAACGTTAACATTATGATGCTAACGATAACAATGACCACAGACCAATCTCCAATATTTACATCTGTGGCGAGCAGGACGAGGTCGAGGGGCGTGAGAGAACGGCGGAGACCGGTTGCGCGTTACTAATGAGCGACACCTGCTCGACGCACCGGTCTCGCATCTCTCACGGATGAGCGGAGGCATACAAGTTTTGTTTTTTCTTTTGTGTTTTCCCACACCCATAATAGTTATACCACTCTGCTCCACCCTCACACTTTGTTTGCCCTATCCTCACCTCAACCCCCCACACCCCATCCCATAACAGACAGTCACAGCTTCTGCAAACCCCCATATGTGGTTCTACATACTATAATCTTGGAACAATACTTGTAATTCTTATGTTTATGTATGTTACAGATTTTGGTGACATGTCAGAGGATGCTGCAGCTGGTTTGAAAAGTGTCCTCATGCGGAGGTCCTCTGCACTGGAGAGTTTATGCCAACAAGCTGTGAGCATGTATAGTGCTATAGTTGATGACCTCCAGATACAGGACACAGAATGCAGAACGGACACTAATGATGAATATGACCTTAGTGGTCCAGAGTCAGAAGAAGATTAGGAAGGAGACTTTTTTTTTTTCTTCTTTTTTTTTAATCTGTCAACTTTCCATTATCTCTCACCCTCCCTGAATAATAACAACTCCTACCCAGACATTGCTTGTTCATTTTTCACACATAGAGGCATCACTAGCAGGAATATGATTCAGGGATAGTACCTACCCCCAGGCTATCAGATACGTAAATATGCACTAACCCTATGATAATTAAGTTATCAACATTAGGTGTTGTTAAATGTGGAATTATTTTGCACTGCAACTTCATATACTACAATCATGAGTGTGTACACTATATCAATGCAATATCTACTGAATGGATTGGCCCTCTGCATGGACTGTTGGACATGGACTGTTTTATGCATTCTGGACTGTGCCTTTTTAACTTCAACTTCAGCACTTAAAGGACAATATGGGGCTCATTTATGCTCTATTGCATTTTCTTGTGTGTTGGATGTGTGTTGTGGTACATGTGAGCACACAAAGAGAGATGTCTATCAACTGTGAAAATGGCTACAATAAACTTGAATAAATTTGAAAATGTCGTAAATTATTTGTGATTGTAATTGAAGTGCATAAACTACATAATTGCCTAGTAGTCTTCATTGAAAATCTACATTTTACAGTATACTATCACAGAAAAACTCAGAGTGATAGGTTCAGAGTTGGAAACAGGGCAACAAGATCATAGCCAGTGCCTAAAAGTATAATAAAGCTGCATGGCAGATGTCCACCACCACTGTTTCACAGCCTCATATCTCTCATCCCTGGACATTGCTCAATTTACCAGTCGACCAACTCCTCATTGAGTACCTCACCCTCTTTTTTTTCAGAAAATGGAAAGTAGAATGTGTCTTTAAAAGCTATGATAAGCTCTTACTCCAAGTTGATTCTGATTTAACTTGATTTGGATACTCATTTTTTTATTTATTGATTGGGCTGCATTCAGGCTACACACCATTGTATCATCACCCATGGATCCCAATCAGTTTGCTTACCAGGCTGTGGAAAATGCCATCAACCTGGTTGTTTACTCTGCTACATTTGGAGTCAAATAACACCTATGCATGCATAGCTTAGCATATAACATGACAGATCCTCTCAATCATGACAGCCTGCAAGTCATGAACAGCAATATAGCTCTGTGTCACTTAATACTTGACTTTCAGAGGAATATAATTAATTTAGTCAATTTTAACAATACGTAAACATGCCCTCAACACTGATAGGTCACCACAAGGCTGTGGAGAGGCAGTAGGAGTGTACTCTACTGTCGCTGGTAGCTCGTGCCACTCGCCTACTGTCCTGTACACTGTCCTGCGCCACTCACTTATTGTCCTGTGCCTTTGGTCTACGGTGCCGCACCACTGTCCCGTGACACTTACAAATTGTTAAAACCTAACCCTGACCCTAATCCTAAACCTAACCCATAGACAGTGACACATGACTAGGGACAGTAGGCACATTAGACGGGACATTGGGTGAGAGCTAGGCAAGTGTCACAAAACAGTATGAGTTGTGCAGGACAGTGCATGGGACAGCAAGTCAGTGGCACAGTGCACAGGACAGGTGGCACAAGACAGTTTATGAGTGGCGCAGGACAGGTAACGAGACAGTGAATAAGTGGTGCAAACCAACAGCAACAGTACAGTACAGTTATTGCTCCTAGTGCTGGAGGAGAAACGACCACTCTGTCAAGATCAAGTTTGCAGGTGATACCCCCATCATCAGTCCCATCAGAGATGAGTCTCAGTGATCCATGGAGGTGAATTGGGATGTGGAATGGAGTACCAACAGCAAATTTCATCTTGAGAAGGAGGCCAAAGTACATAACCCTGATACTCATACATGTATGGCGTCTCACATCAGACATAATGAATTGAATTGAAATGGGATATTAACATCCCATCTTATGAACAGGCAAAAAAAAAAAAAAAACATTAATCAGACATGACAGACAGTTGCACTGGATGAAAATTAGAGAGGATTGACATATATATGCATAATTTCCAGTGAATAAAATTTAATTATGAAAAGATATTTAAAGGTTGTCTTGTTGTAATCCCCCTTCCCTCCTAATTAAGTCTAATTTCATTGTATATTATTTTGACCCAGCCCTCCCCTGTATACACATCAGCTTAACCACTATCATGCAAGGACAAATTCAATATTTTGTCAGCATTTATACTACCCATGTTAAAGTGTAGATTTGTCTAAGTCTAGTTTGTGATTTCTATAAAGACGGTCTGCTGAACATCAAGAAAAAGGACATTTGCTTACCTGTGACTGAGCAGTAGACTGGCCAGTTATAACTATAATGATGGGGAAACTGATGGGACAGGACAGTGAGGACACTGTAGGAAGGATGAATAAGAACCTATAGGTCACTGTAAAGGACATACACTATTGTCCATGAGGCAGATTCTGTCCATTATGGCTGGCATTAGCAAACATCCCTATATAACAAATGAATGGAGGACAGAATACAATTAATCACATCTAGTGTCCATTCACCTCTAGCAACTACTGTGTACCGGTATTATATTTAGGACTGTAAAGCCCGATATATTGGTCCAATGCCGGTTCGCCAATACACGGGGAAGGTTACGTGTTCTGTCCTCACTCATACAAAGTATTGGTTGGTTAAATTTGCAATTCATTAATCATATGTATTTACTCGTTATTTCATCTGACTCCATAAATGAAAGGTTTTAATAATATCTGTGCCTCACTAAAAGTGAGCGAATGTTTGACTATTCCTTTTAACCATTAAATGAACAATGTCAAAATCAGAGAGGAAAGGGAGAGACCACCTATTCAATTCATGTCCAGCAAAGAAGAGCACCAGAGAGAGGGAGAACACCTTCCTTAATCCTCTTTGACCAGGTGACATGGGGGATGGGGGAGACCACCCTCAAATGGCTTCTATCCAACAAAAGGGGGTGGCCTTATCTCTGAACCAGTTTTCTCTAAACTTCTATAAACCTTAGTACCTTTTATTTTATCTATCTGGATATGAGATATCTGCACCACTCACTCGGAGACATTTCAAATGACACCAAAAACATAACAGTCAATGATAAACATTCACATTAAACCATGTTCTTGTGTGAGTTCTTAGTTGTTTCTGAGAGGAAGTGAGGTTGTAAGGTGGGAGGTCGAATGTTAATTAGCCAGCAGGGCCCTTTTGTCTCAAAGACCAGGCCTCAACCTCTTTGACAGCAAGAGGAAGGAATGAAATGAAAAGGAGTTCCAGTACTGACTAAAGACACAGTAGAAACTGTCAACATACATAAGATTAAATAAACTGGCATGTGTAATACAAATGGGTCCCCAGTCCTCCATACCAACAAGCCCAAATGCTGTTAGTATGATGCCTACTAAAGGAAAAGCTTAGTATATTTATTCATGTCTTCATGTACATTCTAGTATTAAAATTACTACACAATGATCTCTGATAGGTCACTTACATGAGTGTGAGTGATGTCTGATAGACATGACATGGAAAAGCTTAGTAAATACAAATCTTTATTGAATCAATACAAACCTACCAAAAATGAACAAATAACTTAAAAAACAAACCTAGACAATGATCAATTTGCATATAACTTTTGTGTAGGTTTTATGACAGAACAAATAAAACTGGAGTGAGTATCAAGCTGTCTGCCAGGTTGGAGGCCAGGTTTTCCCGCTGAAAAAAGACAAGAGATGGTTAGTGATGGTGGTTAGTGAAAAAGGTATGAATAATGACTTAACATTCAATGCTGTAACGTCTACACTAAACTATTACACAATATTAGAGTACAGTAATTAAGATCTAAGACAAGGTATTCAATAGGAGTGATGTTAAGATTAACCATAGGCCTAAAAAATGAAAATAGTATCTAGACTCTAGAGTTTTTAATATACAAATAAAAATATCTAGACAACACCGTTTACAACTGGTAACTGTTAACTCATAACCTAATAAAATTAAGATAGTAGTATAGCGTATACAGTAGTATACAGTAGATTGCAAAGACTTAAAAACAGAATTTTGATAATGCAATCTTGTCTGGCCTTGCTTAAAGCCAATGTAGCAATCAGTGAGAGTAGGGTTGGTAATGAATAGTCAAGGGTGTGGTAAACACAACTTTAGGTATATCCATTACAACTATCATGATCACAAGCAACAGCTATAGGTCAATAGTTCTTATTCAGCAGTTCCCCTTGAATCTAAATGTCAAAATACACTTGAGACATGTTTATTTTCCTTTTTTTTTTTTTGGCTCAATGTCATCTGTCAAACACAGTAGTTCTAACCAATTGGTTTAGTTGCCATGCAACGTGTTGTCTTTGCAGTTGCTGGAAGGTTTGTGTTGTGCATTGCAATGTAAAAAATGGGGTATACTAAGGGTGAACTGTCCAAGCAAGGGTACCATACCATAGATCGCAGGGCATCCAGTCATACAGGAGTTCGGTCTTCCCCTGTCGAAGGCAAAAAAAGACATGGAAATGTGTTACATGAAATATTGCACACAGAATTACAATGCAAACTTAAATTGAATGATTTGGAGTGACATTAGGTGATCAGTTTTCAAATAATTTCAGTAATTTCAAAATTATTGTAAGAGGAAAACCCCTTGAGATGTGACATCTAGTTTTCGTTGGGGCCTCTAATGCATGATTGTTTAAGAGAATGCACCATTAAAAATTAGTTTCCCTCCCTACACAAACAATTTCTCACTCAATTTAGTGTGCTTTTTAATAATTGATCTAAAAAAAACTTTGCCTATCTTCCTTTGTGTGCCAGTTTTCTCTAAACTTCTAAAAACCTTATTACATTTTGTTTTACTTATTTGGAAATGAGACATTTGTACCACTCACTTAACATTTTAAAAATACTAAAAATAATACTCAATGATAATCATTTACATTAAACCATATGTATTCTTGTGTGATTTTTTGGTGTGCATTAGAGAGAGAATGAAATGTAGATTAGGTGAGACTGTATGAGGGGGAGGTCAAATGTTAATTTCCAGGTCCTTTTTCTTACTGAGCAGTGGTCGTTCTTTAACCAGTTTTTCCAGTCTTACACGATTAAAGATAATAGGAACAAGAATATTTCCCAGAACAACAATCAGGTCCATATTCTGATTATTTGCAAGCAATAGTCTGTCAGGATAGCAACCATCATGTAGTTAACAGGAAGAGGGTTCCCACCCTTTCTCCGCATCAAATATAAGGACCTTTAAAGGATATTTCTAGGCATTTAAAAATAAATGTTTAGAGACAAGGATAAATGGTAAATCTTATCAAGTGACAACAAAGAATTCCCTGGTGATTCAATTGGCACTAAATTTCACTATGGACATGCATTCGAAATTTAGCAATAGGACACATTACAGTGTCCTACAAGATACAGTCCTACAAGATACAGTGGTTAGCTTTTCTGACATCTAAGCAGATGATGCGGGTCCCACCAATTAAGGTTCGCTTTAGTTTAATTTATGATGCTGAGTAACTTGTACATGGTTCAGTGGCATGCCGCTAGGGTACCTAGGCTTTGAGTAGTGTGTGCCCAAGAAGGAGCACTAGCATTCTCAGTTACTTTCCGAGTTTGTCACAGGACAACTTATAAACTGGCAGTGCAAAACTGGTTTTTTTTCCACCAAGATTTTTATTTAAATCAAATACCTTTTCACAGTTTTATATGATTTTAGTTGTAGTTTAAACCTTGCAGAAAAATTGTGCTGGTTGCTGGATGGTCTAAGCTAGTCTAAGCTAGGGTAGGCTGAAAGAGAAAATGGTGCGTTCCAGCACGTAACATACGTCACGACCAAGTAGCGATTGGTTGAAGCAGAAAGTATCTGCCCACCAGGAAGCAAATATCCCAATGGATAGGTACCAGGCGCTTTGCACAAAGTGAAATAATGTGAAAGCGTTTGGTGTATCAGGCTAAGAATGGACATCATAAGATGGTCAAACCAACTAAACCATCAAATCTCACGCAAAACATTAACTGGTAAAAAAATGGCTGATCAAACCAGCTTCAAAACATGCTTAGGCTAGCCAAGATGTATTTTCTGTAGGGAAGACATCATATCAGATAACACAATCTAACTACCTCTCCAATCCTACCTTTCTCTGCCTTGTCCGTATTATCCCACGGTATGGGTGCACATCCAGATTGTTGTGGGGGCAATCTTTTGTTCTCACTGTACAACATAAGTACATAGAGTAGTGAATGATAAATGATAATCCAAATGCAAATGTAGCCTTGGAAAATACTTAATACTTGACAAACTTACGTATCTACAACACGAACACTATGCATACAATTAATATGGAAATTAATTAAACCAATAATATCAGGAAGACCTGCACAACAATTAAATTAATACTCTGTGTTGATAATGTAAAAGATGACAGAATATCAGATGTCAGATTTTAATTCACCTCTCTTCCTCTGATTTCGTCGTTTTCCTATATAAACAAATAGACTTGGTTCAATACAGTACAGAGATTTGAAACTTAAGCATAATCTTTCAAAGATAAAGAACAGAAATAAAGCTGAAGAGCTTAAGACCTTGTCCAGTAGGAGGTTGATCAGCCACAGCCACAGTCCCAGCCCCCTGGTCCACGGATATTGTGGCCACTGAATCTGAAATGAGTGAAGAGATAGCATTGTCAATGATAATATACAATTAGGTCATAACAGAGATCTGAAAAAAAAAGAAGAGCTTAAAGCGATGCTACAGAGTACATCCAACCATAACCCTGTTGTTTTAGCTTCCCAAGTGCTGTTGGTAGGAAGAAGAACAAGAGAATTTGGTACAGCATAGACTACATAGCAAACCATCTTTTTACGCTAATACAATGACACCATGAGCTCACTTTCAGTTTAATTTCTCATGGTACCATTTAGCGTAAAGTTTCTGTTCTCTATTTGGTCTATGTTGTACCAAATTCTCTCGTTCTTGTTCCCACTGACAGCATACAGTGAGCTCAAATAAGAGGGCTATGGTTGGAAGTACTCCGGACACTGTAACACCTTGTACTGTAGGAGGAGGGCTAAGCAAGAATTCTGGACCATCCTCAGTCCCAGCCCCCTGGTCCAAACTCATGCCGTCTGTCAAATCTGAGGATGAGAATGAGTGAAAAGAAGATTTTGTCTCTCCAAAGTGTATACACAGATTACATAATATACAGTACAATTAGGGTCTGTATTCACAAAGAATCTTATGGATGAAAGTATCTCAACATTTTAGCAGAACATTTTGCGCTAAGCCCTAGTGAGGAAGCCCATCATTTAGGAATTATTTTTGTGCTAAAATGAAATTCTTTGTGAATACGGCCCCTGGTCAAAATAGAGATTTGCTGCTAAAGGACATCTCACAAGGATATAAAGAACAGAAATAAAGCTGAAGAGCTTAAGACCTTGTCCAGTAGGAGGTTTGTTCAAATCAGCCACAGTCCCAGCCCCCTGGTCCACAGATATTGTGGCTACTGAATCTGAGGATGAGCAGAGAGATAGTGTTGTGTCTTATAAAAGTTTAAACAGGTGTAGAGAAAAGACATCTGCTGCTAAAGCACATTCTCACAAAAATCTCAAGGAGAACACAATAAAGTGAAGGCACCAAATCTGGGCCAAACACACCTTGTTCTCTTATTGGGGTTGTTATTTCAAAATTTAGAGTGACAGTAGCCTCCTCAGGCTCATGGCTACTGTCTGTTGTCTGGTCTGTATTTACTAGAAGAATACAAACACAAAAAATGTACTATACGCAATTAGGTCAAAATGTGAAAGCTAAGGCAAAATAATACAAAAACCCACAAGCCTCAGATAATCAGAGAAGCACAGTTGCCCTTACTATTTCCAATAATTGCTCAACAGTCTCTACCCCTAAATAATAATATTTAAAAAAAAATACATAGATAAAGTTTATAGTATAAAAATAGTCTTACCTTCAACCATCATTTTAAAAATGTCATGTATGTTTTGCACACAGGTCTGTGCACTTTTGCCCAACACTTGATCTTTAGGCAAGATCATTTTGGCCTTCTTGTGTGGATATTCCACCAGGAGCAAAGGCCTCCAGCCGACTGCGTGCAGCTTCTCTATCTAAAGATAAAAAAAATATTTAAAAAAATAAAAACCTTAAAAACAATTACAAGTGCTTTGGTGTGGCTGTGTATGGATCTTTATCTGCTTATCACAATATCACAAAGCTGGGACACAAATGCAGGTCAACATGAAATACTTAGGGTCAAAGCAGACTTTTGGAACATCACAAGGAATAGCTGTATTCAAGATCCCAGAAGATCCCAGAAGCCCTTTGCATGGCTGACTAAACAGGCTTGTTCGACTTGGCTGGCTGGCTAAGTGGATGGGACTTTTTTCATTGGGCAAAAGTGATGTTGCTGAATTTGCATGGGCTTTTGCCCAACAAGTCTCACCCACTTAGTCAGCCAGCCAAGTCGAACAAGCCCTGTCCGATCTTCTTAAATACAGCTAGTATATTGACAAATCACAATGACAGAGCAGTGGACAAAGGAAACCTAGGACTCTACAAGAACAAGAGCACATGACAAAACCAGGAAGTACACAAGGGGCATGACCAAGAGAAAATGAGTTTGATCGACTTATTGCTTATCGTCCTATTGCTTACCGGCTAACTACCGGTAGGTATGACTTTTTTGTTATTGAAATAGTATTATTGACCCACAGAATGCTTTGCTTTAAGCCAGACAGACAGCCAGTCAGCCATCCATCTGAAACAAGCCTAAAATAAACACAAGCGAGAAAACTACAAGACAAGAACAAAAGACCAAAAGAGTAAGAGTATGCACATGCATGTGTCGTGTTCATCCTGCATAAAAGTGTAAGTAGCAATGTTGCAAGGTTAGTAGTGCTTCATATCAAGAACAGTGTTAGTAGTATTACTTTTGGTGAACACTAAATGCCATTTCGTATGAGATGCAGTTTCACTCTTACTAGTCACAAACAAGGTCAGATGGTAGCACCATTAGATTTCAGTCTGATATCTAATGCACCTGTGTCTTATTGACCAAGTTCAGTTCACGTGTCAAATAGCTCACAAAATGTGATGTCAACCGAGCGCCATGTGCTTACATACTGGTGCTTGTTGTGCGCAGGGGAAAGTCAACTGTTCTTCATATGAAGCACTGTGAAACATCTTACAGTACTGCAGGCTATGAGCTAAGTAATCTTGAGAGTATTTGGTCTGTTTGTAAAGTTTTTCAATGAGAGTAGAGTACAGTTAAGATGCTAAAACTGTTGGATAAATAGCTGTTGGATAAAAAAGATGTTAATGCATTATCTTGTCTCAGTCAAAATCAGAAAGTCCCCCCAAGTACTCCAAAATAACTGGACTGGTGACATAGAACAACAAAAGTTACTTACCAAAATGATGGCATCATCCCACAAATGTGAGGTCACCTGATATTTTTTTGTGTTGGCAACCCATGTCTTTTTTTTTTGCTCGAATTTTTCAATCTTTTTTTTTAGGCGCACATTTTTAGGCTGTGAGGCCTTGCACATAGGGCACTTCTTGAAGCCATTAAAATGTTTATTTTTGCACGCTGGGCAGGTCTTCTTGAGCCCTCCACCTTTTGACATGTTTTGATGCTGTAAACCAGACAGAAGGCATAATGTCTGTTACCATTGTAGAAAACTACAAATTCCTTTTTTGATAAGACATTTTAACTACACAACAATGGTGTCAATCTTTTAACAGTTATTTTGCAGTTATGTCGAAGTACATTTGTGACCAATTCACAAAATCCAGTATAATCGTTGTGATTTGCTGTGCCTACATCAAACATGTTAGTAGTAAGGCTACTCCTACAAAAAGATATGCACTGCAGATATGTACTGACAAACCGTAGGACTGCTGCATTTTGAACCTTTTGAAGATTGAAATTTGGTTTGTACAGTGTAGAAAATAATTTTTATCCATAGAAACTTACTGTATGGAAATGTAAAAAAAAAAAAAGGGGGTTGCATAAATTAAAAAGGTACAAGACATATTGTTTGTCTTGCAATTAATCTGATACTCACAATATTAGAATTACATATGATAACACACAAATTATGATAGGCTAGTATATAATTACAGCTATGCCAACACTGCATGAGCTTTAGTTGCAATATCAACATGCCTGTCTATTAATATGCTTTAGTTTAACTTGTCTTTATAAGTTTTATGCTTATATCTATCACCTTCTGTAGTATATACCAGTGTCACAAACATGACTTTGTCCTGGTTCAGTTATAAAACAGTTTTAAGACACTGGATTTACTCCAAACATCTGGTTATGTTTGATGGACGCTTTTTTAGTAAGTAACAATAAAAAACACAAATCAAAAACTACAAGATATGAAATACTACACTACACCAAAATGTACATTAAATGTCTAGAACATCATACCTCAACAGCAACTACAACAAACAAACAATATGTAATACCAATAGTGATTTTCATAGACATGGGTGTAAAGTTATCAAAATTTCTCACCCTGGCCTCATTGGGATCTTCAAAGACTCTTGGGTGATTTTCCGACATGGTGCACAGATACAACACAACAATACAGACAATAATAGACACACAGCACAGATATTAAGGTGTGTGTGTGTGAGGGGGGGAGGGGGGGAAGGGGAGGGGAGAGAGAGAGAGAGAGAGAGAGAGAGAGAGAGAGAGAGAGAGAGAGAGAGAGAGAGAGAGATTTAAAGAGTGGCTCTTAAAAGTGCCTTTGTTTTCTAAGTATAAAAGCGATAAAGATATGGAGATGTGATGTAGAGCAGCAAATAATCTGTAGAACAGACAAGAAAGCATCATTAGATATATCTCTGAGAAAAAATATAATGTCTACATTAATGCGACACTACAGGTGAATAGGGTAAAATTTTAAAATAATATATATCACCATGAAACTTCCTCAGTTGATTGCTTACACAAGTATATAAAAACAATATATTACAAGTTGTATTGAAATTTGTATGTTTAATTATGCAAAGTAGGCATTATCTCATTAAATATGCGCAATTGTGCATATATTTTCGGTAACATAAATCTGAACATATGATAAAGCCAGGTGCCAAAATAATTTTTTTCTTTTTGTTTACACACAAGATGAAAAAATAATTTCAGATGGATTTCAGGATAGAACCTATATGCTTTCATTACTTAGGAAATCAAAATATACTGAAAAATATTCGCCATATTTTTTTTATTAAAATGTCACATAAATCAGGCATGATTTACAAATCCCTTTGAAAATATCTTCAGAATACTGCTAACGTTAAGTGTTAACCGGAATGTTTGGTGTACATAGGTGCTACATAGGCTGAGATGTTGGTAACTTAACGTTACTGGAGAATGACAAAAAAACAAAACGTATTTTAAAGATTTGTATTGTTAAAATTAATACTTTTTTAGAGGAAAACAACTATTTACAGACACAATATCTTGTCAAATATTTAGCAATCAACAATACAAACCATCTAAAACGCATCAAAACTTATAACTCAACATTTATAGATAGTAACGCAGGTCTGAGATACATACCGATTTGACGAGGGGATCCACGCAATGACTGGAAAAACCGCGAAATTCTAGGATGCGAGCAAGGAAGTGTGTCGCCGTCATGGCAACAGACTCGTCCGATTTAACATTAATTTATTATTAGTCTTTATCGTTTTTTTGTTTTCGTTGTCTGTATATGCCTATCTGTCAATCAGTAAACATAATTTTTTTTTTTAATTAGTCCAAATATTATTTACACTAAGATGATGGATCTTAGTGTGGATCTTAGTTTGATTGATCAAGCCTGCCTCTAGTGATCCGGTTATCCGTGTGTCCACCACGAAAAAATCCGTGGTGTCATCACAGAATTTGACAATAAGCAAAAGGCTATACAAACTGATCAGGGGAGATAAGATGTTCACAGTTTAATGAGGTTACATTGCATCGCAAACACAGACAACTTAAATAGCCTACTTAAAGTGTCAAAATCAGCAATGGGCAATATCGTCCAGTGAATGTGAAGCAATCTGTGGCGACCAATAAATATTCCGTGGTCCGTCACGGAAGAATTCCGTGGTCCCGTCACGGACAAATCCGTGGTGCCATCACAGAATTTGACAATAAGCTAAATACAAACTGATCAGGGAGATAAGATGCTCACATTGCATCGAAAACACAGACAACTTGAATACCCTACTTAAAGTGTCAAAATCAGCAATGGGCAATATCGTCCAGTGAAGGTAATACAATCTGTGGAGACCACTGAATATTCCGTGGTACCGTCACGGAAGAATTCCGTGGTGCCATCACAGAATTTGACAATAAGCAAAAGGCTATACAAACTGATCAGGGGAGATAAGATGTTCATATTGCATCGCGAACACAGACAACTTGAATAGCCTACTTAAGTGTCAAAATCAGCAATGGGCAATATCGTCCAGTGAAGGTGAAACAATCTGTGGCGACCAATGAATATTCCGTGGTACCGTCACGGAATTCAGGGTGACCAGACGTTATACTAGCGATCAAACGACGACAGAACAATGCAATATCAAGTTAAAATCACTTTAAAACTAAACATTTAAAGTAAAGTACTTTAAGTAAACTCAGAATATTTAAAGCGATACCTTTCCAAATTATAAAACGACGTCAATTGGGGGAGCGCAGGTGTTGTAACAGCCCGTGTGTGGATCACGGATGCTGCTGTCATTGACATTGACATAGGCATCACTTCCGTGGGCACATCACGGAATTTTCGGCGATTCCGTGAAACTGCCACAGATTTTGAGTTAAGGGGCCGTGTTCATTTCACGGAATTCTGTGAGACCAGGTTGATTTATTCACAGCAACCCACGGGCAGCTAGAACTCCTCGCCTTGCATTATGTTTATGTGTTGTTTATGTGTTTTATTAAGTTTAGTCCATGTATTGTAGAATAACAGTTAGCAAATAAACCTTGTTTCATTTATAAAGAATTATGTCTTGGGATGTGTGATTTTCTAGTTCAAACTATTTGCCAAGATCATGTTACCTAGCTAAAATCGGATAAAGTCGTTTATTTTGTCTTATCGTTGGCCACGAAGCAAGATAAACAAAATTGTTAAAGCTGTACTGATGTTAATGGTCGCTGGACGAGTCGTTAATAAAGTATGAATCATAAGTTAAAGATTAATATCACTTTAATCAAAGCAATATTGAATCTTTAATGATTGTTTCCGTAAAGCTGAAATAATAGCTTCATAGATTTATTACACCTCTCAAAATAATAAAACAAAGGTATGTGAACAAAATGCAAGTTTTGGCCATTTGCAATCAATTTTAAGCACCCGCTGCAATATGTCAATCATTAAACAATGCGACAAAATGTTGCAAAAACACTTAAAGTGCCTTAACATATTTAAAACAGTATTATTAAAATATCAAATTCGGTAATCTCTATATTGATTATGCATAGTTTAAATAGGCAAGCAGATGATCCGCTTAATGGTTCAGTGTTTTCCTTCTAATGGTTTTCTATGGAAAACCATTTAATAAAAAGTTTAACTGACTTTATCGATGATTTTAAACTTTTTCATTTGCATTGAAATTTCACTTGCCTCAAAAATCTGAGGGGGCTTCTTTTTAGTAAACCATAAACAGTGCCATTTTACCTAGATGGGTCCTATATAATCTGAGCTATTACTGTGAGAACGTACAGTTTGCACTGACACCTGTAGTAATTTAACCCACTTTAACTCTGAACACACACTTCCCAAACTTGTCGGCACTCTTCACTGACAGCCATTCCCACAGAGTGAGAGCAAGCAGAAGGAACAGAAAGAATGAGAAAGGTTGAAAATGTGCAATGTGGAAAAAAAATGTAGCAAGGGAACCATAGGAGAGGCACAACATGCTTTCAAGTGCTTAGCCTTTGACATCCCCCAGCTGAGGATGCTATGTCAATCATATTCATATAGAGCAGTGCAAGTATGACTGTAGAGGTAGTACATAGTCTGTTAATGTTTGATATGTAGATGCGATATCTGACATTACAGCTGATTACTGAAATACTAAAAGCAAATAAGTTATTATTAAATCAGCAACACCAGTTAAAAATGCAGTTCACCTGGCATTCACTGAAACTGTATAACATAAAACATGTGAAAAAGTATCCCTATTATTTTCATTTAATTGAAATTGAGGTGTGCTAAGAAAAGGTCTCTCAGCAAAGAGGCTCGCAGGTTTAAATTAACCTAAGAAAGGAAACAAGTAAGGAAAAAGGAAATTGGTTGACACATTAAAAAAATAAAATATCTCTTTTAAGCTTACCTCAGATAACTCTTGATCTGCTGGCTCACTGGCGTTTATATTTGTCATAAAACCGTGATTGCATTTGTTGTGAGCCAGGCACACAGTAAGCAATAATATTTACAGCCCTCTGTAGTCTATTAAAGGAACAGCCTTGGAGGATAAGGGCACGCAAGCAATCAATAACCCGGATGAGGCTGGGATCTGATTGGCTGTAAAACAGACTAAACAAAACATTAAACAAGAAGACAAATAAGCTGCATATGAGATATATAAAGGTCTCTCCTGGTTTTAAGGCAATACTAACCTAAAAATGTGCTCTACAGTGTATTACATCACAGAGTCGTTTTATTTATCAGTATTTTTAGTCTTGTTTGGCAGTAAACATACAATCAGCTTCAAATTGAACAAAAAGAGTAAATACTTTAACAAGAAAAATTACATATTCAGACATATTTTCTGAGAATACAATAATTTAATTCAAATGTTGAATTAAATGTTTAATTCAAAAGAGAGAGAGAGAAAGAGAGAGAGAGAGAGAGAATTTATCCATAATAGAACAGAACATTTAAATAGAATTACATTTTTATTTTACTTTGTTTTGTTTTATTTACCTACTTTTCTTAGTTTCATTTTTTTACTCACTGGCAAATGTTTGTTTTATGCATAACTATATTTTTAAGTTTATTCTAAAAACAAGAAAACATTTGCCAGTGAGTAAGAAAATGAAACTAAGAAAAGTAGGTAAATAAAACAAAACAAAGTAAAATAAAAATGTAATTCTATTTAAATTTTCTGTTCTATTATGGATAAATTCTCTCTCTCTCTCTCTCTCTCTCTCTCTCTCTCTCTCTCTCTCTCTTCCCATGAAATAAAAGTTCACAGTATTGTCTTTTGTGTTTCACTGAATATGTATATATACTGTATAATACAAGTTTGGAACAACATAAAATGCTGTAAATTATGACATTTTTATTTTATTTTTAGGTGAACTATTGCTGCATTTGTTTTGTCATCAGAGGTAGGAACTTCAGAGGTCCGTGTCTGGTTTTTTAAATGGAACACTCGCACAAGTCGGAATTCCTTCTTGGGATCTCGGTTCACCTTGTTCAAACCCAAGTTAAGAATTCAAGATGGCTGCTCCCTACGTGAAAAGTATGCAAAAACTATAAATATTAAGTATTTATAAAACTTACAGTATGTTATATTCCCATGGCATTATTGAGTCATACACTCATTACTGCCCAACCTCTATCTGTGAACATGATGCTATGGTGTATGTTAGATTCTGCAGTTACAAAATGTGGTGTAATGCCTCCTCTTCCGGTGGCGCTGCTGAGTTCAGTCGCCTGTGAGTTAGCTCCGCTCAGAATTGTGCTTTTATGTGTTTTTTTACCTATTTTTACTTCTCTTTTTATACGTGTAACGTCTGACATTTTTGTATGTACAGGTATATTATGTGCAATTGAACTCACTTAAGTATGTGTGTTAGGTAAATAAATGTATAAGTGTATAAATAGTGTGTGTACCATAATTATTGTCAAGTGTTCATGAGATTAATTTCTTGAAGGAAGAAACTGTTCCTGTGCCTGGTCGTTCTGGTACTCAGAGCTCTGTAGCATTGACCAGAACAGTTCAAAGAGGGAGTGTGCTGGATATGAGGGGTCCAGAGTGATTTTGCCAGCCCGTTTGCTCACTCTGGATAAGTACAGTTCCTGGAGAGTGGGAAGGGTTGTACCAATGATTTGCTCAGCAGTCCGGACTATCCTCCGTAGTCTTCTGAGGTCAGATTTGGTAGCTGAGCTAAACCAGACAGTTATTGATGTGCAGAAGACTGATTCAATGATGGCAGAGTAGAACTGTATCAGCAGTTCCTGAGGCAGGTTCAACTTCCTCAGGTGGACGAAGGAAGTACAGTCTCTGCTGGGCCTTTTTCATAATGGAGTCTATGTGATTGTCCCACTTCAGGTCCTGGGAGATGGTGGTACCCAGGAACCTGAATGACTACACTGCAGTCACAGTGCTGTTCATGATGGTAAGTGGGGGGAGAGCAGGGGGGATTCTCCTGAAGTCCACGATCATCTCCACTGTTTTGAGCGTGTTCAGCTCCAGGTTGTTAAGACTGCACCAGACAGCTAGCTCCTTAACCTCCTGTCTGTAAGCAGACCCGTCAACATCCTGGACGAGGCCGATCAGTGTGGTGTCGTCTGCAAATTTCAGGAGCTTGACAGAGGGGTCTTTAGATGTGCAGTCATTCGTGTACAGGGAGAAGAGCAGTGGGGAGAGAACACAGCCCTGAGGAGCTCCAGTACTGATCGTACATGTGCGGGATGTGTATATTCCCAGCCTCACTAGCTGGTGCCTGTCTGTCAGGAAGCTGTTGATTCACTGACAGATGGAGGTTGGCATGGAGAGCTTAGTTAGTTTGGGCAGGAGGAGGTTTGGGATGATAGTGTTAAAGGCCGAGCTGAAGTCCACAAACAGGGGGTGTTAATGGTTGTGCAAACTGGAGGTGTTAATGGTTGTGTGGGGAGGTTATTCAAATCTGCAATATAACTCATTCAGATTGTCTGCCTGTTGTTGATTCTCCACAGTGCTGGGGGATGGTGTCCTGTAACTGGGGATGTCTTTCATACATTTCATACTGAAGCAGAATAACATGAAGAGAATTGGATCCTTAGCTTATCAGAATAATCCCTCTTTGCTACTCTGATCTCCTTTTCCAGTGTGTATTTGGCCTGTTTATACAAGACTTTACCCTCCTTCCTGTAAGTATCTTCTTTGGCCTGACGGAGCTGTCTGAGGTTTGCTGTGAACTATGGTTTGTCATTGTTGTAGGTTAAATGAGTCCTGGTAGGAATGAACATGTCCTCACAGAAACTGATATACGAAGTGACAGTCTCTGAGCTCGTTCAGATCGTTTGCAGCAGCCTCCAAAACACTCCAATCAGTAGGAACAAGACAGGCTTGTAAAACCCTCTCTGTCTCGTTGGTCCATCTTTTTACAGTCTTTACCACAGGTTTAGCAGATTTTAGCTTCTGCCTGTAGGTTGGTATAAGATGAACCAAACAGTTATCAGGTAGTCCTAAAGCTGCTCGTGGGACAGAGTGATATAAATTCTTTATTTTTGTGTAACAGTGATCCAATATATTACTGCCTCTGGTGGGACATGTGATGTGCTGTCTGTATTTTGGCAGATCACGGTTTTGGATGATCTATTTTTACAAGAGGAAAAAACAAGCTATTTTTGGAGTTCACATGTAACTTGTCTACACCACGTGCAAAAGAAAAAAGTGTTTTGAATCATGAACCGAATTTACCTTTCAAATATGATGTCCCACGTAACTAATTGTGTCATCTGGTTATTTTACATAATCAGAAGTCATCAATGATGAAAGACTGGAGCATCTGTCTCTGTTATAATGAATAACCAGTAACATGTCTGAGATCACATTCTGTTTGGTTAGAGGTCTTCAAAGAACTCTGTCTCTAGACATTTTTTGGGTCAGGCAACTAGCACAGCTCTTGGGCTGTTGCTGCTAAAGCTTACTGATGGGCTGCTCATGTGGTTGTCATGTTTGAGGGTCAGTGAGTGGCAATTATTTTTTTCGCAATGGTCTGTCCACCAAACAGATGGCACTCAAATGTACGTGTTTAAGTGCTACTTCTGCATGTGTGCGCGTTTAGTATCCTGTCTGGATATCTGATAGACAGAGGCACTACACTCCACAAACACTGATATTAAACTATTGATCCATCTGTCACATCAGGTCATAAATAATGTGTGTGTGTGTTGTGGCTCTGCAGAAAAGTCAGCTGTTTGTTCCAGGGTGCGTGTGTGTGTGTGTGTGTGTGTGTGTATGTGTGTGTGAAATTAATGTGTGTTCTTGGAGGTGAAGGCTAAGACAGGAGCTGCATTGATCGGAGGAGAGTGGAGGCTACATGGAAAAGATGGCTGCAGCAGTTGGAACCTTGTCACAGTGACACACACACACACACAGAGAGAGAGAGAGAGAGAGAGAGAGAGAGAGAGAGAGAGAGAGAGAGAGAGACTAATCTCTTTATGGACAAGCAACTATACACACACACAAACTCTAATACAAAGACAAACACAATCCAGTGCTTCCAAAGACAAAGAGTATAAATACAAAACAAACAAACAAGAAATTCTGCCATAACCCTCGGTTGAACAAATGCTCTCACAGAAACCTGTTTATCTTCTATAAACAACAGTCGTGTCCTCCCTGTATAGACAGCAAACAAAGAATGTCCTCCATGGCCACCATGTACAAATAAGACTTGGTCACACAGGAAAAAAATTTGACAAGTGAATAAAGAAAATGTAGTAACAAAGATTGTGTGTGGCAACCACATACTGGTGCCGACCTACATTTAACTGTCTATGCCTTTGCGAATAATGTATTTGCAGACATAGTCACTCCTCATGTTTTACTAGGTAACAGGTGAGCAAGGGGTCAGAACAATGTTATACATTAACCTCTAAAATTAATACGTAATAATAAATGTGTGAAGTGAATGTGTGTAAACTCTATGAATAAAATGAGCCATGGTGTCTTCACTGTGCGTTTCTCAACTAAGATACTGATGGTACACAACAATGATGTACTAAAAACAAAAGTTGTTACTTTGCGTTGTTGAAAAGTTTTCCCTATCCCCGTTTACACAGATCCACGAAAATGACTAACATCACTGTATTATGCATGCCAGGCAAGTAGTTGGTGATGTCACTTTGTAAAGAAACACTACATACCCGCGCACATATAGGCTGAACACGTAATACGTAGGCGTATGACCGTAATTTATATTTTCTTAGATTCTTAATATTTATAGTAAAAGTTGTTTTAGCAATTTTCAACCACTGAAAGTTTTTTATTAAACGTCCATGTTTTCTACTCAGCTATTTCATATTGATTCCTCTCATTTGAGGTTGTGGGTGATTGTCCTGGCATAACTCTGTAAACAAAGTTCCTTTGAAACATTTTTTCCCTTTTATTTGAAATGTAGTTTTCTTACATTTACATTTAGTCATTTAGCAGAGTTTTCTTCAATTAGAAGGTATTTAAATATAAAAGCATAATTAGGAGTTATATAGTGCATATTTGTTAAATTAAAACTATGAAAGGAACATAATTATATTTAAATTGCACTTCTCATGGTTGGTGCCAATAGCCTCGTCGGCAGCGCATCGACATATAGCATGATTGCGCTTTGGATGTCCCAAGTTCGAGTTCTTTCCAAATCCCGTTCCACTTCGCTTCCTGTCTAGCTATTGTCCTATCAAAATAAAGGCATAAAACACACACAAAAAAAATTTCGCTTCTCGTATAAATTGACGACTTTCTGGTTTAAGCCCGGAAAGCCTGGAAAGACCCAGAAGTGGGTCTGATTACTGTGTGAATTGGCCACTGTCTGCATCTCATTAAGCTGATTTTGGAAGCTGATATTATATGGGCTTATTTTATTTCTTTATTACAAACTATTTTACAAATTAAAACACAATACATTTGTTATTGTTATAGAAATTGTAATGGTATTGGTTGTTGTCATAAAACAAATGTAACGTATGAGGATGGACCTCCTACTCTAAAAAAGCTGAATTAAATACAACCTAGCGCTGTGTAAAATATGTATTAACTTTTTGTTTAGATGTTCTGTCTCATGGTATTTTGACATGGTATTCATACCAAGTAATATTAATTTTTCTATATTTTTCACACTAAAGCAGTGGAAGCAAGCCAACTTGTGAATAACAATGAACTGCGTATGACTTAAAGATTGACGTTTTGCATACTGTTAAGCCAGAAGAGAACATTACAGAAGTCTACCACTGGCGCATCAGCCTTGAGAACTAACGCTTGTTAATGCGTTTCTCTACTCTGACAACTTTGCTCCTCTGTAAGGCAGAATGAGTTTGGAGATTGGAAATGGTGCAGTGTTTGGCTCTGTTGAAATCCTGGATTTGGATAATTTTGTGCACGATGATGCAGGATTGGCGCAGTAACATTGTGTTTTGGGATTATGTTGGTATTGGGATTTCTTCCATATATAATTTGCCAACATCTGTTCCAGTGTTCCCACTTAAATTTAGGAAAACATCAGCCTGTGAATAAAAACAAAAACATTGGGTTTGAATGTGTGCTTATTTAACAAAGGGACAAGTGTGTATATTAGAGAGAATAGTGTGTATGTGTTTACAACAGTATGAAACAGAGATTGCATGCGTGCGTGTGTGTGTGTGTGTGTGTGTGTGTGTGTGTGTGTGTAAATACCCTCCCCTGAACCACAGGGAAAAATGGGTGGATTAACCTAAATGGAAATTCTCTGTTCTGTGTGGCTCTCAAGGCTCTGGCTGTGTACAGGGACCCTTATCTAAAGCAGGTTTTAGAGGGAGTAGATTCTTTTATTAGGGCCTTACTTCTGTCTCGCTATCGTTATTCCACAAATTCATACGTCAGAATAGGTCTATTCAACCCTCTGCGTCTCGTGGGGCACAGGGATGACAGCAACACTCTAAGAGAGCTTCAGGAGTGGATTATTATTTTACAGAGTATTGTACAGACTGAGGGAGCTTTTTAAAGATGCTCAACAGGGAGTAGAGTGGTCATGCTTGGAAGTTTAGACCCAATTTAAATTAGCTTTAATGGAAAGAAGTTTCTGTGGCTCTTTTGTTGTTGGTCCTCATTGATGTGTGTACTTGAGTCTTTGTTTTCTCTTTATAACCACTTAAGGCAATAATTGCTTTTTTTAGTTTATAACCTATTTATAATGATTCTTAATAAATGTGGAATGAAATCTGATTAGTTATAGCATTTTTTTAGATTTGTTAGATAAAGGCTATTAATTTGTTCAGAGATACATAAAAATGTAATTCATACATATAGTAGCTTAAAAGGGTTAAATTAGGCCAAGAAAGTCATGCAATGTAACCAGCATGCAAAAGAGGAAATTGAAAAACATGAAGCAAGTCAAATGTAAAAAGCAAAATAAGGATTTATAAAATAATGATTATGATATTTTTTATGGAATGAATGGATACATGGATGATTAATATTTGTATACTATGTCTCAGTATATGTTTTTATTTGATGTTTTTATGTATATATTGTATATAATTCCTAATAAAAATAAGAATGTAACAGGCCTACGTTAATTTGAAATGCCAAATCAGGGGACTCATTCTTCCCACTGGTCGCTCTTTTTTTCTCAGTTGGTGGCAGGAGCACATAATTTGGTCACAATTGAATTATTTATTTATTTATTTTTGCTGCAACATGAGATAAATCAATGCATTCTGATGAACCTTTATAATAGTTTATAGTTATATGAGAACGAAAGTTATTTTTCATCATTAGTATTATTTGTGATTTGAATCTTGTGAAGGGGAATTCTTCTTTTGCTAATGTTATAAGCCGGTCTTTAGATGCTTTCACTTTTGCTTTTGAATTTGCGATCTTGTAGTCACATTTTACAAGAAAATATTATTTCACTTTTTAAGACTAAAACAAAAGATGGATTTATTGTCATTCTTAATTAAAAAGCACAACAACAATTAAACAGCAGGCTACAATGTCAAACTAGTTTACATAATTTATTGACAAAAACGAATAAGATGAGGCATGACATACACCACATGCGGTATTATATACGGACTAATAAATTACAGAACGTTAAGCAAACACTGAGGAATAAAAATAAATAAATAAAAGAAAGAAAGCCTTGACGTGAGGTAAACAGCAAAGATAAGCTTTTTAAAATGAAAACAAAAAGAAAAGCAACACTAAACTGGCTGTCAGTGACCATGCTTGCATTTTTTACACAAGAATATCAACATGTTCACCTTCTCTGGTTTTAAAAAACGAACTTTTACTTTACTTTAGCGTGAAAACCAACTCCTCCGTCCGCTATCATTTCCTCAATATTTGCATCATGTTTGCCGCGCACTGCGCGTTCTTTCTTGCTCATGATGACACAGCGAGTATAAAGCAGGCTCTACACCCGAACTGCTCGCATTGAAAGCGCCTCTCTTTACGTGATCAGTGCAATGACTCCTGCTACAATGTGCTGCGGCTCTGGAACGCTGTATGGAGCAGGCTGCATTGTTGAGCGCAGTGGCACTGATATTTCACACACTTTTATTTTCCAAAAATAATATGATTAATCCAACAAATCCTTAGGTTTGTAATGCCTACCAAACCGAAAGTCTCGTACCGAAGGGTTCCATGCGAATAAGCGTAAAGTTACACCCCTAATATATATAGCCTATGTACTGTATATACACTCTAAAAAATGCTGGGTTAAATGCAACCCAGCGTTGGGGAAAATATGGACGAACCCAGCGATTGGGTTGTTTTTACCCAACGTTTGGGTTACTGCCCAGAAGGTTGGGTTAAACATTTAACCCAACTGTTGGTTAAAAACAATCCAGCATGTGGTCTGTCCAATATTTACCCAGCACTGGATTGTATTTAAACCTGCATTTTGTAGAGTGTATATATATACATACAGCAGGTAAAATAAGTATTCAACACGTCACCATTTTTCTTAGTAAATATATTGCTGTAAAGGTGCTGCTGAAAACAGATGTCGGTAACAAGCCAAGTAATCCATGTATACAAAGAAAACAAATCAAATAAGTTCAGAAATAAAGTTATGTGTAATAAAATGGAATGACACAGGGAAAAAGTATTGAACACATGAAGAAAGGAAGGTGCAAAAAGGCACGAAAAGCTAAGACAACAACAAAAATATGTCAGAAAGCAATCCTTTCTTTCATCAGTGGAAATTATATAAGCTGGTTCAGTTCCAACACCTACAGTACCAGGATGAGGCGGATAAATCAAGGGTGGACATTTCTGCAAGACAATGATCCCAAACACAGCCAAGAAACCTCTCAGTTGGTTTCAGAGAAGAGAATAAAGCTGCTATAATGGCCTAGCCAATCACCTGACTTGAATCCAATAGAAAATAAGAACTAAAGATCAGAGTTCATAGAAGAGGCCCACGGAACCTTCAAGATTTGAAGACTCTGTGGAAGAATGGGCCAGAATCACACCTGAGCAATGCATGCCAGTAGTTTCTCCATACAAGAGGTGTCTTGAAACTGTCATTACCAACAAAGACTTTTGTACAAAGTATTCAATACATTTCAGCAGTTCAATACTTTTTCCCTGTGTCATTCCATTTTATTACACAGAACTTACTTTCTAAAACGTATTTGTTTTGTTTTATTTTTTTATGCATGGATTACTTGGGTTGTCATCAACATCTGGGGCAAGTTTCATGTCAACACATTTAGAAACATATTTATCGGAAAAATTGTGACGTGTTCAATACTTATTTTACCTGCTGTATAAATACATATATACAGTATCTCACAGAAGTGAGTACACCCCTCACATTTTTGTAAATATTTTATTATAACTTTTCATATGACAACACTGAATAAATGACACTTTGCTACAATGTAAAGTAGTGAGTGTACAGCTTGTATATTAGTGTAAATTTGCTGTCCCCTCAAAATAACACAACACATAGCCATTAATATCTAAACCGCTGGCCACAAAAAGTGAGTACACCCCTAAGTGAAAATGTACACATTTGGCCCAAAGTGCAAATATTTTGTGTGGCCACCATTATTTTCCAGCACTGCCTTAACCCTCTTGGGCATGGAGTTCACCAGAGCTTCACAGGTTGCCACTGGAGTCCTCTTCCACTCAGCAGCACTTGCTGAGATTCTGTAAGCACCAGCTAAACATCTGCTGTCCAAATTAATAGCACCCAAGCCAGACCAAATAAATACTCATTGATATTATAGTTCACACAGCCAAATTAATCCATAGATGTCATGACAGAGCTGAGGTGTCTTTAGCTACAGTGCTAACAACAACAACAGTGCCTAGATAATATAAATCACTATTAACTAATAAGCTAACAATTTTTTTATTATTTATGCAAATATCTATTTGTGTTCAGGTTTGTGATATTTTACATTGGTACAAATGGGAAGCCCTTAGCACTTTACTACACTCCCAGAAAGCCTTTTTCAAAAGTTACGAATGTACCATAGTTACTAAAATGTACAGTTTAGGTAATACTATATACACTTTAAGGTGCTAATATGTACCTTTTAAGGGTAAATACGATACAAAATGTACATATTTTATTTTGAGAGTACTGTAACATTTATAAGCCCCAATTTTATACCTTTTATGTGGATGATTTTTAGAGCTAATATATGCTGCAATAATGGTGCGATTTTCTGCATGGCTTCCGGAGTCACTGTTAGTGCTGTCTGTTAATGGAGAGTCAGGCCATTAATGTGGCAAGATGCTGAGGTTAAATACACTCATCCATTCACCTGCCGTCAACAGTTCTGTTCCGCTTTGGTGAACAGCGGTGCGAATAATTAGCCGGAGCACGGCACAGAGCTTGCGCTAAATTAATTCTCTAAACAAACAATAGCAAAGCAGACACCTCCCACCCACAGGGAGAAATGAATACTAATCATGAATTTCTGTGTGTCAGAGAGAGTGCATGTGAGTGTGTGTGCTTAACCTATAGGGGTGTGTGTGTGTAAGTGAGAGAGAGCAAAACATAAACAGTTTTGTTCTGATGTTAAGTCTTTTTACAATGATCCACATTTAGCCCAGAGTCCAGACATACAGCACTCTATGCACTGTTCCTTTCATTAGCCACCTTTGACACAGCAGGAAACAAAACAAAATTATTATTATCATTATTAACTTTAGCTAAATCCTTGCATTTGAAATTATTAAAACACACACACACACACACACACACGAGAGAGAGAGAGAGAGAGAGAGAGAGAGAGAGAGAGAGAGAGACCAGAGTAAGTCAAGATCATTGTGTTCTGTGGATTGGAGTAGAGGACATTCTGAGCTCTTTGTAATTTGAAATAGTCTTTTTTATATTTGTTCTTCTGTACCCTAAGACAGTGCTTCTTAGTCCTTGAAAATATTTAATTTTGTGAATATAAGAAAGAACGTGCAGGTTTAGAGCAACATGTAAATGACAATCCATTTTAAGCACTTTAATTCATTCTGAAGTTGTCTTTCTTTCCTTGCATAGAACATTAAAGGTGAATTTGTCTAAAAAAAACATCATCCAAACCATTCTTCTCAATGTAATAAAAGTGAATCAAGGACCAAGCTTCAAAAAGGACACAAAGTCATCAGAAATATGGTCCATACAGATATTAACACTATATTTTAACTCCTTAAGGTCATACTAAAGCTCTGCGTGTTGAACAGACTAAAATTTGATAAGCATGTGTCATGTCCAATAGGGGTAAAAAAAAAAGTATACTTAAACAGACTAAAAAATACTTAAATATAAACATTATATAACATTAATTATATTAAATATTACGACCGGATCCCTGAGTGAGTGAGATCAGGAATCAGATCTATCTGATTCATAAAGGAACCATTCAGGGGTGTATTTCCCAAAATCTCATTAGCTAACTGGTCATTAGATCCATTGAACGCTGTTGGCAACAATGGACCTTGCAATAATAGTTGCTTTTGGTGACTGTACCTCAGAATGGTTTTGTGAACTGGATCAAATGATTAATTGAAAAGGAAAGAATGATTTATTTACAAATTGGCTATAGATGTATATCTAATGATCTTCTGTTAATGCAAAAGTCCATATTTTCAATAAATAGTACATTTCAGTCTGTTCCCCTATGGAAGCCATGGTGGCATTCAGAAGACTTGGATTACAGCACTCTTATTATTTTCCCAAATTTACTTTAATTAAATGGGGTAATAAGATGGCGAGTAAGCATTTTGGGTGAGCATAAGTACATAGAGCAGTATATATTTCAAAAAGCATTGTTTAATTTAACAGATGACAAGGCAGAAGAGACGCTGCTTAAAACATAAGTCATATCTACCAGCAACCTGATTCTGTTGTCACTCTCACACAAAGGAAATGCAAGGGTGTCAACTTATTACCAAGTGCTAGACAGAGACCATGAGATAATGTGCCTGCATGACAGAGAGGGAGGGGAACAGATAAAAAAAAGAGGTATTAAAAAAATCACGTTTATTTCGTTCAATGTTTCCTGAAATTTCAAGTTAAATCATAATTCATATTGTGCCAATCTGTGTTCATATATTTTTCAAACTCCAGTGCTTTCCATCATATTTTGGCTGAGTGTTAGATATTTCTTGAGGAGTTTTACATTTACATTACATTTAGCAGACGCTTTTATCCAAAGCGACTTACAATTGCATCCAGGTTATAAATTTTCATTAGTATGTGTGTTCCCTGGGAATCGAACCCACAACCTTTTGCACCACTGACACAATGATCTACCACTGAGCCACACAGGAGTTTTAACCTATGCAGTCTCTTTACCACATCAAAGAGCTCCTTTAATACAAATGGCCTATACAACGTTGCCATGGACAACAGTCTTTTCAATTTTTTTGCCTTGGCATGTGCATTTTTACACATTTTGAGGTTGTGGTCAACTGTTTAGTGTTTTAATGTTCCCTGTTGAGTTAAATGCTATCAAGCACCAAACAATCTTGCAAATAGTATTATAAATGGTGTTACATTTAGTCCCATCTATGTTATATGTGAAAAAATATATACTTGTTTTGTATGTATTCTGATTTGGTCTGTTTTTAGTTTCTTGGATGCTGATCATGACCTGTTTGAACACAATGCTGTCAGGAGTGTGAAGAGAATGAGGCAGCAAGGGCAGCTTAATTTCTGACACAATGACTTTTTGCCAACATTTGCTTTCCAAGAAAGGTGTTGGCAAGCAGGAGAATAAATTGAGAAATCAGAGATATATAGCATGAGGTCTGAATCATACCTCTCCTCTGCATTATCAGATATATATAAATACATGTTCAAAATCTTCATATATGTGGTTTATATGTCACATATGTTGTAGGCTTAATGCGTTGGAATTGATAACCTTTCTTAAAAAAAAGAAAAACAATGCTAATTCTTTGTGTCACGGAACACTAGGGAGCACCGTGGAAAGAACAAGGTCTGGGTCCAAATGCAGGTTAAACTGGTTTAATAAACAAAAAGGAAGACACAGTCCAAGAACAGAAACAGGAACGATGAATAATACAGAACGACAGAGTGGCGGGAGTGTGGTGTTTAAATAGGCCATCAGGATGGGCAACAGCTGTGTGTGTGTGAGTAGGCGCACAGGTGTGTGGAGTTAGGGTAAACGAAAAGTTCGGGAGGGACTTGGAAAGGGGGGAGGGATGGCGGGCCAGGCCCGTGTAACGGCAGAGGGCCTGGAGATGGAGGTAGATAGGTGTTCCAGGGTGATTGCAGCAGAGCAGGAGGCCAGGGCGGGGCCGGCAGAGCAGGAGGCCAGGGCGGACTCTTCGAGCTCCCGGAACGGAGCGGGCTCAGGAGCGGATTCCTCGAGCTACCGGAACGGAGCGGGCTCAGGAGCGGACTCCTCGAGCTACCGGAACGGAGCAGGCTCAGGAGCGGACTCCTTGAACTCCCGGAACGGAGCGGGCTCAGGAGCGGACTCCTCGAACTCCCGGAACGGAGCGGGCTCAGGAGCGGACTCTTCGAGCTCCCGGAACGGAGCGGGCTCAGGAGCGGACTCTTCGAGCTCCCGTACCAGTCTCTGGAGTGGACTCGGTGAGCTCCCAGACCGGAGCGGGCTCTGGAGTGGACTCGGTGAGCTCCTGGACCGGAGTGGGCTCGGGAGTGGAGTTAGTGTTCCTCTTCCTTCTCAACCTTCGCTTCTCAGTGGGGGTCGGAGGGCCTGGGCTGGTGGGAAAATCCCTGCAGAAGGGTTCTGAATGATCTGGTGTTTCCCACTGACTCCGATGATGGAGATACCTGACAAAGCCCCAAAAGTCCTTCCATCTCCCACTGGGGCAGTGGATCATCCAGGCACACATTAAAAAGGTCGTTGAGCACTGACTCATTATAATCCAGCCCTACCGTCGAAGTCCAAAATGTCTGGGCAAAGCCTCCTACCTCCGTCCCCTGCTGGCGTAGAGCCATCAGCCTCTGATGTTGTGCCGTCCGCTCCCTTAGAGTGGCTGGAGGACAAATCTCATGGTCCACTTTCAGAAAGCCGGTAGTCACTTCATAATGCACGGGTCTCCCTGCTGGACCCATGTTGTTGTCTGTATTCTGTCACGGAACACTATGGAGCGCTGTGGAAAGAACAAGGTCTGGGTCCAAATGCAGGTTAAACTGGTTTAATAAACAAAAAGGAAGACACAGTCCAAGAACAGAAACAGGAACAATGAATAATACAGAATGACAGAGTGGTGGGAGTGTGGTGTTTAAATATGCCATCAGGATGGGCAACAGCTGTGTTGTGTGTGAGTAGGTGCACAGGTGTGTGGAGTTAGGGTAAAGGAGTCTGGGAGAATAGGTGATGGGGACCTCTGGTGGTGAGAGGAAGCAAGACAGGGCCCGGTCTCATAACACTTTGGTATAAAATATTGATTTTACATGGGTCATTTCAAAATATAAATTGATATAATAATAATCACAGAATGTTTTTAAAACATTGCATTGTTTAAGATGTAACAAAAATAACACTGTAATGGATTTAAGGTTCATGGCGTTCATAAAAATGAGAAAATTATCTTGTGATTCATGTTTGTCCACTGCTGGACATTGTTCATATTCAAATTAAATGGTCACACTTTATTTTAAGGTCCAAGTCTCCCTATTTACAAACCATTAACTACATATTTTGCCTCAATAAACTCCTAATTTGCTGCTTATTAATAGTTAGTAAGATTGTTAAGTTTAGGTATTGGGTAGGATTAGGGGAGTAGAATATGGTCATGCAGAATATGTGCTTTATAAGTACTAATAAACAGCCAATATGTTAATAACAGGCATGCTAATAAGAAACAAGTTAATAGTGAGAATTGGTCCCTATACTTACCAATTAAACCAGTGAGAATGTGAAAAAATTTTAAGAGTATATTTTCTAAATGTCTACAGGGCCAAAAGTGCCTATAGTTTATAAAACACACACAGTGGGGAAAAATAATTTGATCCCCTTCTGATTTTGTATGTTTTTCCACTGACAAAGAAATTATCAGTCTATAATTTGAATGATTTTCTATAGGATTAAGGACTGGAGACTGGCTATGCCAATCCACGACCTTAATGTGCTTCTTCTTGAGCCACTCCTTTGTTGCCTTGGCCGTGTGTTTTGGGCCATTGTCATGCTGGAATACCCATCCACGACCCATTTTCAATGCCCTGGCCCTGACGGTAAATTGTCCCTTTGATGCGGTGCAGTTGTCCTGTCCCCTTAGCAGAAAAGCACCCCCAAAGCATAATGTTTCCACCTCCGTGTTTGACGGTGGGGATGGTGTTCTTGGGGTCAGCATTCCTCCTCCTCCAAACACGGCGAGTTGAGTTGATGCCAAATAGCTCGATTTTGGTCTAATCTGACCACAACACTTTCACCCAGTTCTCCTATGAATCATCCAGATATTCATTGGCAAACTTCAGATGGGCCTGTACATGTTTTTTCTTGAGCAGGGGGACATTGTGGGCGCTGCAGGATTTCAGTCCTTCACGGCGTGGTGCGTTACCAATTGTTTTCTTGGTGACTATGGTGCCAGCTGCCTTGAGATCATTAACAAGATCCTCCCATGTAGTTCTGGGCTGATTCCTCACCATTTTCATGATCATTGCAATTCCAGTAGGTGAGATCTTGCATGGAGCCCCAGACAGAGGGAGTCTGACAGTTATTTTGTTCCTTCTATTTGCGATGGATCGCACCAACTGTTATCACCTTCTCACCAAACTGCTTGGCGATGGTCTTGTAGCCCATTCCAGCCATGTGTAGGTCTACAATCTTGTTCCTGACATCCTTGGACAGCTCTTTGGTCTTGGCCATGGTGGAGAGTTTGGAATTTGATTGATTGATTGCTTCAAGGGTTCAAGTTCCCCTTCATGGGAACTCGAACTGCGTCCCCTAGGGGTCGCTACGGGGAACGCCCTCAGCGTGACTCGGTCTGAAGATACATATGAAAAAACACCACCTGTTGGCCGGCGACAGCCCATGACGTCACTACCGGCGTGCCACAATAAAAGTGCCGCCGGGAGAATACATCATCAGCTTTTTCGTCTTCACT
Source organism: Gymnocypris eckloni scoliostomus (assembly GCA_027564155.1). Classification (NCBI taxonomy): domain Eukaryota; kingdom Metazoa; phylum Chordata; class Actinopteri; order Cypriniformes; family Cyprinidae; genus Gymnocypris; species Gymnocypris eckloni. The sequence continues at coordinate 4,724,067 of CM050416.1, read as the reverse complement.
GGCTGGTTTGTTTGAAGCGTGCAGAGTGAATCTGGTAAGAGTACAGTTTTCTAACTCTACTATGGCGAGCACTAGCAAGGCGTTTAGGAAGTGTGTGGATCCGTGTCCTCGTTATTTGACACCCGATGACACACACGACTGTTGCGTCTTTTGTTTGGGCATGGTTTGCGTGCATTGTGAGCGGCTCTCTATGAGGAAGCTCAGCTCTCGCCTGTCCCTCTTTTCGAGGAAAGAGGGCAGCCGTCCTGCTTCCCGCGATTCAAGACCCACCGCTTGTCGAGGCACGGAGGCGAATGAAATCGTGGGGTTCGCAGTTGGATGTGGCCGATGAGTTGAAAGGGACCGCCTTTTCGCGCGTCGGCCGAGAACGAGAGTGAGCTGCTGGATTGTGATGATGCGATCTTTCTGACAACATCAGATGCAGCAGCTAGTGCTCCGCTGCATATGAACGAGTTTTTGGAAGGTTATGGATTAAAAAATAAATCTAAAATAACCCCAGCTCGAGTGAGCCTTCCTTTCTTCATAAATCTCGATGTGGAGGTTGAGAAGGAGTGGGAAAAGCTATTTTTCTCGTATTCATAGGTTTCAGCATACTAGTTATGCTGACACTGAGGATGCGTGAAAATGGCTATGAGGATGCCCCTGTGCAAGAGATGATAACCAGCTTATCTATCTCTGTGGCAGACATCCTCTCTCAAGGCTCCCTCCTGGCCATCTAAGCCCCTGAATCTCGCTTAAATGGCAGGGCATATGGCAGCAGCAGGTCAGACCGTCGCTTCGTTGCACAAGGCGTACCAGACTGACCTGCTGAAAGTCCTGGATAAGGTCCAGGTCTGAGCCCGAACAACCAGGGGTCCTAGCCCATCTCGGTCTGAGGATCAGAGATGGGCTTAGAAGGCTAGTCTCGCGACTCATGCCCTCCCCTCCTGCGGCTAGGGTGAGACAGAGGCGCTGGGTCAGAGAGAGGCAAGCCCTCTCATTCCTCTCTAATCCCTGTAACCACCGTGAAACTCCACCGACCGAGGTTAGGTGGAAGTTTCCTGCCAAGCACCTAGAGGCGCTCCCTTGTGAGCGGCGGAGTTCCCTCTCATTCTGAGGAATGAGTTCTCCGCTCCTCAGAGCTCTGTGATAGGTCGCTCCGTGCTGGTCGAGCTAGCATTGCTCCCTCACTATAGAGGGTTATCTATGAGCATGCCGCTCCTGCTGAGCGCCTGAGTTCCTTCTCATTCTGAGGATGAGTTCTCCGCTCCAGAGCTCGATATAGGTAGCATTATAGGCTCTCATTCTGAGGAATGAGTTCCCATCTAAGAACTGCAGTCAGGCTGAACCTATGATGATTTCAGGCAGGTTCTGTATTCTCGAACTGCCTTACTGATGGTCTGGACGTGAGTCCCCTCGGAGGTTTCTGCGGATCCTCCTGGATCTTCAGTCATTCTGGTCACCACTGCAAGGGTAGAGCCAGCATTACTCCCCTCACGATAAGAGGGTTACCTATGAGTATGCCGCTCCCTTCTGAGCGGCGGAGTGTCTTTTCATTCTGAGGAATGAGTTCTCCACTCTCCAGAGCTCGTTATAGGTAGAGCTAGCATTGCTCCCCTCGTTAGAGGGTCATCTGTGAGCATGCCGCTCCCTGCGGAGCGTGCCTGAGTTCCCACTCATTCTGAGGAATGAGTTCTCCGCTCCTCAGAGCTCTGTGATAGGTCGCCTCCTTGCTGGTCGAGCTAGCATTGCTCCCCTCACTATAGAGGGTTATCTATGAGCATGCCGCCCCTGCTGAGCTGCCTGAGTTCCTTCTCATTCTGAGGAATGAGTTCTCCGCCTCCAGAGCTCGTTATAGGTAGAGCCAGCATTACTCCCTCATTAGAGGGTCATCTTTGAGCATGCCGCTCCCTGCGGAGCGTCTGAGTTTCCCTCTCATTCTGAGGAATGAGTTCTCCGCCTCCGAGCTCTGTGATCTCTCTTGCTGGTCGAGCTAGCATTGCTCCCCTCACTATAGAGGGTTATCTATGAGCATGCCGCTCCCTGCTGAGCGGGAGTTCCCTCTCATTCTGAGGAATGAGTTCCCCGCCTCCAGAGCTCATGGTTGGGCTTGCCGCCCCTTGTGAGCGGCGGAGTGCCTCTCATTCTGAGGAATGAGTTCTCCACTCTCCAGAGCTCGTTATAGGTCTCACTCTGAGGAGTGAGTTCTCCGCCTAGAGCTCCTCATTGGTAGCTGAGTTCCTCTCATTCCGAGGAATGAGTTCTCCGCCTCCAGGGCTCGCCGTCGGTAGAGCTAGCACTGCTCCCCTCAACCGGAGGGTCACCTATGAGCATGCCGCTCCCTTCTGAGCGTCCGAAGTTTCTCCGCCCCCAGAGCTCTGTGATAGGTCGCTCGCCTTGTTGGTCGAGCCAGCATTACTGGCTGTGTAATTACTGTAATTACAGCATTACTGGCATTACACATCTGATACAGCTAAACTAATCATTTAGGCTTATTTGAAAACTACATGGTGTGTGTGTTGGAGCAGGGCTGGAACTAAACTCTTTAGGGCTGTGACCCTCCAGTAACACCCTCCAGAGTTTGACACACCTGCGATATGGGCCTATAAATCTCAAACTAGGTGTTTTTAATTAAAGGAATCAGTTAATTAGAATTATAAGACATTTGGGCTGTTACCAGGCAAATTAAATCAGTATCAACAAAATTAATCTTTGCAATGCAGAGGAAACGCATGAAGCTTCATCTGAAGTGGCATATATGTATTTACACTGACATTGAATGCATTTAGCCTGCAGTTACAAATGCAGAAATAATGTTTAGATAAATAAGAC